>JAPZDY010000021.1:17235513-17250411 GCA_029783645.1 Ctenochaetus hawaiiensis | reverse complement strand
TCTGCAGCAGCTAACGGCTCATCTCCAACTCACCAGCAGCGAGCAGACAGAAGAGGAAAAAACAAGAGGAGAGAGAAGAGAGAGAAGTGTGCAGCAGGGTCTTCAGAGACTAAAAGGATTAGATATGTTTTCAGTTTCAATGGATCATTCTCATGCCCCCATTTTAATGGATTTACATCTGTATTTTGTGTATTTAATAGACTCCTCTCTCACTCTGTCTCACCCGCTGGGAAAAATTTTGTGCTTCAGGTAAATCATCTCAAACAAGATCCCTGCCCATCATGAAGAGCTAGCCTCAGTACAGTGCTGTAACATGCTACCATGAGGCCTGCCTGTCATGCCTTATAATTGAACTGAGCACAGATTTATCAGCATCCATGGTCAAAAAAGGTGATTCATTCTGAACAGCTCATTTGAGTGGTGGCCGTGAAGTACAGCCAATTTCCTGCCAAGAACACAAAAAATGGCTTGTTGGAGAGAATGGGGAACACAAGGTCAACTTCCCTTTTCTATGAAAATCTTTCCTCAGATTGGGAGCTAAAAAGCTGCCTCGAAGAAAGGACTGGAATGAGAGTGAACACGCCCACTCTGTGGAAAATGACAGCAAGGCAAAGTAAACCAGGTCAATGCAAAGACCCTGAACAGAACAAATCATTCTGTTCTCCCTGTGCACCTCTTTACTTCCCCTACAGACTTTATCCTCTCACACACAGACATCCTCCACCCAGCTCACACTCAAACTGAATGTCGAGGAAAAGGTCCTTGAGTAGAGTAACCTCCCAAACACACACAGGTCCCAAAGATTATCATGTTCATACCCATCAGGCCCTGCCTCATTAACAGAATCAGGGGAAGGCCATTGAGGAAAAGGATCAAAACTGTTGAAGACTAATTCTTAGGTGATCGCAACAACTATGTATCAGAGATGTGATTATCACACTGGTGGCCGACAGAGGAAGGAAAAAAAAAAAGAAAAACACATGCTGAGAGCTTCAGGGGACGGTTATAACTGTCTACTGGGGCCTCACACTCACCTCTGTTAACAGCAGGCTCTCCTTTCAAAAGGGGCACCACTGCAAGGAAAAGCTGTGCCTGCTCTTGATCTGGCTGTTTCTGTATTCCCTCTTCTTTCCTCTCCCCTGCTCTTGTTTCTCTGTGACACAGCCAGAGGGGGAAACATGACTCCCGTGCCTCAGCTAGGCTCAGCCCAGCCAAGCCCTCTGCAGCTGGGCTGGGTCCTTACTGCTGTGCCCTCCCCTCCGTTGCTACTGCAAGGCTTACATGTAGCTGGTGCAAATTATGAAGCATGCACACTGGGGAGGAATGAAGGAAGAAAGGAATGAAGGAAGGAAGGCACATACACAGCTCAACAGTACTGGCTGTCTGTTGACTGATTGTCAGAAGCTTAAAAAGACAGGCCCAGGCCAAACCAAATGGCAACAACCCTCTGTTTCATGTACTTGTTGTGAAGAAGTGCTCTGCCTGTGTTCAATGAGTCACTGCTTGACTGAAATGTGGAAGATGTTCTGTTTCAACGTATATATGTTGCAGAGATCCTGCTTACATCATAATTACATGCAAAAAAAAGACAATTATAGCAGCCAGGTGCTGACACAGCAGCTCTTCAAACATCCTCTTTCACAGAAGAGCAGAGGTTGTTTCACAGCGGTGCAGCTGCGGAACTTTACACGCTGCATAGTTTCTGTGATATAACGCCGTGACAAACGCCTCTGTGAAAGACAACTAGATGACCTCATAGTTGTGGACAGAGAGCTAAAAAGAATATTTTTCTGCTTTGCCCTCCCTGACAAAGGGGGTCAAAACTGTGTGGAAGAACAGTTTCTGGTTTTGCAGAAAAGAAAATGTCACATATGTCAAGTGGAATTCATTGCACGTGTCTTCATGGCTCTCCTTGTTGTTTTAACCCAATAAGTCAATCAGACCACAGTACAAGTGCTGTTTTTGAATTTATGATGCTCAACAAAATAGATATACAGACAATAATAGCAATAAAAGACAATGCAAAATAAAAAAATATTGTGAAAAATTTGCATGAAATAATTCAAAGCTGAATGATGAAATAAGATCTAGTGAAAGAATGTTTTGTCTCCATTTGTGCCATGTACAGCTGTGAAACAAACACTAAACATGAGAAAAAAGCAAAACTAAATCAGAGATTCACATATTGGGTATTTTATTCTATGTAAGGTAGAGGCCTATTGGCTGAAAAGTGGCCTGCAAAGTGCAGTAATTACTATTAGTTTGTTGAAGAGGTAGATCATAGGAACACAGATATAAAATAATGAATTGTGTCATTAAATGCAGAAGAGTGCATTTTCCCCTTTTTACTATATTGACATTTCACTGCAGATAAACCTTACCAGACAAAACCGCAAGCACTCACAGATTGTGAGGCTTCATGCCTGAGGTAAGTGACTGGGGATCCTAATCAAAAACAAGTGGCTCCTTAGCAAATGATTATTGTTTGAGGAGACTTGAACATCTAAAAAAGTCCAATATTGCAGGAAGGAACTGTGCTTGGCATAATTTTAACCAGATGAAACGTGAATACTGTCAAATAGGTTAGTATGGAGACTGACTGTCATTTCATAAAAACACTTCAGTTTCACTTCTTGATTTTTGTAGGACTTCCTCAGAGTCAAGGAAATCAGAGGAGAGAAGAAATGGAGGTCACAGGATCTACAAGAAAATACTGTGAAATAGAAAAGGGCTAAATAAGATTTTATGTTTTGATCACAACTATGTCAAAGCCAATATACATTTGAAGTAGACCATAAACTTGACTATCTTTCCTCTATTCAAAATTCTCCAGTTGCATTAAAAATATCTAATGAGGTCATCTGTTCAATAAATTCATATTTAAGCCTCAGTATTTTGTCCATAATGAAGGAGGTGTATAAAAACATTTTTTATTAGTTACTTCCTTAATTGTTGTTGATAATAAATGATAAATACTAGGCCTACTTGGGGGCGGGGGGGGGTTTATTTTGACATCTGAAGGGGGCCGTGCCAGAAAGTTTTAAGAGCCACTGTTCTAAACATTCAAACAGAATGTGCACAATAACAACACAAACAGTAGATCACCGTCGAAACACTTCTTACAGTTTTTTACTCTGAGACTAAGCAACAGTGTACTTCATATATGTCACAGGACCACTGCTGGCTACAAGACTGAATTTTCCAGTAATCATCAGACACTGGAGCCTGGAGGGATACTTCACATGACAAAGCAAACGCAAACACAAAAAGAATCTCAATCTTGTAAACGTCAGCATCAGGGCCTAACTTGACACCTACAGGTCGTTGCTCATTTTATAATGATAAGCTGCTGTGTTTACTTGTGCAATGTTGATCTAGGACAAATATCTAATGTTCTTTGAATGACATTTCAAAATGCCTCAGTCCTTTGTGTGTGCAGTCATAATGCATTTTTTCATGGTGTAACTCTTTGGGAGCAACACCCATGTGAAATTAATATCTGACTCAGCCAGGTTTAATGTGACGTCATTACCTGAGCTGTTCAGAAGAACAGGCAGCTGCAGCATGCCATGAACACTTGTTTATTTAGGCAATCTTGTCATGCCAGGGTGTTGTTTTTTTCCCCTCTTTTTTTTCATTGGAATATGGCAAACAGGTTGGATGGAAACCCAGCACAGAACAATGAGTCACAACCATGCGGTGGATTTCACAGCCAGACTGTGCATTCCTGGCCCGACAAAGGAATCCTGTACACAGCACCCACACAGATACACTGAGCACCGTCTATGGTAGCCTGGCCGGGGCCCTCTGCTTGTGCTCACAAGCTTGAAAAAGACCAAAGGCAAAATGAGCAAGATTCTCTAGAACAGGAATAACCAAAGCATGGTACAGCTAAGTTGTAGTTTAAAAACAGAGAGCAGTTACAATATGCTGGATGTGAATGTGGTGGGAGTCACAGATACATTACAGTTAAGCTGTAATGTAAAAACAAATATGACTAATGAGGATATTAGCATTATGGACCCATGATAAAAAGCCACTGGACAGTTTGAGTCCGATGTTCTGTTTGTTCACTACCTTAAGACAAATTTAAATGACCTATATTATTCCTTTCTTCTTCTGAGACAGGATTGTTATACCACCTATATATAAGCTCATTATTTTTATGTTTATGTCCATTAAAAAAACTATTAAAGGCAGCAGTAAGGGTTTATTTGCTAAACAGTGATGTGGGTGAGCAACAATCTCCACAGTGTTTTGCAATATCTGATGTTGAGAAACTGATTTTCACACATTTGGGTTTGAGAGAAATCAACAGTGGGCTCTGTGTTATGGCAATGCTATATATACAATGTAAATATGTAGCTAAGAGTGAGACTTAACGTAAGTCTAAAATCAGCTACTGTAGCTTCAGCTTCTGGGACAAAACAGCTCTAACAACCAGTGGTGAACAGGTCAAGGGTCACAGCCATGGTCCCACGAATATAAACTCAGAGCTGACATATGGGTCACTCCAGAAAGATCTTACTAATAAGCATTAAGCTCTGGACAACATTATTTAACCAGTTTTCTTAATAACTTAGTGGAGGCTTTGGTTGAACCTCTTTGACATGAACAAACACTTAAACAGGAACAACTGCATGAAACCACACATCTGTACTCTCAAGGGAGGAAGCATGCTGGAAAACAAATTACCTTTAAACAAATTAATCACCACAAGTTGAGAATGGGACTGTCAACAATTCAAAAGCAATGGTACCATAAGAAGGATTGGTTCCTTCGAGTCAATTTGAATATACAAACAAAAAACATATTCAACCCAAGGCTGTAGATTTATAAAGACAAAAAACAAAGGAAGTGATTGAATTAGTTAGATGATGAGTTTGGCTATCATAATGATGTTAAAGATTGAGGCGGTTTATGCTAACAACCTTTTGTTTCATGTGAACACAAAAGTAACTCTGTCAGACGTGATCATGTGCTGACTGTCACTATAAAGGGATCTCAATTAATCTATTTTTAAAAACAGGAAACCTGAGCCAATGGAGACGTTTTGATGTATTCGAGCTGGCAACATTAAAATCTAGTAATCCTGATTTAGTGGAGTTGGTTTAAAGTTGAACAAAGAAGGGGGAGCCTGTTTTACCAAAGCAGCGTTGAACAGGGAACAACTGACAGCCAGCTACGTTAACGTTATTAACGGTTACCTGCTTTTGGCGAAGACGGTAACTCTGAGAATAAGGTTTACCGTTGGGATGTCCTCCATAAGTAAATTAAATAAATGTAGGCTAAAAGTACAAGCTAAAAGAACAATAGATCGACTGCTAGCTAACATTAGCTACTCACCTTAAAATAACCACCCTCGTAGTGTGTATTTGGGGGTCCGAATATCGCTACTTCCCAGTTGTACATGTCCGACTCGTCCACCAAAGTTATTTTGAACCCTTCGACTGGCTCATCTTGGAGACTTTTCATCTCCAGCATTAGTGCTTTTTGGGAACTGGCTACATGATGTCCATGCTGAGCCATATTCCACAACGATTTGATTTAAATATATCGGCAACCCACCACAGCTGTGACTGCGAAGAAGGACAAAGCTAGCTCAGTATAAACAATAGCTTTCAGTGCGAGAACGTAGCCTTTTTACGCACGCGGACACGTTTACGTTGGTTGTCGTTAATATTATTCCAAAAACAGGATGTAAAAAATCGAGTGAGGGCTTTATTACTCAGAGCTGGTGCGGCTTCCTCTGTTGTTGTGAACAACCCCGGGGAGCCCCAGGTATTAACGACCATCTAAATCTACTATTGTCAAGTCAGACACATTATCCAGTTCACTTCCGGTATCAGCTCTTAAAAGAGTCGGCTAGCTATATTTTTTTAACATACGATTGTGTTCCGTGTTTACTTAGTCTCGACATCGCTGCGTCTTTAAAACCATTTATGTATTTGCCTTTACATATAAAAGTTATATATTACTGAGGTATGTATTCTTTCAATATTGGCTCGAATTAATCACTTCTTCGTTAGTTTTTATGCTATTATGCAGCCAAAGGTGGCTTGCTAACGATAGCAAAACTATCTACGCTTTAAGACTAACTTGACAGTGTGTCAAATGACAAAGCTTAAATATCTTTTACTTTCTTGGCAAACGTTCATCGGACATTTCGCCTAACATTGTCATTTAAAACTTCGGGTAGGGTTTTATTTTGAAAGTGAACACAGGAAACTGGTAACGGTAGGTTAACTTGACGGTAATAGTAACGACAGCTTGTCCGTCTTCCTTTTTCGGGTGTGTTTGCGTTCATATTTACTGATCGATCTGTAAAGTTCAAAGTACCAATTTTTACTTTTAAAATATAACTTAAATCAGCTTTTCCACTGAAGTTTGCTCAGTTCGGCTGCTCGCTGTAATGTGTTGGCAAAAAAAGTCTGGTTACTTCTGCTATCATGCAAAGCTTTCTGGGAATTGACGTTTTAGCAAGACATCCAGTTTTATTGACTAATCATTGACTCTCAAAGTGTCCCCGTTAAAATGAATTAAAAATCAATAATAATAGCACATTAACACAACCTCATTAATTCACATACTGAACCCATCTGTTGTCTTCCCTTGCACACAGAAAAAAATATTAAACATTTGGCATATGTGGGTGTTTATTGGTTCACTGTCAACACAATAAAGACTACAGCAGCTTCTTAGGCTTTATTTTTAATTTATGTGATTTTTTTAAAGGGAATGTAGATCATTTATGCTGTCCCCTTTAAAACATTTTACATTTTACAGCTTTATAATTGAATATGGAGAAATAAAAAGACAGGACCTTCAGAAATCTGAGTCATATGAGAGTATATTTCAATGTCACAAGCCAAACTTGGTAAAATAACTCACAACAACTGAACCAATAGAGAATTAAGACAGAGTGGGTTGCCTCTCAGTACACTGCTTCATGTAACCTGTTTTACTCAACTTTTAATTCAGAGCACCATGCCCTCAGTGTCATGACACCAAATAGAACCCCCTTCCTTCCCCTGTGTTTAATAATTTAAAACATTCAACGATTCACTTTTTTTTTTAATTGTCTGAACTTAGAATAGATAAAAACACAATACCATCAAAAATAGAGAAGTAAACTTCATTTAAAAAAAAAACTATAAAGGAAAAAAAGGACAAAAATGGAATGGCAAGATTTTGTTTGTGTAAGTATGTCAATGAAACAGAAAATAAGGGAAAATTAAAAGTGTACATTCCTAATCATGCAATATACAAACTTTAATCAAATATTATGCACAGAGAAAAGTATCAGAATTAGGACAATGTATGATTTGGGGGTTGTTTTTTTTTTCAGTTTCACTTAGTATCAGTCATTTTCAGGAACAGGGAATACATACATACTTATTTTCTATTGACATTCCTGAAATACAGCTGATCGCCTCTGTATGCAGACTCTACTACTGGACAGAAGATCTCATGGAATGGCTGACCTGATCCTTAGGTCACAGACATCATTTTTATAGTTGTTATCTACAATAGCAGACAGATGTGAAGAGGGCCTTACTGGTAAATATGATCAGAGACACTACCGAGTCAGTTTTTATCTTGCTACTACTAGGTTAAGTTGTGCTGGACCAGGTAGTGACCTCAAACATGAATGACACAAATTAAAACATCAAGTACCTCAGAGAGTTCTACGAGGAGACCATTCTTTGAAAAAAAATGGCCATTCATGTTCATCATGACAAGTCAATGAACAAAAAAAGTGGCAAGGCAGTTTTTGAGGTGAAAGGGAACATGAGGGTTTTTATCTGGGCACGTGCAAGCTGGTTGTCAGCCAGCTTGGGTGCAGCTACGGTGATACAAACATCAAAGTGGTTCAGGCGTAAAGGTTTCACATGATTTCATGTGAAGACAGAAAACTGCCTTCTGTTTTTGACAGGGTGGATGCTTCCTTACAGGCGAAGCCACATTGCCTAATACTGATTAAAAGGGAACCTAAAACCACTCAACAGTCTCTGCTTACAGAGAGAACATCAGCAACCTGATATGCAGCTGGTTTCAAAAAATAAAGACAGGTTCATAGTGTAACTTTCTAGTCGTTTCGCCAGCAGTTGTTTGACTTTTTCCAGAGAAAAGAGGCAGGACAGTGTTGTAACATAGACAGCTCTCTAAATGCCAGGTTGTTCTGTCAAGTTGACCATGAGGTGACACAAGTGAGGGCTCCCAGCACCATAGTGATCTCACAGAAGCAGAAGTATTGTTCTGTGTGTATTACAATTATATAATATTTTCTTTACAACTAACCAAACCTTCTGTCAGTTAAAGAGAAGGCTGGTAAAGACAACAAACTGGCCCATTTCACCTCTACTCTGGTTCCAGGTTTTTATTCAATCATTTTCATACTCTCCTGTCTTAAAATCCATTTTTGATTTGAGGAAGGAATGATATGTTGGAAATTATTGGGGGTCAAACTGCAGCTTAGCACAGTTGATCAAAGAGGAGATATACTAGGGAGGGAAGTGGGGCTCTACAATACTCATGACGAGCAGGAGTACGTCAGATTGCAAGGCACAGAGCAAAGCGACTGATCTACAAATCACCTGTAGTGCCACACAAGGATTCTGTTGTACTAACACTAGCAGATCTGCTCTGAGCCTTGCCAAAAGGCAAGTAGGGCAGCAGCTCTGGAAGAAGTTTAAACCTCATGCCTTATATGTAGCTTTGGTTTCATCTCTGTGCTATTTCTCACTGCAGTTGCTTAGTGTCTGGTCTTCTCCAGGCACTGGTTCAGTTGTGGGTGAGCAGGTTAGAGTCCCCATTTTTCCAGCTAGGACCAGTCTGAGAAGAAGTCAATCACGTGGTCTTTTCAGGCCTGCACCGACGAGCAGCACGCACACTGATATTTAGTGAGCAGAAAGAAAGAGGGGCGAGACAAAGGCGCAGACAGGCTTCAGACAAAAAAAAAGAAGAGAGACAAAACAAACAAAAACAAACCAAAATACAAACAAAAAAACCCTTTAACACAGTAAAAACATAATTCAACCATTAACAGCGAAAGTCCAGTTGTCAACATTACATTACATGACTGTCACAGACTGAATTGCCGACAGAGTGGAGGGTGGAGAGGTACGTGGGAAAGAGCAGAGGATGCAGAGCATCCAGAAACGGGGGCTCAGTACAGAGTCAGTTAGGGAGGAACAGGGTGAGCTGTTGAGGTTCAAAAACCAGGAGGTCAAAATGAAAATGCACTGCAGAGAAGACGGCGCATGTACAAAAACAACATTGAGTGTCGGGGAGTGTGACCACAGAGCTCAGAGTGCAGAGAAACAACAGAGTGTGAGAGGGGAAGAAGTTAAGAGGAAAGAAATCTTTGCGAATCTGAGGACTTATAAATAGGGCGATACTGGAAGTGCCAGCCGCAGTGTTTCGTAACATGATTATGTTGTGTTTCAGCGAGGGAGGGGGTGGCATAGAGGGGTCGGGGGGCACCCTGGGGCTGTCAGACACAATCAGCACTGGGAGAAGGTCTGCTTGATCTCATCCAGCACATTCCCAAGCAGCGTCGGCTCGTCACATTTAGCATCAATGGACACCGTCTCACCAGACTGGGATGAAGAGGGAAAGAGAAATGGAGAAAGTTAAAAAGGGCCAAATTTTATTTAAAAAAAAAAAAAAGATGGTTTCTAAGAATCTCAATTAGAGAGATAAAAGAGCTCATTTAGTTCACTCACAGTTTTGACCAGTAGACAAACATGGTGACCCTGGATGGACCTGCTGTACATGGAGGCACAGGAGTCGATCCTCTCTACAACTGAAGCAACAAGACAAAGAGAACACTCAGGACATTTCCATCACATATTAATAACTCAGATTATTCTTAGCCTTTCTTTTAAAGTTCATGGTTTAACACATGGGTGGTGCTTTTTAAATCCCTACAATCTAATGTTGCAAGTTAATTTTACCATCACATAAATGGCTTTTAAATATGATGATCGTAAATTCTTTGCTATATTTTTGAGCTGTGTTTGTGGAACATACTTCACATCTGCATTGTAGAGTTATTAAGTTAAAAAGCATGTCATTAGAGACAAACAGTTAATGGCCTGGTGTGTTTATGTACCAGAGAAATGGTGGTGGAAGCAGATCCTGGCCAGTAAGTGGTGGAAGGGCATGTTGATTCCCTCCAGTCTGACAGAGCTGCCTTTCAGGTCGCCCGACTCCAGCAGCTTTGCAAATGCATCACTGGCCAAACAAAACAACACAAACTCAGTCTTCGATTACACATCAGGTAAGACAGGTAAGAGGTAAGACAACTCAACTATAACGGCAAAATGTTAATAAAATCTACTGCGAATATTCATGGTTTTAAGACGATAGATAAATCTGGAGGTTTTGGTGACACATTGACTTTTCCTAAATCAAATTTTACACACATAATATAAAAATCCAATAAGCAGACTGATGTGAAATTCACCAAACCTCACTAAATCCTGCTGTTCAGAGGATGATACATTAACATTTTGGACATGCCATAATAGGATCATCTACACACCAAATTGTCATTTCTGTTCCTAAAACAAAGACTTAAAAAGCACATTTTCATTAAGAGCTCTCAGTACTTTCACAGTCTCAAAAGAACAATGTCTGGATTTTAAGGACCATCCTGTTGACCCGCTGAGGAATATGAAAAATTGACTTTATAACATGGTTTTTGATGTGGTATGGAGGGTGGTCTAGAAAGAAACTTATCACAAACCTGTAGCAAGGGGTAGTGATTAGGTAGGAGGTGCAGGTAAAGTGCAGTTTGAAGTCCAGTTTCTCATGAGTGGAGGAGTCTTCGTTCTATGGGAGCAAAACAACAAAAATAAAGATATTTAATGACAAAGTAACTTGGCACTCAATTGATTCTCTTTTTGCCTGCAGACCTGTGGATCTAATGCTTTTTCAACATGACTAAAGTCAATAATAGTCAAACAATTACATTATCAAATACAAGTCCACAAGCCCAACTTTCTTGTGGGCGGAAAGCAGCAGAATCAAACACATTAAAAAAGCGGAGAAAATGAGAGCATTTGTTTAACTAATATGAACATCTTAACAACACATTATGGAATAAAGAATAACTCATTTCAAGTATGATAACAAAATGCCAATAAAGGAATAGTCAGTTATGATTGTTTTGACGTGTGGATGTGTGTGTTTTTCTACTGACCTTTACTATGAAGGTGAGGGTTCCCTTCAGTTTTTGTGGCATTACAATGCTCTGCACGGTGAAGACAAATCGTGCCTCATTAGACACCCCTGAAGCACATGAGAAAAAGTTCACAGTTAGGTACACAGACTACAAAGGATTTTTCAAAACGAGAAAAGAAATATATCAGAAATATCAGTGTATTTAACAAAATCCTTCTTACTGACAACTTGATTTTTAAAAACTGAAGTTTTGTTGTAAAAAGTGGTTGGTTTCCTTAATTATTAACATGTATTTATCAGAAAATCACTGACCAGGTGGAAGTTGGAAGGGGACGGTGAGGCCATCATGTGGGCCCGACCCCTCTGGCCTCTGCAGCTTGGAGTTGAGAGAGTCCAGGACGTTGAACTCCATGGACTTGAGGAAGCTGTCACATTTGTTTTCAAATATAACAGACACCACCACCTGACTGCCGTCCTGCAGGTTGCCCTGGATGTCGTACACCTAGGAGGGAATGAATTAAAAATATTTTTTCACTATATACATGTACTTCCACCAGGAACTGCTGCTCAAACTCACGCTTGTATTTTAAAAACTTTGCCATTATTTAGACAAGAAAGGCTTATGGCACAGCAACACACAGCAAATGTGATTCATAAACCCAACACCAAAGCACACATCTGTTTTCAAGAAACCACTCTGAGGATAAGGACAAAAAACAAAAACAAATCAAGGACAGAATCATTCTTAGAAACTGATGCAACAATGCTGTGCTGCAGAATCATCAATGTAGTCTACATCAGAGGCCATTCTGTAAAGTGCAGCAGGGAACAGAGAGAAACACATCTAGAGAAAGAGATTTAATAACGTTCTGTCACTGACAGAACTTCAACCGGTACCTCATCAGCATCCTCCATCATCTTTAAAAGAGAAGGAGAGAAAATGAGAGATCTGCATTCTGTTTTTTTTTTTTTTTTATTGCTACTGTTGTTTCAGATAAGGGTGCCTCTGAGGATTTCTATTTCTCAATTTTCAGTTGTGAATTTGCTCCAAGTTCAAGGTAAAGTCAGGTTATTCATTGCAAAGAAATTGGCCTGACAGGAACCCAAAACAACAACTGAAAAACAACCGAGTCGGCTGAGGGCAAATGTCATGTGATCAGTCAGATGTATTTTGTTGGCAGAAATCAGACAAAACTGTGCACTGTAATCCAGCAAGCATATGAATGTCTATCGAAAAATATGTCATCATCCCTGTTAACTACAACCTAAAAGAATGTAAATGTGATTAAATAGGACAAATAAAATTTCCAAAAAACAGCAGCATACTGTTTGACATCTTTTACGCAGCACTCTATCATCTGTGGCACAAAGAGCCCTCTAGGAGAGGCATGAATTCTACTTCGGATACAGGAAACTACATATTATTTAGACCAAAATTAGATCAAAACAAAACTATTAAAAATAACAAGTAAAAACTGTATTTCCAAAGCACAGCGATTAGGAGTAAAAGCCTTTTAATTGTCATCACTCACCATCTTGATGTAGGAGTTCTCAGCCAGCAGGCAGTAATTGGACATGGGCTGAAAGGAGAGAGGAGCTCAAGTCAGATCAGGCATTCTCTGTCACTCAGTATGCTAACTAGGCAACAGGAGCTGGCTGGTTCTACCTTGTTGATGCATAACAATTAAATCAGTGTGTGCGTGTGAGTCTGCAGCGGTCAGGGGGTTTAAACAGTGGAGCTTGAAAGGCACAGATCAGAATGATGATAAATCATACTAAAGACAGCATGAAGTTATTTATGGCTTTGACGTCAGCTGATAATAAAGCCATATTAAATCAAGAGGAAAGTACAGAATGACAAAGATGCTGCTTTATTATTGTATAAAAGAAAAAAAACAGAGTGCTCAGAGTGTGCTGCATGTTTTCTTTGTCACTTGAATGAAGTGAATGTGGTTAGATTATTAAATGCTAATGACAAACACTGACCGGAAGAGGCTCTTCCTCCTCCACAGTGCCATTCTGCACCGACTCCTCTCCCCCTCCATCACTGTGGTGGTGATGGTGGTGATGCTTCTTCTTCTTTTTCTTCTCCTTCTCTTCCTTCTCCTTTTTCTGCTTCTTCTTCTTGTGTTTGGAGGACTTCTTATCATTGGAAAAAACAAAGAGGAAGATGGACAATTTTTTTTAGAAATTCAAGAAGGTTAAAACCTGAATAGCTAATCAAACACGCCTGCTTGTAGAAATATTCCTCCAGAGACTGGCATGTCTCTGGTACGTCATTTACACCAGCTTGTAAGCTGCCAATCTGCTACATCCTGTCAGGCCACGATGAACCGGAATCTCTCTCACCACAGTCAAACTTTCTGCTTTGTAATTATCACATCAGTGGTGACTCACCGTCTCCTCCACCTCGGTGTCTTTGGGCTCCTCAGCCTCTGAGTCTGGCGCCGTGCCAGAGGCTGCCTCAGGCACAGGGACTGCTTCAGCTGCTGCTACTGTTGCTGCTTCCTGTTCACACACACACACGCACACACACCGCCATAAAAGCACGAGAAGGCATTAGCAGTGAGCAACCATAGCATGAAACACATACAGTGGTGTTTGCCTTTTCTGTGTCGATAGAGATAAGTGGAGTTAGTGAGTTAACTCAGTCATTCATAAAAACGTCATTCATGACCGTCTGTAATGTACTGACCTATATAACTCAACTTGATAAATTATGAAGAGCATTACATGCAAGACTTGTAAGCAGCTAAACCACACATGAGCATGCCTGAAAAACCAACGGGTATATTGGTATTTGTAAGAGTACACAAGCTTTGTTTTCAAACTGCTGGGTTGACTAAACTAACCAGACACACTAACTGCTGCTAATAAACTAAAAAAGAGCCGGATTTTAAAGGAATGATCACCTACATGCATATATATACTTCCTACAAGTTAAGTTCTGTTTGCCTGTTTGACGGCCAATACAAAAACAAGTTTTCAATGTAGACCTGCTCAGGAATGTTTTTTAAAGGTCATGTCTCTAGGTGCTTTTTCTTCTTTAAAACCGCAGTTAAATGCCTGACAGACCTGGTTTTGCTTCATACACAAAATATATACAGCTGATAGAAGCCGCAAAACAGATTCTGTGTTCACACCTGTTTTAAATGTAAAGGGCTGTCTTCTGTGGTTAATTGTAGGGCATTATGGGAAGTATGCCAAACAAAATTTTGTGATAAATTAAATAAGCACAAGTTAAAAGGTGCCCTGTCATGCTACCCTATAAACAAATAAAATGTTTTTCCTTCCTATAAGCATTTTGCGTATACTTGATATCAAACAAATGTGTCAACTGAATTTCTTCCTCATGAAACACCTGTAAAGCAGGGTTTGTTACAACTCAATTATATTGAATTGTTCACATTAATATTTACTAGCTAGCAGTTTTCTTCAATGCCTTTGTTAGCATGTTGCTAGATTGCTAACTGCGGATCATCAGAGCACTTTGATAATTGAAATCTGGGTATTGCCCTGAACATGTATGCATCCATGTGTGTAAGAACAAAGGAGGGTTACTGATGGCCAAAAATGACACAGTGTACTCTAAGCAGTATCTTAAGGTTGTTTTTTTTTACTTTGTTTTTTTTAAGTTTTTCGGTTTCTGTTTGACTTTTGAAATGTGACAACTGTACAAAGATGAGCACAACCCCACATGGGACCACA
>JAPZDY010000021.1:17206054-17235413 GCA_029783645.1 Ctenochaetus hawaiiensis | reverse complement strand
CCTGACCATGTATGCATCCATGTGTGTAAGAACAAAGGAGGGTTACTGATGGCCAAAAGTGACACAGTGTACTCTAAGCAGTATCTTAAGGTTGTTTTTTTTTACTTTGTTTTTTTTAAGTTTTTCAGTTTCTGTTTGACTTTTGAAATGTGACAACTGTACAAAGATGAGCACAACCCCACATGGGACCACAAAAGGCAGAAAATGGACACATGAACTGATCCCCGAGCTAAAATCCAGAGACCCTCAGACAACCTCAGCTCACTTGTCACCACCAACAACAACACAACAATAACAACAGCATTTACTTTGACCTAAACACTGACATGAGCAAAACAAAAGCTGAGGAAGAGAACCACTGTCGTTGTGAGACAAGTCCACACAAACTGTGCACACAGACATACATACACATGCTAGAAAACATAGGAAGGCTGGAGGATGAGAGAGTAAAGTGTTATGTGACCTGTGAAAGAGAGGAAGTGTCAAAAAGGTGTGGAGGATGTGGAGAAAAAAAACAAAACAACCGATTCAAATCAAGAAGCAATAGAGGGAGAACAGAATTTATGGCAAAAACCAATGAATGAGGTAGATCAGACATGGGTGTTAACAGTTGCATTAAGTGTAGAGAGGAGGGGAGGAGAGAAAAAGAAAGAAAGAGAGAGAGAGGAAGAGAGAGATGGGGGATGACTCAACCTGGGTATTAGAGGGCACTGGAGCGTTTGAGAGCCAGAAATCCAGATCCGAAACCTAGAAGAGGGAGGGAGGGAGAGGAGTGCGAGGAGGTGAGAGGGGTGAGGGCCAACAGGTCCTGTATCTTTCTACTATTCATGAAAATGGATACAGAGATTACACTGTTCTATTTCATGAATAAATCAAGTATTTGGCAAGAGACTGCTCAGTCAGCTACGGGGAAACTGATACTTGATCACTAAAGCTGATTGAAGGACAGGCTGGGAAGAAGCAATGGGCGCGCTGAGTCAATGGAAATGATCAAAGGTATCTGTTTGCATGTAAACTTTATGACAGAACTTGTATATTAAAAAATAATGTTCTTTCTAAGCCTTTTTTTTAAATCCTGAACCTGACATCAGATGAATTGTTTTAACTAGAATTCTGGGTCAATCAGATCTCAGACTGATATTCTTTGCTTGACAGAAAAAAGCCTCACTCCACCCTTTTACAATGATGTACCTCAGCACTGGTGGAGGTGGGTGGTGCAGCCACCTCGTTGGTTTCTTCTGATTGGACCACAGGCTCGTCTGCCTGACCCCCGAGAAGATCCTCCTCTTTTTCTTCATGTTTGTGTTTTTTCTTCTTCTTCTTCTCTTCTTTACTCTTCTGGGGAAATAAAGAAGAGGATAAATTCGAGTGTGTGTCACAACAAGGTTGGGAACCACACCCACTGACTCATCACGTCATTGTGGTTGACATCTCTCCTTGTTGTTTCACCCTGACTCAAAATACTCCATGAATATGATTTTCTGGTTTTAAGAAGTGGGTTTTACTAGCTTGACAGAATGAGGTGAGTGTGGTTTCTGGGAAGACAGGAGCATAATCCTGTTTATAAAAACATTCTGTTTTATCCTCACCTTCCTATCCCTGTCTTTATCCTTCTTTTTCTCTTTCTTGTCTTTGCTGCTCTTCTTCTTGGGCTCCTGTGAGACGGCACTCTCGGCGTCTCCATCTTCTGCTGGGCTTTTTGGAGCCTCTGCTGCACGGTGCGACCTGACTGGTAGCTTCTCGTTGTCTGCAAGTGGCCTGAATGAACAAAAATGCACAGATACATATTCTGATTTTAAATAGGGACCTATGAGGTGGTTCTGAAAAAAAAAAGAGTTGTCATCATCATTTTGAAAATGTTTCATAACTTCCTTTAAGGGAAAAAAGTGTTAATCTGTTAGAAAAGTCAAACAAGGCTTGTAGGGTGCAGCAATCCACTATGTTCAGGCACATAATCTGAATTGTGCAGCAGCCAGGTCTCATTCAAAGCAATGAGATAAGCCATTCCTCTCGCAGAGCAAAAAGCACTGGGAATCCCAAATAGCAAGAAACTACACTGACAAACTCCTTTATATTTAACTGATGAGCGCTGTCATGATTATGTCCCCAAACCAGAAACCTAGAGCAGTATTGACATGCACTGCAGCCCCCTGCTGGTTATTACCTACAAAGACACACTGATATGTGATATTGGCCACTACCTGAGTAATGCCACATTTTTCTCCAGGTGTTAAAATAGTTCCTGCATACATTTTAAATTCCTTGAATCACAGCATTGGTCTATGAGTATATGTGCTTATTATTTCCATCAATGACAGGAAAAGAGCTTCCACTAAAAAATGACTGAAGACTGTTTAGTTTTTGGAAGGCAGGGCAAGTCTACTGAACTCAACTAAGAAGGATCTGGGGAATGTAAGAAATAACACACACACACACTCACAGGGAAAAATGCACACACTAACTTATAGAAGGAGTTTCCTAAGAGCACACTGATGCTGATTATTTTTTGCACTAGAAACAAGCGTTAAAATGCTTTAAGAGCTCATTAGAAGGACAGATGGTGAAAGATTAAGACCCGAGAACATCAGCAGCTGCCAGTTTGGAATGATCTTATTTCTATGAAACTGTACAAGGTTTTCAAAGACATGTCTTATGTAAATAGAGAAGAAAAGGACAAACAGGGGCATATGCTGCTGATATTATCAAGTTTCTAGAAGCAGAGTAACAGAAAACATAATCCTAAGGCTACTGTGAGTAGATATTGAAAATACAGGGAAAGAAGGGCAGAAAGAGGAAGCAGATACTGCAAACTCTAAATGAGAAAAGAAAGGACAGCTGACAGTGACAGTGAGAGGAGTGAGATATTAGAGAGAAAGAGAGAGAGAGAGAGAGAGAGAGAGAAACGGATGCAATCCACGTATAGTCGGAGCCCAGGTGCTGTGGCTTGAGTGTTACTCACCTGCGCCCAGCTGTTTCCACCAAGCTGCCCACACAAAGAGGCAGTGAATGGGTGTGTGTTGGCATAGAAAAGAGGAAGCAAAAAGCAGAACGGCATGAGAAGGAGCGAGAGGAGAGAAAGTGCTGAGTCACATAGGCGGCTAGACTATGGGGGTCAGAAATGCTGAAAATGTTAAATTAAAAAAAAAAAACAAATCCTGCAAGACTCAACTTCATAAGTTCCTCTGCTTCAACGCCTCATTTCCACACAGATTTGTTTGATGTTCATGTTAATCTGTTTAATATATGGATTATGTAAACACAAAGTAAAGCCTTTATTTGCAGAGGGATAGAAACTGCATTGCAGGGTGTAAAGTCAGTTTTGTGACACAGTGTGTAATGAGACATTTGAACAGTAGTGGTGCACTCTGTATGCTACGCTGCTGGAATGCAACCAAGGTTAGCTTAATATGCTGTAGTTTCTTATTTGTTTTATGGTAGCTTCCTGTAGCATACTGTGCATATGGTCTGACTGAAATCCATTGTGAAAGTTTACATTTTTTCCATGTACTTAAGATCAAGTCCAGACAAAAAAAAACAACCACAACTGAATAAAAGGGGTACATCGGAGGTTCTCATCTGAATTAGCTGACCCCTGGCTGACTGGCTCAAGTACACAGAGCTATGTGGAAACGAGGCATAAATCTGGCTGATGAGCCAAGTCAGAAAAGTAAATGACAGATTTCAGGAATTTTAACATTATGTGCTACATCAAGAGTTGCTTTTAAATGAGAGTTTGAGAATATGTAGAATAAGAAGCTACACAGAGTGGACTCACTTGTCTAGGTCGATGTCCAGGGCTTTATGAGGGTCATTGGGGTCTTTGTCATCATCATCACTAGGTAAGGCATTCTGAAGTAATGAGAAGGCAAAATCAATAAAACAGAGTTATAACCTTTCTAAATTAATCTTTATCCACAGCACACAGCACGCACAGAGATTTGTTTAGTTATTGACTTCCAGTCTTAGTTGTCTCAGAGCTGAGATACCAATAAACTAAGCAAATAACAATATTAAATGTTGACTAAGGAACATTTATATAGCTGTGAACCATAATGTCAGAGTAATGTGTTAACAGTCAGGAAAATCTGTATATATCTTTCATCTTTTCACAGTGAATTCCAGTCTTAACTGGACTAGAAATCACTGATGCTAAATATTCTACAGAATCACATCAAAATTGATTGTATTTTTAATCCTATAGGTCATGATGCCTGTCAAATTACTTTAGACAATGCATCAAATCTAATGCACAGTGTTTCTAGCTTTGGCATGACAGCTCCGGCGTACCTCTGGCATCTCTTCTGTAACAATGTCAACCATGTGCGCAGGCGTGATGTCCTCCTCGCTCTCTGGGCCTGAATCATGTTTCTTCCCTCGTCCGCTGCGCTTTTCTTTCCTCTTTTTCTTCTCCTTCTTCTTCTTCTCTGCTCTCTCTTTCTGCCGACGCTCCTCCTCCAGTTTCACATACTGGTCGGACATGGGCATACCTGTGGGATGAAAGAAAGCAGAATGTTTTGAGTCATTAGGTAAGAGCACATAGAGGGAAAAAAAGCATTATTTAACCTAAACAATGACTGCATATTAATTATATTAAAGCATAACTTCCGGTAGTAGTGGTAGAGTTAAAAGTGTGTGTCTTACCTGGGACTTTGAGAGGCACACTGAGGTCAATCTGCACGACTGGGATGTGCTCCACTCCAGGGGCTTCCTGATACACCTTCACAGACAATGCATTCATTTATAAACATGGTTTGCACTTAACAAATGTTTTTATTAGTGTGCACATTTCATACACAAACCCGATGCATTTATTATTACTTATACAAGTCAGGTTTCAATCAGCCTGAGACATATTCTACATTCTGCAGAGGAAAAAAAGCCCAGTTATGATTGAGTAAGCATACCTTCTGAGAGGACGGCGAGGCCTTGATGTAGAACGGGTTGTTGGCTTGCTCCTGCTTTCTGGCTTCTCTCCTCTGGGCAATCAGATAAAACAGTTGCATGAATTAATCAATGAAGGCACAGCCTACCTTATTTAAAGCATGAGAGGAAAACCACATGGGAAGTTAAATTTACATCAGACCTCAGAGTAAGTCAGTCCTGTTTTGAAGATATCAGCTAAATGATTATGTCTAGATTGAAAACATCTAAATGTCCAATTGTTGCATCTTGTATGAATTTCTCTATTATATCCAGTAATAAGAGGTTTAAAGAGAAAAGTTCTCATATAGATAATTTTCATAAACTGATACTTCAAGATAACATCAAAAATAAATATATTTGCACCAGATGAGCAATTAAAATGTTTCCTCTCAACTTTTCAGGTCATTAAAAAAGAACTCCAAAGACAATAAGTGATTTTAGGTTTCAGTATTTTTTTTTTTTATATACACTGCTATACCTCGATGCTAATCATTAAACAATACTGCTTATTCAATTCAGCGATGCTGCAACCATCAGTTTGCTTACCCGTGCCAACTCCTTCTCGTCCACCTCTGTGTGACGGGGGCGGGAGTGTTTGGGTTCCTCCTTGGCAAAAATAGCCTTGGGCTGCTCATCCTCAGACTCGCTCTCAGACGGAGGCTCGTTGATCCAGGCATCCAAGTCCAGACTACAAAAGATAAACTCAGTTACACTTTGAAGGTATAAACAAGTGCCGTTGTTTTACAGTAGTGTCAAATCATGTAATAATGAGTTTCAAAGATCGTTTCAATGAGCTGACTCACCCCTCAGGAACAGGCACTTTCTTCTGTGCCTTGGGGGCTACAGGGTTGAGCTCTCCAGCAAACAGAGCACTGACTTCCTCTGCTACTTCTACGTCCTTCTGCTGCAGTTTCTGGATGTACTTGACCAGTTGCAAGATGCAAGACGCCTGACGTGGAGGTTAACAGAGTTATCTCTCAGATTTGCACATGGTGGGCGACCTTGCAAGGTATATAATGTCACAGAGTAAAAAGCAAGCATGTAAAACTTACCCTCTCCTGCACTTCTAGGTTCGCACTCTGGACAAACAGCGGCAGTCTGTCTATCATCAGCTGGCTGGTTTCCTGTGCTGCTGTACTGTCCGTGTTCCCCTCCTGGTTCTTCAGCACTGTGGCAAACAGCTTGGCTGCGTTCTGCACATACACTGCCTGGATGTGGCCAGGCAGAGTGGCCACCTTGGGCCGCAGCATGGCCTCTAGCGTCTGCATTGGGTTTTCCAGGTGTCTAAGAGGAGAATGTGGATTTATAGTTAAGTGGGTCTGAAAACTACATTGGATCACAAAACTGATTCAATTTTCAGCATTGCACTGTTGTAAATATAACAATAAAAATAAACCAAGTGTTGCTGAGTCCCATTTAGAGAAACAGATTAGCATTACTGTGTGTGTAAAGAAATAAAAGTGTCAACTGTCATTAAGGTTAGGCTTCCAGGGCTGAGATTGGTTGTACTTAAGAAAAGACAAGAAGGAAACATAGAAGTGGAGAGTAAAGTATCTGAACCAAGCTGTAATTTTCCTCTGGATTCATTGTTAAATACACTCAGTAGATTTTTATGTTGCTAACTTATTTCAGGTTTGCCTTCCCTTGTGTACAAAATGAAAAAAATAAACTATATGATGATCAGTGGTTTCAATCGCTTCATATGCTCACTCCTTAATTTTCTTCTGATAGTTTGCACCAGTGCGTGCAAGTATTCATCCCTATAAGTTAAATCAACTTACTCTGAAAATTCACCGCAGATCCAGGCTGCAGCGTACAACACTTCACAGATTCCCATTCGCTGCATGTTGCCCGTCAACAGGTGGGCGTTGTCCAGCAGAGTGGCCATCTGGGCAACAGCAAAGGCCCGGATGGCTTTGACCCGGATAGCCACATCCAGCATCTGAGAGGCAATGAGGTGGCCGTGCCGTGTGCCCTCTAATCGGGTCAGCTCCACCAGGATACTGATGTACCTGTCAAGCAAATAGGAAGAGGTAGAGGGGAAAATCGGGTCACAGAGCGGAAAATTATATTTAAGCTTTAAGAGCATGGAGTGAAATATAAGACAGTGCTGGTGGGGAGGAACTGCCTACCATTCAAAGTTGGTGATGTACTGGTAGTTGCTCTGACTGCAGATGTCGATAATTTTGGTGAGCAGTTCATCTCTGTAGGTGGTCCCTTCTGCTTTGTCCACATGAAGCATTAGCTTCTTCACAATTTCCATTAAGTTCTTTTTGGATACCTGAGAGAGTAGACACCAGATAAACAACAATCAAATTATTTGCAAGAATGAAAAAAGACTGTACTTTTCCTTGGGCAGTGAAAGAGACCCAGCATCCTCAAAACAGCTGTAAAAATGAAGAGAGCACAACTCACTATGCAATATCTTGATGAATAAATCACTTCACAATGCAAGTGGCATGTAAATTGTGTTTTTACAAGTTTTTATAGTTTACTGCTCTACTAATAATGGATGTAATTTTAGAAATAAAAACTGACTGTGGAACCAAGATTATCTGGCACATAAATTTGAATAAGTTACGCTACTTAAACTGACAACTGAAAAATGACTGAAAAAAACAAACAGAAAAAACAAAACTGATGTGTAAAAACAAGTCTTTGGCTCATACCATGCCATAGAGCAAGTCCAGAGCTCTCAGGCGGATGGACTCATCCTTGTCATCCAGACACTGGAGGATGAGGTCCTTATGAGACTGCACTGACTTTGGATGGGTCTTCAGGATCTTTGACATGGCAAGCAGGCCCAGGTATTTCACTACACAAACACACACACATGGTCTCAACGTATTTACCATCAGATACACATGCAACCTTAGTTCGCTGGACCCTATCAAGACATATTTATATCTGTCGTGTATCACTTGCTAGTGTTTCATGCATTAGCAACAAGTTTGACTTTATGAAGTCTTTAGTGAAGTTTCTGTCATATATAAATCTGACTGTCCTTAGTGATACAAGTGGTTATAAAAACGCGTAAAAGCATTAGTCTATTACTACACTTCATCTTGTCACTTAGTAAAACCTAACTAACAGTTTATTTTAAATGTTAGCATGTAAATATAATACAAACAATTTACTAGTGTGTTATTTTCCATGGAATAAGCTATAAAAATCATATGGAAATATCACAAAGGAAAGGAACTTAAAACACACAGAACAATGGAAAGGACACACAAACACATACACACGGTACAACACACACACACTGGACACAGTAGGTTTATTTTGTTTTATCCTGCGTCGCATCCTGACAGCTTTTCCTACTCACCGAACAGGAGTTTTACAGATCCTGCTGAATCACCACCTTTTGTTGATCAACTAATCTGGCAGGGACAAATGCCTCTCGGGTTCTGGGATCAATAACTGTGTGTGCATGTGTGGCAGTGACCTCGGGATGAGGTGAGGCAGGTCAATGCAGTAAATATAATTCAGGAATGACCAGGGAAATAGCCTCAACTCAGCTGCACACACCCTCTGGAGCCACAGCAGCTATGGAAAACTAACAGCAGCAGTTAAAATGTGACTCTTTCTCTCTCAATAAGAAAAGTGTAATGGAGTCAACTGATCCCTTGTTTATAAGAAACATTTTAAAATTCAGCTAAAGTGTAGATAATTAACACAAGAGTGGTATAAAACCTTGGCACCTTGTGTTTACATCGACACACGACATATCTGAGAACAGTCTGATAATGGTAGCTGATTTTCCTACTTATTTATTTCTTATACATCTAATGGCTTACGAATGATACTGAGGGTTTGTTAAATGACTTTCATTTATTCATTTCATCTAAATGAATTGTGCTTTATGTTATGCTCGTACGTAATGCATCCAACAAGACCTTTCTCTTACTGCCTCATATTGTCAAATTGCATCTTCACAAGGATGTTATGTCTTACTTACGTTACTAATAAGTATAAGAGAGCATTACGCACATGACCACTGGAACCAACAAGAGGAGGGGTGAAAGGATTAACAAAACCTAAAACCACAGGTTCACATTCTACTCTATGAACATCAGAGGTCTGTTGTCTACTCTATACACACACAACTATCTATCCATGGGTTTCCAGATAACTCGAATGGCCAGATGCTGCATGCTCTAAGTTGTTCACTTCCTGTGTCATACGCTGTTTTTTGTTTTTTTTTTGCATTGAAGAGGTCAATGTGACTTAAGTGAAATGGTATTCCAGGCAGGCCACCTAATTGAGATTAGGAAGGTAATAATGTTCGAGTTATCCAGAGTCAGGGGGTCTATGTTGGTCTAAGAGGGTGTACTGTTCCAGAAACACGCAGACAATGAGAAAATGACACACTGCAGGCATTGACAGAGGGCTCACAGTTCTGGTCCGAGTCTTCTATCAGGATTCGCAGTTTCTGCACACAGAGCTGAAAGAGATTGTGAGAGAGAGCGAGAGAAAAGGGGGTAGGGGATGGGAGGGAGCCATTAAACTCACGGTAAACCTTTCGACACCAGTTTCAGTCTTGTTATAAGGTCAGATAAACAAAAGTGGGGGAAATGGGGCCTATATTCAATGGTGCAAAATGATTTTTTCATGCATTACTGACAGCCAGATTGACTGAAAGCAACACAAGAACAGATTTATGATTCTTGCAGGCAAATCTGATAGTTGGTGTGACTCTGGTGAAAGCATGCATTGTGGTTCAACTGGAGTGGAAAGGGTTATGATCAACTTCTAACCACATAAAAATGCAGTTGGAGGAGTGGACCTCACCTGGATGCTAGCACTGTGGTTAGGCATTCCAGAAGACAAGGAAATCAACACTGCAATGCAAGAAAAAAAGCTTTTAGATCGAACTGAACCAAACATTTTGTGGTTAAAAACATTGTTGGGCACTCTTACGTACTATAACAAACAAACACTGAGGAGAAAGAGACCACTACACTGCACACAGAATACCAGCACTGACCTGCAATCACAGTGTTGACACATTCATACAGCAGAGACATGGCAGAGGTACTGTAAGAGGGGAAGACAGGGTGAGAAACAAAGAGAGGGTGAGTGCATACAGTTATTTATACACTTCTGAGATCAATCAGCCTTTTATGTCTGTTAACAAGTTAAGAACTGAGGCATTTCATTTCACCTGTGGATCAGGTTTGTCAGAGGTTCAATCAGCTTCTTCCCCAACCGAGGCTCCAGTGGTGTGAGTGCACCAAACTATAAAACAAACACAGAGTCCCATGACACACATCAGAATATCTCTCAAATTCGAACTGACAATTCAAAAATCCAAACTCATTTAATAGGATCTGATTCAAGATGTAAAATGTTCCTTAATTCACTTGAATCCAACTTGAAGCAACTGTAAGAAAAGGGAAGTAAGCTTATTATTTTAAAAAAAGAGGTGGTTCACGAGCACGACTTGCTCATACAACCTGTCATGTGACTTAACTGTTTGCATTTTTGTCATTGGAGACTAATGCTGGTGGAGGAACTAGTATTAATTCCTCTTTTTTGGTGGATTTATCCCTGCATTATTGATTCAATCCTGCAAGTGTACATCACCTATGATGTGTTTTTGATTTGATCCCTGATCCCAGAGCGATGCCCTGAAATTGTTAATTCATATTAATAATTAAATTTCCCTATTCATAACAGTTTGTAATTAACTAAATATCGATAACCAAACTTTTCCTCAAGTAATTCCCAACATTTTTTTACTTACTAGCTTGATGATCTTAATGAGAACCCAGTTATTAGTGGAGGAGGTCATGAGTTTGAAGAAGAGTGGGGCCAGTGACAGGTAGTTCTTGGGATTTCTCCTTGCCAGCTCACAGATAACATTTACTGCTGCAGATTGGACACCTAAAGAAGAGAAAACACATTCAAGAGAAACAAACAAACAATCAGATAAATAAATAAAAATGAATTAGAATAGAAGGACAAAAGACAATTAATCCAACTAAAAATAAAATCTAAAAACTGATTTGTGTTTTTTGGTCAGGGTTTATTTAGTATGGCTAAAAACAATCGTGTGCAATTACAAAGCAGCATAGCATAGGAAAAGAGTAAAAAAAAAGGTGTATAAAATCTATAGTTATCACAAAAGTGGCAAAAAAAGATTGATTAAATGCATTTTTATAATAACAAACCCCCTTCAGATTCACAGACCTGACCGACAGTAAATACATGTAACACTACTGGCATGGTTCTGGTTACACACTGTTAAAAGTCAAAAAAGGTCCTGTGTCTTGGCTTTTATCCGTGCAGCAGAAATAGCTCCATGAGTTGTTAAATATTCCCAGACAAGCCCTGGCAGTATCACAAATGAGCGTTCCTTAATCTCATATTCTTGGTCACTAAATAATTCACAGGGTTCAGGTGACAGAGGATGTCTGTCCCCAGGAGTCCCAGCTGAGTCTAACATACAGTGTCTGTCCTCATACCTGGGTCTGGGTCCTCCAGCTTCTCCTTGAGCCTGGGGAAAGCAGGGCGCAGGGACTCTGGGTACTTCAGAAACACCTTGTACATGATCAACACCGCTTTCTTTCTGATGTAAGGTTTAGTGTGTGACATCTAGAGTGGAAAAAATATAAAGGAAGTAGGGTCAGAATTTTGTTTACAAAAAAAATTTAACACCTTTTTTTATCACAAACATTTGAGGTAGATAAAGACAAAAGGAGAAGAGAAAGGGGATGGTGGGGACTAAAAAATACAAACAAAAGACTAAAAAGAAAAACTTAAAACTATTAAAAAAAATAAATAAAAAGACATAGCAGTCCTTGTTGGCTATCCTTTCGACAAACTTCCCTATGACTCACCAGTGTCATGATGTCATTGGCCAGGTCACGAGCCAAATCAGGGGTCACAAAACAAGAGAGGCCAGTGAGAGCAACACCTGTGTCATACTGGTTAGGACTGCTGAGATCCTGGGAAAAGTAAAAAAAAGAAAATAGAAAGGATTAGTCAGTAATATAGAAAAGGTTGGCCGAGGGATGTTTAACATTCACTGAGGTCCCAGAATGAAAGAAAAAAAATAACACTGACCTTTCGGATCTGATTGGTTGTCAGCATGATGACATCAGTGCTCTCGTGAAAGCACTGTGAGGCTGCCAGGTAGCCAATCCTCTGCAAATAAAAACCCCAGCAGAAAGATTTTTTTAGTCTATTGTTTAACTACAGTATGTCATGTATATTATGATACAATGTTATTATTACGAACATTCATCAACCTGCAGCAGTTTCATGGAGATTTATTCATGTAGCACATAAGATGCTACATATAAGGACAGTTCATTCACAGTTAAATCCACACTCTGTCAATACAACTGTCACCATGTCATATTAATTAATCTAGAAAATTACCAGATTGTTTGTTCTAAGATCTCCATTATCAAGACTTTTCATTATATTCCAATTATACCTTGTATGTGAACTTGGAGGAGCTCATGACTTCAACGATGTTGAAAGCGGCCCAGCTGACATCGTAGCCCAGCATTTGAAGCTGAACACCAAAAAGAACAGACACAGAAAGAGATGTGGGTTAATAAAGGAGGAGAGGGGCTCTAAGCTGTCCCTTTGATGCACACAGAGGCTAAATGATGTGAGCTGAAAGCTCTCAAAGTGAGCACTGATGCCAATTGCATCAAGCCATCTAGACCTCAATGTGGGCCTGGGCTATAAATAGACAGAGGGCTTTCATTTTAACAGAATTTGTACACTGTTCTCAATGAGTGCAGGCTGCTGGCCATTAAGCTGTGTGGTGACTAATCTTCAGCTATAAAATAAAACATGTACATGCAGTTTTTGTAACTGTTTGGCAAAAAATGTGTTGAGTGGTTTCTAACAGGTCACATCTATTCTAATGAAGCCTTGAGTTGAAACAATGGGTTTTGATTTAGCAAGATTGAACAGAAAAGAAAATATACAAAGAACAAGGTCTGTGTGCAGTTCTCTTCTACAGGTATCATCCAGCTAGAACTGTCCATTGTGTGCATGTCAACACATCAAGCCAAACTTGCAAAATATGTGACTGTTTGGGCATACGGGAAGACACCAAATTCAATGCCTGTTCAAAGCAAATCTTCCCCAGCTGGTTTAAACATTTTGACTGAATTAAACTTTGGACAGAATATTTTAATATATAAGAATGTTTTTCTTGAATGCACTTCTTGCTGCTTGGGGTAACATTATAAAAAACTTATTTATAATTTGCTTATGAACCAAATCTTATTGTTATTTTTTTTATTAAATGTCAGCTTCAGTGTCAAATGCTCAATTGATTACCCTGCCCATGCCATAGATGAGCCTAAATCAAGAGCCTTAAAGCAGCGATGTCTACTAATGTGTGTATCAGTGCCTATGTATCGAGTTAAGGTGACAGACAGAAAGAGTCACTGCCGAGAGATCTTACGTAGGTGAGCTTGCACACAGCATTGGCTTTGACGGCGATGTTGTCCTGCTTGAGCTCCTGTTTGATCTCATCGATGCATGTGGAGATGTACTTGGCCTGAGGGCAAACAAAGGAGAGGACAAACAACAGACACCAGATCAGATTAGATGGAGTGATATCCAGATTGAGAGGCCGCATTCAAGTACCGGGAAGTGGAAAACCCTAGTCTGTCAGTTGTTGCTACCTAAGACAACAGTCAGCAGAAATGAAGCTGGCCCAGTCCCACTTCAAGTCAGGCAGGTCCTAAACTTAGGCTTAATGAAGCCATAACGCAGATTTAATCTCTTAATATGCTTCTGTTAAGTTAAACCTAAGTCACAAGTCAGTGGTGTTGGATTCAAATTATTTCAAGTCTTAGGTCATCAAAGTAATGTTACTTTTGTTGAGCTGTTGAACAGCTATGCTAACCTGTCTGACAGCTAAAAATCCTCATTTTTTAACCCTGTCTCATGTTGTAGTTGAAATATCGCATGTGGCCTTTGGCTTAAAGACTAAAAAGGTTTCTTTCTCTAAAGGTCATTGCTGACAATGTTTAATAGTACCACTTGCTTAAGAAGTGCCACTGTGCATGGGCTGATTGCTTAAACTTGTTAAAAATGCTACAGACCTTTAAAGAGTTCCCGTGCAGGAACAAATTGCACATGCTATCAGAGCAAAAAATATTATGAGCAGAAATTTAAACAGCATAACTCTAATTACACAGCTGCTAAACACAGGTTGATTCACACAAGTCATAAGGTAACGGCTGGGTCAATGACCCAGCCTCTAAAGCATTTTAACAAATGAGTGTTTCCAGAAGCCTCACGCCTGAATAAATTAGTGAATATGTGTGCTCTTACAAACACTGTTTTATTACACTGAATTTTATGAAATACAAAAAGCTGAAGGTCCATTTCATTTAATGGTGGAGGACAAGCTCAGTTAGACATTCAAATGGAGCAAGAGGAGCAACCTTGCAAAACAAATGCATACACATATAGCTTTGTAAAGTTTGAGAGTGTGCTGGTCATGTGTATGAAGTCATGAGACAGCACAGTGACAGGAGGAGGGGTGTGTGTGTGTGTGTGTGTGTGTGTGTAATAGTGTGTGTGTGCGCTGAACTCTGCTGCTGCTCCTTCAGTTAGTAGGGCTTGGGGCTGGAGAACACATGCATGCAAGCAATCGCACACGCACAGACAGACAGACAGACAGACACAGCTCCTCCATTATGCTACTTTTTAATAACCAATTCAGAGCCCCTTGAGATATCTGAAATACTTATCAAAAGGCCAACAGAGACAGTATTTTAGCCACCGATGCAGACTGAGCTGGAGTTAAACTGAAAGGGCCAGTTACCTCTCTAGACAAAAAAAAAATTATAAACCAAAGCTGACTTTTGCCCAATAAGCCAAAGGACATCAATTGCACCTAAAATTCTTATTGTCAATCTTACAGAACTCCTCTTAGGATATCCTCACACCTTTCCACAATAAGCCTGCTGTTCCAAAGGCGTGGGAGGAAGAGTGAATGAATGAACCGTGCAAAGACTCAGCACACATGTGAAAAATAAACAGCATCTATGTGAAACTGTGGGCTGGCCAGGAAAAAGTCAATACACACTCAGACATGTACACACACAAACTGACACACACAGGTATTAATATTTCAGCAAACTGTCTACTGTTGACTGGGCAACCACCACCTTATCTAGGCTGCCCAGGTTGAGTTACCGCTGGCAAACAGCATAGCCCATACATTGAGTCAAGAGATCAAGACATTGACTGCCTTCAACAAGAAAGCTTAATTTCTTTATATTCATTTAAAAAAACAATAAACAAATTGATTAACCATAAATACAGATAACATAATAGCCAAGTGAAATGTGTATATAGCTGATTAGCTCTGCCTGTTAAGCAGCTGCTTGAAAATTAGTTTTCTGATGAGACAGTAAGCAAGACAAATCTGCCATAGTGAGAAAAAAATCAGTCCAAAAGCTGCCCTAGGGCCAAACACGTTGCCTCTACATTTCACATCCGTCTCACAGCTTGAGACAGGTGTGCACAGCACCGCAGATCTGTGCAACAATAACCCTAGGTCCTTCCTTTAACTGGCCCCATCTGACTATCTGACATAGCATTTCTTAAAAGCAGAAAGAAAGGTGTGACACATCAAACAAACAGAGTTTATGAAAGCAGGCTAATGTAAGAGATGGAAGCTTGGCTACCTCAAACAGTGCCCTCTAATGGCCCATCCCACCCCTCTGAAACTTGTGATGATCCTGTCATCATCCACAGACCAACGACAGGGCTGACATCACCTTCAATCACCGATAGGATGTTCAAAATGAGCTACTAACAGACACACTTTGCATGATTTACAAGCTTAGATCAAATGTACTGTTGATATCAGCATCCAAAAGGGGCTTTCTGCAATTATTAAGCTCTAAGTGAACCAGATGGACAACTTAGGCCTCGTTTACACACTGCCCATATCATCGGAGCATCACATCATCCATTCAGCAGCGGTCAGACTCTGATGTCTTTGGTGACAAACGTAATTATGGACCTCTTGATTCTTCCCCGCAAACGAGTCTGTTCTTTCAGGTCAATAATTGATAAAGTCATCATGAAAGTTCACATTAGCTGTGTACGCTCGCAAAATTTCTGTTATGCCGAGGAGTAATCTCTTGGTGAATTGTGATGACGCTAATCTACCGACGTGCTTCCTCTGACTGGTCAGTTAGCTAGTTAAGCTAGCTGTCACTAACAACTCTCCATTGAGCCTCTTTACTTTGAAACCGACAGACAACGTTACTAGAAAGTTAGCACTGGTGTGCATGCACTGACTTGTTATTTTGCAAACGTCAATTATCATGCTGTTGGCTGCCCTGGCCACTGAAAGCGACTGTTTTGAATAAGTGCTAGCTAGCGGGTGAAATGACTGAGCTGACAGTAACGTTAGCTGGCCAGCCTACCTTACGTTAATTTACCCAGCGTTAGCTATTAACGTTAGCTAGCTAGTCAACGATAACGGTTGTGGCAATATGTCTGGACTTGAAAACAACAGTGAACGTTAAGTTAATTATTTTCCAGGTGACAGCGGTTGCTCGTTGGTCGTTTTACCTCATCTTCCTTGTGATTCCTAATGCCACGTACTAAATCCTGAAGATTTTTATCGAACATCCGATCGATGCTCCCTTTGACAATCTTCAAAGCCATGTCTGTCTGTGACTTGTACCGCTTCTGTACTGCGGGGCCAAGCGCCTTTCAGAGGTCTAGTGGGTGCCGACCGACCCTCTAGACTGTCTTTCATCCACCCGGGACCGTGTGTGCTGGATCCGCTTCTGTTTATCAAGCCCGGGCAGATGAAGCTGAGGCCAGACGGGGCGTCCTGTGCTGTGCAGCAGAGACGCTGGCAATGGATCAGTGTAGGAAATGGCTGACAAAATGGCGTCTAAAGTCAGCTGACTTGCGTATTATGCGAGAATCTCATATGAGAATCAGAGGAATTAAAGGTCTAGTTCTGCATTCAGAGGTAGCCTAGAACTATTTTATGACACTGCCAATTAGTAAATAGCAACAAACTATTACATTTAAAATCACCATTAATCAAAAATGTGATGCACTATTCTTTATAATACATCAGAAATATATTAGCAAGATATTTTTAGGAATAACTAAGAATTTCAACTAGTCGTTTACAAGAGTACAGAAAATAAAGTAAGAGCAAGATGCACTGCACACTCCTACAAGTCTGATTGTCAGTTTGTTAAGAATTACATACAAATATGTTGATGCAGTAAAACTAGTAAAACTAATTCTTTTATATGAGAAAAGCAACTGATACAACAGGTTTAATAGACCATGAAATGAGACAGAAACAAAAACATGCTGAGATTTTTATTCAAGTCTCAACTTAGTGATAGAAATGCTTTACCAATTTACATAGCACTAAAAACACCTGCTGTATGCATGACAGGAAAATGAAAATGGCAAATAGGCTGCAGCTACATGAGATCTTAATAGCTTTTAAGGGCAGTTTTCAGTCTGTACAGTTATTCCATTTATTATGCAAGTTACTGAAAGCATACACTATGGGGAGACGAGAGTGCAAGGTGTTTAACGCCACAGCAACTATTGTTTTAGACAAACTGTAGATGCAAATATTTGCAAACAAGGCCTTAAAAAAGTAAGTGGATCTCAACTGGAAAAACAGTTTTAGGTGACTCAATTAATGGCTTTACATTTCAGACTGGATTACCTGGATCAAAATCAGGTAATTAAAAAAATATTTAACATAAAAAGACTCACAAATAGTACTTTACCACTCTCACAATGCCATACACACAGACAAGAGGCCTTTGTGATGTTTTGTAGGCTTTTTATAAAAAAAAAAAAAGGTTACGCCAACAGATGCAAGCAGGGGTTGCACAGAAATAGTGAAAAATTAACATCATGGCTCCATTTTCCCATGAGATCGTCAAAGTTCCATCTCATATTAACCCAGGCTAAATTCCAGTAAGAAGTGCTGAAATTGTACTCATTTAATATAGATACGGTATGAAAGACCAAAGTAAGAGTTCATGTGGTAGAAAGAAAAAGTAGCCAGGAGCAGAGGCGCAGGGTGAGGGTCCCGGACGGGTGAGTGTCGTATAAAAGAAAAAAAAAGTACATTTCAAAAACGAAAGGGGTGTCACGTGGCGCCACGAACTATCACACTAATAAGCTTTCCTTTTTGCTGTGATAAATAATGGACTAAACGATTTGAGCAACGGGGCCCTCTGGTTTGATATCAGTATAGTACAAAATGTCCAAAACATCAACATTGACGTGACAGATACTGTAAGAAATGCTGGGTATGTGTTGCAATGTAATTGGGCCAGGAGCACTGTATGACGTCAAACAAAGAGGCCACCGTCTTTAGCACTTGGTCCACTGCTGATTGTTGGTTTAGGGTCTTTCAGCTTTCTACGACGGGCGCTTCCGTCTCTGCGGAGATGGAGTTGTCTGCTTCTTCATACGTGTGAGTGTGTTGTTCAGCAGGGCTGTCTGAGCTCCGTCTGAAGAGTAAATACGTCAGTTGCAACTTGCTGCTCTTCTTAAAACATGATATATTAAACTGGGAGGATGCACACATTGGCTGCTGCTTTTTACACAAGCGTATGTGCAAATGTACAATAACAATAATAATAATACATTTTATTTTTTAAGCACCTTTCAAAAAACTCAAGGACACTTTACAACAAGGTTAAACAGTGGTTCTGCTTTAACCTTAATGTTGCATTTTTCGAATGAGATTCGTATAATTTCTATTGTTCAATATGTATTTTCATTCACTTGCCTGCGCCGCAAACAAATAAGGCAAAGATACTGCATTTTGCCTCACATGGGATAATCACCTGTTTGGACTTGAAGCGTTATCATCATTATTCTCCTCCTGGGCAGGTGATTTTGGTTTTTCATCTACCTCCATATCATCCTTTTTCTGTTCTGAATCCCCATTCACTGGAGTGGAATCTAGAACATAAATTTCGATTAACATAAGAAAAAGGAAATGAAGGGGAATATGAAACCGAATGGAGACGAGATCTAAGGCTTGTGCTTTTTACCTGTGTTCTGACTCTCCTCATTATTATTTGCTGGTTCCTTGTCCTCTGTTTTAGGTTTAGCTGCTACCTCTCCTTTGCCCACAAAGCGAAGTTTTAATTTGTTGTAGACCTCACTTGCTTTTTCCATGACTGCAGTGCTCGCCTTATATCGCCGGATCTATATTTTCAAGAACAAGGAAAAAAAAAAAAGAACAAAGTTGAGATTGGCTCTGGTTATTTACATGGGAAAAGTAGAAGTAAAGCTTTTATACCATAATTTTTAAAATTATTTTTAGGTTTTCATCTTGTAAACACACATTTGAGTCTGGACTTATCCAGCATTAGCCACTGTATGAATAAACTAAATATAGAAAATCCACTCCAACCTGCTCTTACAATATGAAACCTGTATTCTTTTTTTTTCAATACATTGTATATATTTGTACATGCTGCACTCATGTATCCTGGTGCTTTTTATATGTTTGTTTCTACACTTCAAGTACTCGTGTTGTCTTGTCTTATTTTTATTGTTCATATATTCATATGGTCCTGGTTATAAACTCGTATTATTGCACTACGGGACTGCGAGAAGCATTATTTCAATACCTCTGCATGTCCTGTAAATACTATGAATTTGATAAAAAAGGTAGCTTTTGACTTAAAAAAGCACCTTTTTCAGTGTGGCAATAACTTCAGCGTTCTTATGGAGGATCTGGCTGGTGACAGGCACAGCCTCAAGTTCTTCCAGGGCTTGTAGACACCGATCTATGTCCTAAGAACACAAACACATTTAAACAAAAAGTCAGTTTTCATTCTGGCATAAAAAACACAGGAAGAAAGGAAAGTTAATTCAACTAAAACCATAGATTTCACTTACTGGGTTGTCCACTTTAAGTGCAAACTTAATATCTGTGTGGAGTTTCTGTAGCTTTTCCTCTGGTGATGGTTCTGCGTTTGGAAACACCAAGTTAAGTCATCATGCTGTGCTGAATTACTACTTTCCTTCTCATGGAAACTATAAACATTAGTGCTTTTTGTTTCAATCTACCTGCTGCACACTTTCAGTCTGTTCAAGTAAGTGTGATTATGTGAGAAACTGACCCTTTTTCTTTTCCACTTTCTTCTCCGGCGGCCTCTCTGGTTTTCGTTTGGGTTTTTCCGGCTTAGACCTGAGAGAGAAGGAACTCTTTGATCTAAGTACATGAAATTTTGATGAAGTTCCTCTAATGAGGTTTGCAGTGTGTAGTCTGGTCCCCATTGTGCACTCACCTGGCTCTCAACTTTTCTTCCGACCGTCTGGCTTTCTTCTCTTTAAGCTCTTTCTCCTTTCTTTCTTTTCTCTCCTTCTCTTTCTTTATTCTTGCCTTCTTCAGATTATCAGGCTTCTTGGATAGTTTCTTTACCTATTGATGGGGAAAAAAGCACATGGAGTTACTTGTAGTCTTATTATTTATGCTAAAGCATTATGTATCAATAATTTTTTTAGTGAGTGACTGTACCTCAGATGGTGGTGGAGAATCAGAGTCAGAAGGTGCAGGGATCGGTGGTGGAGGGGGTTTCTTGGATTTTTTCAGAGGATGATCATCTACACCTTCATCTGAGCTACTGCTGCTGTCACTGTCGCTCCCTTTTTTAGCCTTGTCTTTGTCTTTTTTCTTTTTCTCCTCTTCCTCCTTCTCTCTCTCACGTAGCCTGCGGAGCTCCTCTGCCTCCTCCTTTTTCCGCCGCTCCTCGAGCTCTCGTCGTCGTTCCTCATCTCGTTTCTTCCATTCACTGATGCAGTCGGGTTCACTGTCACTACAAAAAAAAAAAACAGAGCTGCTTTTTACAAAGAGCTGTGTGGTACCTGAGATCTCATTATATCATATTAAATAAGTGATACATGTTCTGTGAAAACTTCCTTGGAGCAGCCTGACCTGTCACTGTCGGAGGATGATGAAGGTGCTCGTTTTGCTGGGGCGGGTTTGGGTTTCCGTGCACGAGGCTTTGGTGCAGGTTTCTCTGTGGATGGGAAAAAAAAAAACACTAATCACATTTACATCCATAAAAAGACAAGAAAGACAAGGAAAAAACCTTTCTATTAATATGAAATGGCATTCATCTCTAGAACTTTGGAAGAAGCTGAAATCTCCAGCCAGACTGAATCCACACCTTTCTTGCGCGCCTGTGGTCCCTTCCGGGGAGGAGGATCTGAGTCTGATTCGGACTTTGAGCCGGACTGGGATTCAGAGCCTGACAATGCTGGCCGAGGCTTCTCGTCTTCTGAGTCACTGTCCACTACTTTCTTCTCTGACCCTGATCCCGACTCTGAGTCCGAGGCAGACGAAGCCTTCTGCAACATCAAAGAAAAAAAGGGGATTTGGACTTTGAGAATGAAGAAATCCCAAACTACCATGAAAAAACTACTAAAATACTTTTAATGTACAACTGATGGACTGATTGCTCACCTTTTTCTTCCCTCTGCCTCCTGCTTTCTTTCCACCTCGGCCGCCAGATTTCTTCTCTGGAGTAAAATCCTGTTGGAAAAAAAGAAAAGTGTATAAATTAATATGCTTTTATAGATTGTTTGGGTCTCGATCACACACCAGTCACACCATGTTGGATGTGTCTAATTACCTGGTCACTGTTCTTGCCGGAATCAGACTCTGAAGGTGTGGGTTCTGATTCAGAGGGAGATCCACTCTCCTCTACATCTCTGTCACTGGATGAGCCTCTGGCTTTTTTAGGAGGGGGAGGCCGCTTTCATTGAAAACAGAAGCATGAAATAGAAAAAAATTGAACTTAATCAACCATGTAATTGCACTTCTTTTTTCCTACAGTGTGGGTTGACTCTCGACCAAATAATCGGACCTGATAAACTTCCATTAATCATGGCTGATTATTATTTTTGCCATTGCCATGACGACTCCTGATACAAAACAGGAAGCTAACGGTAATTAGTGGTCTGTTTTTCTACGTCCTGTTTTCATTCTTTTAAGAAAAAAAAATTCTCAGTAAATATCCAAGTGGAGCTAACTGTTATAGTAATGCAGCTGCTGCTGGTGGCACTTATGTTTATATTGTACCAAATGCAACTCTCTGGTCCAAATTATTGTAACCAAGATTGCCATTTCATATTACGGTCAATGACATGGTAAAAGTGTGATCTCATGGGTTAATAATTTATTAGCCAAATCACTGAACAAGCTATTAAGTCTAACAGTTTTTTTATTTCCACTGACAGTAAAATAACATGACAGTTACCTTTACAGGTGGTGGCTTTCGCTTCACTCCTCCTCCCCTTCCCTGGTCTTCACTCCCAGAATCAGAGTCCACCTCACTTCCTGAGTCTGCTTTCTGAGGCACAGTGGCTTCTTCCTCATCGTCATCCTCATCACTCCCTCCTCCGGCATTGTTGCCCTCACTGTCAGACGAGCTGGCTGGCTGCAGACAAACCATGATAAGGAGATTAATACGAATTTCTCACTTAACCTTGTCACATTCATCAAAACACAGCTGATCTGCTTAAGCTACTTCAAGCAGCTGAGGGCTGTTTATAAAGAATTTAATGCTGAAACTTATCCATTACCCCTCATATCTACAATTTGAACTTATGGTATTTCTGTTAGAAGCACATAGGCAAAAAAAAAATCCCTCCAAAAGGTAGATGTTGAAAGGTTAAATACACTGAATTTGGCAAACGCTTGTTAAATAACCTCTAAATCTAGTTCCTCACTCAGAGGTACAGCATTTAAGGAGTGTTTAAGTTAAGTTAAAGCATAATGAGGTTACATTTAGCCTCATAATTTAGAATTTATGATATCAAGAAAACTCACCACAGGCGGGCCGCTGTAGGAAGCATGTGGATTGTTCTGGATCTCCCATAAACCTTCATTGAATCCCTTCCTTTTGTTGGGCTTGCCATAGCGTTCACTGTACTTTTCATAGGCAAATAGGTCTTTTGGTGCAAGGAAAGCTCTGCGAAACAGACAAGACAGAGGAAATGTGAAGACTTTCACTTAACCGAAACCACCCCATCCTTACCACAGGTTGTTTGCGCTGGCATTAACTACAGATGCTTTCCACTGAGCGAGCTTTGAAACAGCAAACTGTGCCACCTAGTGATAGATAATCATACTGCACGTGCCATCTTGTCAAGCAGATGGTGTCTAATGCCAGATCAGACACAACAACACATTTCTGAAAAACATACTGCACAGTTGAAGTGACAAAAGTCGTGGTTAACATTGAACATTTAGAAAAAAACAAAATTTAACAAGTGGTAAATGACAAGAGTTGGTGAGATATAAAAGTAGTGATTAGTGTGTCAGTGTAACACCATTAAACTCCAGGATAAAATGTTAAAAAACAGATGAATCAAGGGACTAAATTAAAATTTGGCACAGTGAATTCAACCATGACACCTGCACTGCTGACGATGAACATCACACACAAAAAATGCAAATTTATATCACCCTCTTTCAAATGGATAAAAATAGCAAATAACGCGGCAGTCATTTTGACAGATCTATGAATACCAAAACTACTTTCTTTAAAAATTGATAATCCAGGTGTTTACTCACGTTTCATGTGTACCAAAGAAGAAAATTGGGATTTTATTCGGAGGTGGTTTCACTGCACCGTCTGCCACATCTTCAATCTGTAAGCAAAGAAGACTTTGAAGTAAAACTCAAGTGCCAAATAAAATATGTCACACAAGTTTTCTGACTCAAGAATGCTCGTGCAACCTATGGGTATTGATCATCCCTAGAAAAAAAAATATTGTAGATCTATTTTTTGCCGATTGAAATTGCATGGGTATGGGGTGCATAATTTATTTTAATTTATTTAAATAAGAACCCTTTTTATCTAGTGATAAAATAACATTTCAAACGTCATCAAAAAAATATCAACGTTAGCTCTGATGCTAACATTTCTATGCAGATAAACGTTAGATCGCCAACATGCAAATTATGCTGCTCGTACACTGAGTCAAGGCATGAAAAGGAAGCTTGTCAGCCCAACAAAAAATCATGTACGTGTTTTATAGGTATCCATATTAGACAGCACGGAGGATACACAGAGAACCTTCCACAGCGTCCCATACAGAGCAGTTCATCCCCTCCGCCCCCCGGCTGCTGCTAACATTACTTGCTTACCCTAGCTGGCCAGTGGGGGTACCCCTTCATTTTAGCGAAGACCAGGTCTCCGGGCTGGAAATTGTGAGGCATTGTTCCGCTCGTTTATGCAGCCTGGATTTGAGATGTATTCAGCTGCGTACCCACGCTGTGTCTCTCTTCGTTTTCTTTTTCAGGTCGACACAAAACCTGGAAACGATGGGGCTTGCTAGCAAGCTAACAGTATACTAACGTTACCGCGAGAAGAGACCGCGGAGTGAAGGTAGCTACAACACGCAAAACACTTCCGGTTTACGCGTCATTTTTATTGTTCAAAATAAAGGACTTTTCAAACTATGAGAAACCATTCTAATGAAATGAAAAGAGTCAAAAGAGAATATTAATCGACAACATCGAGAGTATCAAAGAAAATTCACTCCAGGGAGAAGTTTTAGGACACCATAAAGTAATGTTATAAAAAGACTGAACTAGGTGTTCATTACAGCAGCCTTGGAAATTTAAATACAATTCAGTTTTCATATTTTTCCCCTATACTAGGAATAACATTACTTATCAAGTTACATGATTTAGGATCCCGGCACTTCCAAAATAAGTAAATGGTATATACAAAGCATATATATGTAAAGCATATTATATGTCTCAATATATATCTGGCATGACATGTAAACAGACAAAACAAGCTACAATTAGAAATGAATCTCAACAATCTGAAATAAAAACGGAGTAAAATAAATTGTTGAGAGTGAGTTGCTATCATGTCACTGTCAAAGCAAATAAACTTCCATATGTTTGGACATATGTTATTATGCACATAAATACATTGTGTTTGGACGAATGTTATTACAAACAAAACACAAACATCATGAACATGCAGAAAATTCTGAGAATAAAGAGCCTCTAGATGTATCTGTCCTATTTTTTTCCTATAAACAACTTTATTTGATATTTACAACAGATACAGGACACTGCAGATAACTAAAAAATAAATAACACCTATGTCCATTTAAACAACCAAATTATGTAATCTCATTGACTTTTATTCTACAAAGTAAATTATCTGTCGTGGCTACACCGGAAACTAAAACGTGCGATGTATCAAAACGCTTCACTAATCCGGATGAGGCAGTCTTATCGTCTCGACTCGATACGTCAACCACAGAGGAAGTCCCGCCTCTCCTGCTTCACCATTGGATGGAGTGCGATCAGTTTCCTATCCACCCAATGACAGATTTCAATGTGGAAGGCTGCATTGACCTCCCCCCGGATTCACCTCTAATGCGAAGCCATGTTTCGGTCTTTGAGAAGCGTTCGGCAGTTTAACTGCACCCTCCTGACTCTACAAAAGCTCAGAGTCGACTCTAAACTATCGATCTGCACGTCCAGGATGGCCAGTTCAGAGTACAGGCTGGAGCGGGACACGTTTGGTGAGCTCAAGGTCCCGGCTGACAAGTACTATGGCGCTCAGACTGTCAGATCCACCATGAACTTCAAGATAGGAGGACCAAGTGAAAGAATGCCAATTCAAGTAATCAAGGCCTTTGGTATCCTGAAGAGAGCGGCTGCTGAAGTCAACAAGGACTACGGCCTCGACCCAAAGATAGCAGATGCCATCATCCAGGCTGCAGATGAGGTTTCAGCTGGTAAGCTGGATGATCATTTCCCTCTTGTGGTGTGGCAGACTGGGTCTGGGACTCAGAGCAACATGAACGTCAATGAGGTGATCAGCAACAGAGCTATTGAGATTCTAGGAGGAAAACTAGGCTCTAAGGATCCCGTCCACCCGAATGATCATGTCAATAAGAGTCAGAGCTCCAATGACACCTTCCCCACTGCCATGCACATTGCTGCAGCCACAGAGGTCCATCAGGTCCTGCTGCCCGGCCTGCAGACTCTGCATGATGCTTTGGCCGCAAAGGCTGAAGAGTTCAAGGATATCATTAAGATTGGACGCACACATACTCAGGATGCTGTGCCACTCTCACTGGGACAGGAGTTCAGCGCTTACGTGCAGCAGGTGAAGTACGGCATTGAGAGAGTGAAGGCCGCCATGCCCAGGGTGTATGAGCTTGCAGCAGGAGGAACAGCAGTGGGGACAGGACTCAACACCCGCATTGGCTTTGCAGAGAAAGTAGCTTCCACTGTCTCCTCCCTCACAGGCCTGCCATTTGTGACAGCACCCAACAAGTTTGAAGCTCTGGCAGCCCACGATGCTCTGGTAGAGCTGAGTGGAGCACTGAACACTGTGGCTGTCAGCATGATGAAGATCGCCAACGACATCCGCTTCTTGGGGTCAGGACCCCGCTCTGGCCTGGGAGAGCTCATCTTACCAGAGAATGAACCAGGAAGCAGCATCATGCCCGGCAAGGTGAACCCCACCCAGTGTGAGGCCATGACCATGGTTGCAGCCCAAGTAATGGGAAACCACGTTGCAGTCACCATCGGAGGCAGCAACGGACACTTCGAACTCAACGTCTTCAAGCCAATGATGATCAAGAATGTGCTGAACTCGGCTCGGCTACTTGGCGACGCATCCGTCTCCTTCACCAACAACTGTGTTGTGGGCATCCAGGCCAACAGGGAGAGGATCAACAAGCTCATGAATGAGTCTCTCATGTTGGTCACCGCACTCAACCCACACATCGGTTACGACAAAGCTGCCACCATCGCCAAGACGGCTCACAAGAAAGGCTCCACGCTGAAGGCCGTGGCAGTGGAGCTGGGCTATCTGACCGAGGAGCAGTTTGACCAGTGGGTGAAGCCAAGTGAGATGCTGGGGCCAAAGTGAACTCTGATAACACAAGAAACACTACAAAAAAACAAGGAAAAGAACATTTTCTAGTGTGAGAGAACGAGTGTTTCCAACTAAATCAATGTGGTTGGACGGTATGGACAAAACAATCTCTCAATCCTGAACATCTCTTGTCTCTTAATAAAAATGTTGAGAATTATTTGCTGTTGTTTGATGCAGCTTCTTACTATTTCCGTTTTTTCATACTGTAAATGTTTTATCTACACAGAATATAAACAGCAATTTTGACAGATTCAGCAGTTAAAATATTCAAGGGTGCTACTTGTTCCATGTTGGTCATGCATGCACCTCAAGTACCAGCATGTCTTCTGTGGTGCAAGTAGTTGCCCTTGTTGCACAATAACAAAAGTATACACAATATTGTTAATACAACTTTCCTGCAGGTGTAAAATGTTTATCTGTATACCAACTTGTTGCTTTTGGTATTTTAAGTCTTAAATACTTTTTACCATTAGTTGGTACCCTCAGGATAATTCAGATGTTCACACTGTGCCATCCCAAATGATCCACCATGCACTGCTATACGGAATGTGTTCTGGTTTACAGTATGTGTGCCATTTATGCTGTGTTCCAGTTCATTCAGTGTGTTCATTAAAAAGCAGATATATTCTGGTTTCTGACTGCCTCCTGCTTTATTTGTATTTTACACACACACATCTTAAATTTATGTAATAGTGGATGTGAATGTAGAACGAATGTAATATAAGACAAAAAGCCACAAGACACGTTAAGTCAAATCCTTTATTTTATGCATTAAGAGTAACAAGAAAAGAAAAACCGAATGCCAGTTCAACACATTGTAATTGTTAATACCAAAAACTTGAAGACAAAATTATATGCAAGAGTTTTGTACAAGTGGTAAATAAAATAAAAGCAAACACTTGCTCCTCCTCTATTTGGTCCAGCTGACTTTGGGAATATCATAATGTTCTGTCAGGTTGTCCAGGTGGCGATTGAAATCCTGCAAACAAATGAAACAACGAAAATAAATTTTGCTGTCATAATAAATCTGAAATCATTTAACTGCAACATTTTCCTCTCAGACAGTGATGCACATTTCATTTAAAAATGTGAATAAAAAATTTAGGCTGAATGTGAATGTGACATGACTTACCTCCACTCTGTGTTTGTGTGTCTTGGATGCTTTGTTCAAAATCCTCTCCATTTGCTTTAAAGAAAAAAGAGAAAAAAATAACACATGAGAAATGTTTAAAAATACACATTAACTTTATCAGATTTGACACTTCAAACACCTCCACAAACACGTCCCTACTGATATGCTACTTAAAACAACAACATTCAAACCCTCAGATTTGTATCATTATTTGTGAGTGTCAGTGACAGCTGAGGTTTTTGACAACACCACCTGTTACCAATAAATCACTAAATAAAACTGCCTGCTGCAGCTTGGCAATATTCAAGCACATTATGACTGTGTTATTTTTCCAACATCACCCCAAGTTTTTGGGCAATAATTGATCAGCTTTCCCATAAAGAGAGGACATACTGTTCCCATTATGCTGCTGATTTGCCTGTATGCAACACAACACATGGTGTTGCAATACGCAGTTGCAAGTCATGAACTTTGTCCTTTGAGAAGAAAAGGGCTGATAAACTACATCCAATCAATACCAGTGTACTTCTAAGTAATTACAATATTTAAATACTACAACTCAAGAAAACTCATGTCATTATTTGTGAGTGTCTGAGACAGCTGAGGGTTTTGACAATACCACCTGTTCACAGTAAATAACATGATAAAACTAAAACTAATGGCTTTGTGTTATTTTCTCAAGATAGTACTATGTTTTATGGCAGTAGTCATATTGATTAGCTAATCGTAAAAAATAAAAAACACAATAATTGTGTTATGGTGATGATCTATGCATGTGCTACACATTTTATTATGCAAAATTTACCATTTCAAATAATGAATTTTCATTCTAGATAAAAGGCTGCTAAATGTTGTGGTGTAGATGATGTGAAAATGAACCTGATTAGACTATAAATATTACAAGCTTTTCTGCAGAGCTAATGAAGTTCAATGGACAAAAAAAAACAACAAAACAAAACAAAACAAACAAACGAAAAAAACCTATTAAGATTGGGGTGATTTTCAGTGGCTAAAAATTTAATTTGAAAAAAACTGACAACCTCTCAGTAGTATTTTCAAGATAACCAACACTTCAGTTGAACAGGAAAGTTTAAACAGCACATAATTTAATAATCTACAACCAATATATCAACAATTTGTTGTTTCTGTTCCACTGTAGCACAACTGTTTGCGCACAAAATCCTATTTTGTTTTCCTGAAGGGCTGAAAATTTGCTGAAATTTCTTTTAGATTTTGGTTTGGTTAAAACATTAAATATATATATATATATATATATATATATATATGTGTGTGTGTGTGTGTTATTTGTTTTTACAGCAACTTCTGTGTGTGTGCTGCTAATGACTGTTACAGG
>JAPZDY010000021.1:17173314-17205954 GCA_029783645.1 Ctenochaetus hawaiiensis | reverse complement strand
TATCAAAGTATTGCATGGACCCTCATAGAAGTAGGGTATTGTGGCTAATGATGTTAAGGGTTTTTGAGCTTTTGGGCTAATTTAGTAAATAATTTATCTCCGTTAAGTTCTATTTCTACAATCTATTATAACTTTATTAGCCATGCCTCTACCTCACATTCTTACATGTTGAATGTAACAATGTGAGGTAGGGAAGTGAATATTGTTGTGAATAATATTCTACAACTACAAGAACTACAACTTACTCTCTTTTCTTGCATCTTATCAAAAGCAATTTGAGCCGGGGTCCTTTTGTCCATATATGCTTTCTTGCTTTTCACTTCCTCGTCGTTTTGACTGGTCACGACCTGCTCCAAGCGGTGCTTACTTTGTTTATCCTTCTTCTTCTTCCTAAAAAAACATGTGTAAAGTCCAGTTAGATGATCAGTGACTATCCAGGCCAACCACGACCATCAACGATCAGGGAAACAAGAGAGCAATGTTCAAATAAAGGCAATTGGATGCAGATCAGAATAGATCCTGGAATCACAAAATGATGACCATCTATCATGTGACCGTATGCGTGTTTTTCTTCATCCTGGTATACGTTGTATAGTATACAATAATATCGTTGTTGAGATTTGTAATTTATTTTTAGTACCTTTGTGAATGAAATATGTTTAAAATTGTCTGTATTATATATTTTAAGTAGGTACTTTAAAATAAACCAATATCCTGTATCCTACGCCGTAATAATTGTTTTGATGTAACGTTAGCTAAGACTACGCTACCTTGCCAGCTAACATCTTAGCCACATCTGTAACACTCCATGCTACCACTGTGTTGAAAACATCAAAGTCACAGATTGGACTGCTGGTTTACACATTACACTGCCATTTTTGTAGTAATACTGCCCAAATATCAAATATTGGTTAATCATATACACGCTATCTCAGTACACGTTACGTTAAGGCTGTTTTCCTATTAGCAAACAAGCTAATAATTCACTAGATACGCCTTAATCCCAGCTGCCTTTCATCGGCTGTGTTCAGTTTAAGTATTTTACTCAGTAAAAACGGAACGTCTCTTACTAAATATACTACAAACTGCCACAAGACTTACTTTTTGCCAGCTGAAATGTCCCCTGAACCTTTTAATTTCAAAGCACTCCTCTGGGCTGCTGCGTATTCAGACATTTTCGAGATGCTCACAATTGTCTTCTTCTGTTTTGTTATTTTAGCTCCTGACATAAATACAGCAGTGCTGCCACCTGTCGAATTGAAGCGGAACGACCCTGTCCCGCTGTCAGTGTCTATGTTGCAGTGTGACCTCCCGTCCAGAGAGCGGCAGTATATTACTTTCACATAACCAAAGACAAATCAGAAAAACGGAAGTCGAAGGTACTATGAATGTCAAACGGTAGCATGGTGGGCTGCATTTTGTAAACTAAAGTAAAAAATGTCGGCTTACAGTTTATTAAGGACAGTAACGTTATCGAAATGCATTACAACCAATACTAGAACGTTGTTGTGCAGGACGAACATATTAAATAAAACACAGACATGCGGTTATGCGAAGAAAGTCGGTGAGTACATTAAGAGGACATGTACAATCTGTTCAGTAACGTTTTACCTCACTCAGTTGTAAATTGACTGTGGTTTTGACACGTTTCAACTTGAGCTGACACGTTTGGATAACTGCTTTGTATATTTATGATAGGGGAATATGAAAAGTGGACGTTTGAGGTTTTAGTTATACATGAATATAACTATCTTTTTACTACCCATCTATTCACGTCCACGTTCACTGACCTGCCACCTGTGACATAGTTTAAAAATGTTACTACTGTAATGTTAACATTACAAATAATTCTCTCTTTTTCTTCACAGCGGCCAAAGGGAAAGGGAAAGGTATGTTAAAAGAAGAGCTGAAAGGTCCAGATGTGTGTAAAGACCCTGTTAGACTTACTTCTTATGCAGTAGGGGCCAACATCTTCAAACAAGGAGAAGACCCCAAGCTAAAGCCTCCTGATCAATATCCGGAGTGGTAAGTACACATAGTTATTTTTACATCAACAACCTTTGTATTGCTTTTTTGATCATAACTTAGAGCTTAACCCTTGTTATTTTTTTTCTCATTCATTTCAAGATAAGTGTTAAGAAAAGCTGGTAAAAAAAATAAACAAGTAAATGTGAACTTCTGTAGCAGATTCCTGTGAGAGAAGGACTATCACTTTATGTTGACGTTGTTTACATTAACGTAGGGAAATTCAAACTTTTCAGACATTGTGCTACTGCCTCAACACTACTATCTCTCTCTAGTTATTATAGTCAAAACTTGATGTATTGGTAGGTGAAAACATTTCTGTGGAATCCATGACCACAAAAATCTCCAGATTCTGTTGTCATTGATCTGACAGCTCTCTCTCTTTTCATCATTCACACAGGCTTTTCCAGTTGAACCTGGGAATGGCTAAGAAGCTGCACGAGCTGGACCCAGACACCTGGGAATACTGGAAGCGTCTAAGGAAGGAAAACATTTGGCGTTCCAACAGACTGCAAAAAGGAAAGAAGTTTTAATGCTTCTCTGGACAGACAGAGGACTTCTCCCTGTACACTGGGGTGCTACAGACTCTGTGGACTGAATTAACTAAGATATGTTCAGAGCAAGAGTTCAGCCTTCTCGATGAAATATCAATAGACCAAGTCTTTGCTATTTCTAGCATCTTATTTGAGATCATGCAGCATATTTAGTGGCCCACTGGTATCCTTGAAGAAAGGTCACTGTTGGTTTTGTCTTTTCTTTGTTTTTCACTATTTGTTGTTTTTGCAAACAAATAAATATGAGAATAAAAATATCCTGCAGAGCTTTGCCTTTTATTACTATTGAATGCCTCATACTTTCATCAACATTGTACTAGGAATCTAGTACCTTGTTTTTCATAAGGAAGCCTTATACACTGTAATTGATCACTGATTAATGAATACATCACAAATACTTTAAGGTCTGTTATTATATATCAATAAAAAGGACTCTGGGGATTCCCAAACTGTAAATATGACAGTATTTGGTGATTTGATGTTAAGGGTTGCCTCAACAAATCACGTTACTATAACTACGCTTCATGCAAATGATCTCGCCTCCCGGGGATGGCACAAATGAGGAACCGAAATGTGAAGCAAATCTCCAGAGGAACAAAATCGTGTAAGACTGGAAGACTAATGGGTATAAAGCGCACGAGACATCTCTTTTAGGGCAAAAGGCGCTCGCTCCATTTTTTCTCTTCAACTGGACTTGATCACCGGTTTGTTCTTATCATAAAAAGGTGAGTCCAAAACTTTTCTTCGATAGCGGAAGCGCCAATTGTGTCGCATTCGGCGTTTAAATCGACGTCGGTTCGTTTTCTAGCGTCGGTACGGTATACCCGACTTATTTCCTCAATAAGATTAATATCCTGTGTCCTGTGTGTGTGTGTGTGTGTGTGTGTGCAGTTAGAGGCGGATTTTCCTCCCCGCCTCGTATTCTTAGTAAGTTGACCACGGGAAACCCCACGTTAATGTTTACAGTCTGATGTTTAGTAGCGCACCTGCCCACACAGGTAGGATATATATTCATCAATCAAGAACTTGCTGTAAATAATCGACAGTTACATCCTCAAAGGACCATTGTGTTTCTTCTGCGTAGTGGAGCTCGTCATTGCAGGGTTAGAGTAAAAGTATCGGGGAAAGATTTTTAGAACAGAGTTTCACTTTCGTATCCCTTTTTGACAGAGGTGACACATACGAAGATGGAGGAGTGTAAAATGAGCATTAGTAATTTGAGCGAAGTCGTCCTGAACAAGCTGTCGAAGATGTTGGACAACTCCACCTGTGGATGGAGGCAGCTGGCCGAAGCGGTGTCCGAGCAACCGAAATTCCACTGCAGGTGAGACATTGAACGCATCACAGCGTTCACAACGATTTTCGAGTGATTTCCACACCTGTTGATGGCCAATACAACTCATTTGTACATTTACACTTCATCTTCATTTGTCACAGAGATTTTCTTAAAGTGATTATTTGTATCATAAACATAACAGTCAGCTGCACATTCATGAAAGTTTCTAATACCCTCTCCTAACTCTTTGTGAGCACCCCTACTGACACTTCTCCATTGAACCCCGCAGTGAGAGAGAGCTCACCAGCTGGTCACTCCAGGTGCTGAGCGCAGCTGGCAGCCCTGCACGCACCCTCCTGGCTCGGCTAGCTGATCGTTCCTGCCCGGTGGACTTCCTGTTGCACTGTCTGAGGAAGATTGACCACCAGGAAGCTGTGCAGTACCTCACTACTACAGGTAGAGTAGAAAGACACATGCAAACGTATGTGTAAAAACAGCTGTATTCTGTTTCTTCTTGCCTGTGCATTGACTATCGTGTGTGTGTGTGTGTGTGGTAGTGGCCGAGCAGATTCAGATTACAGAGCAGCCTCAGTCCCAGCAGGCCACACTGGGGAGCAGGATAGTACTGACCTGCAGAGCATCCGGTCCTCCTGGACTGAGCTACCAGTGGTTCAAAGGGAAAGAGGAGGTCAATCCAATATTTTATGATCATGTGAATAATCTAACAAAAAGTTGTTTATGATGCATTTTCATATTGATGCTAAAATGCTGATGAGACAAATGATTTGCTATCCATGGTTGTTATCAAATGTCAGCCATTCATTAATTAATTGTTCCCTTGTTTTAGATTTTGAATGAGTCAGGAAGTACGCCAGGGCTGGTTCTGTGCCCTTTAGCCCCCAGTCATCAAGGTCACTATATCTGCAGGGTCAATCATGGAGAAAACTTCATCTTCTCCCAGTGGGCTCATATTCGCTTCACCTACTCTGCAGGTACCTCTCCTTTCTGTCTGTCTCTTCTATTCTCTTTGTTTTCCTTGTTTGTTTTATGTCATCTCATGGCATGTCATGTGATGTCCTAATAAATATCGTCATATCAGGCTGCAGCAGCAGTCTTTTTCCAGGTTCAGTGAGTGGGCTGCTTATCACCCATCAGCCTCAGTCCCAAGCAGTGTCTGAGGGCGAAGTTCTTTTCCTGGAGTGCAATGCAGAGGGCAACCCTCCTGCACAGTACGAGTGGCACCACAACATGGTGCCCATGAAGCAACACAGGACACGTTCGCTAAAGGTAAGTATGTTCACGGACTCTGCTGTGAACTAGTGTGCATAACAATGATTTCAGATCAAATCTAAAATTAAAACCTAAAAAGGGGAAGAGACCTTTACAACCAAGGCAAAAAAAAGTAAAACTACTTTGTTATTTCCTTAAAAAAATATCATGAACAAAGAAACGTTTGTCATACCTGCTAGATTGTTCTACATTTAAAGGATTTGGGTTAGCTTAGCTCCACTTTCACAGGTTAAGTCCCTTTTTGTCACATTTAATAGCAGGAAAAGGCAGCATGGACCCAATAGCAGACACTTACAGGCAGGCTGATGCAGCAGAGATACTGTAATTTACAAAAACAGGCTTATGGGAAGATGAACAGACAAAAAAGTAGATTACACAGGCAGACAAACAAACAGAAGCAGAGACTGGAAACACGAGAGGAACAAGCAAACTGACAACAGAAAGATGGAAAACACCTGGACTAAATACAAAGAGATCTAATTAACTTGTCAAACAGAGGTGACACAAAGAAAGACAGGAAGTAAAGAAAACCAAGACTATGAAAAATGACTATTAATGTAGAACAGAGAAATAACTGAACCAGAATGCAAACCATGAAACATTTGTGGCTTTTTGTGTCCTCTCTCTATATATAAATTGCTTTGTACCAAATTTATTTGTGTATTTGCTTAGGTGGATTTAGAAGCTTGAGTAGGTGTCAATCAAATCAGGCTGACTCAAATTGATCAGGTAACCAAACCACAATTTTGATTGGTGGGTCATCACATGGAGAGTTTAACATGGTGTATTAAACTATTACAATATTAGCATGTTGTCATATGAAAGGAAATATGACCACAGGTGTCAAACTTTTTAATCATAAGCTGTCGAGAGTTATGCACTATATTTTCTTTACTGCCTGTAGTTGATGTAAAGTATTCTTGTCCCCCCTGTAGATCCCATGTGTGACCACAGCCCACAGAGGACAGTACAGATGCAAAGTGTTCAATTTGTACCACGAGGCATGGACCGACACAGCCACAGTCACCATTGGTGAGACCCAAGCACATTTCTCCTTTCTATATTCAGAATGCAAACTTGCTGCAGTAAATGACTTCCTTTTTCACACTTTTATGCAGGCCCCACTTCCATCACTGATGCCTCTTGGGTAGAAGTTGACCGTGGTCCAGGTATTTAATGCATTCTGGTAGAATATTTAGGAGTAAACAGAGGAAGTAGAGTAGAAGTTTAGTTCCTTCCTGCATTATTACATACCATTTTAATTCCTGTTTTTGTTTGTACATCAGTGAGATAATATCCTGCAGCTAAAGCAGCTAAATCTGTTGCTGGTATATGTAGGTTGTGTGTGTTAGAAACTAATGTAAAGCAGTGTTTGCATTATGTGTAGTTACCAAGCACTGTGGAAATAACAATGAGGCACTAAGCAAACAGTCTGACTGTGAGGTTTTTTATTTTGGTTTAATCTGACAGACTCACAGGAAGTCCACAGGTCGACTGATGGAGCAGGAACACATCCACTACAACAGATGGTCAATCCGCCTTCATCAGCCAGGCATTTCCATGGTGAGTTCACTGAAGTCACAAAACAGCGTCTGTCGATTCCAAGTGCTTACTGTAAATATGAACAAAACTTATTATTTTCAGCTTAATGGATCTTTTATGATGCCTTACTTTTCTCTCCACAGCGACAGACAAAGTTGCTCTCCTGATTGGCAATATGAACTACCTCTACCACACCCAGCTGTGTGCTCCCATTGCTGACGTCCACGAGTTGACCAACCTCCTCAGACAAATGGAGTTCAAGGTGGTTTCTCTGCTCGACCTCAACTGGCAGGAGATGCACAGCGCTGTTACAGAGTTCCTGTTGCTGCTGGACAAGGGAGTCTATGGTTGGTGCATCCAGATAACATGTTGTTTAATCTATTTAAAAGTTGTTTAAAATATGTGTCTGTGTTTTTTAAAGACTGTGACACAGGCAGTGCAATGATCTACTCTTACATAAAAAAATATTAAAATGAATAAAACTCTGTTTTTCACAGGCTTGCTATACTTTGCTGGTCATGGTTATGAGAATTATGGCAACAGCTTCATGGTTCCCATTGATGCGCCGGCCTCCTACACATCAGAGCACTGTTTGTGTGTACAGAATATACTGACCAGGATGCAGGAGAAAGAGACTGGACTCAATGTATTTCTGTTGGACATGTGTCGCAAAAGGTGTGAATTTTTTCTTTTTTACTGATGTGCCAGCTTTTTTTATGTCACATCCGGGTTGATCATATACTGCACCTAATTATGTTTTTAATTCTTTTTTTGCTAGAAACCCGAATGATGATATCATTGTGCAACCAGGACTGATCAAGGTGACTGCAAACATTGTGTTTGGATATGCCACGTAAGTTTCAGATTCTCCTTCACATTCATTTTCAAACTATGTTGGCACTTGATCGAGAAGACAGAAAAAGCATACATGTGAATTCAGGGGTCACTAATGCATGGCTTGCTGTGTTCAGATGCGTGGACGCGGAGGCATATGAAGTGAAGAGGGAGGACGTTTCAAATGGCATCTTCATCAGCTTTCTCAAACGGCGGGTGTGTGAAGATGAGAAGGTCACGACCATGCTAGACAGAGTGGCTGAAGGTATGTAGAGCACATGTGAAATAAGAGAAGCTCACACCATATTTGCACCAACTTTACATGCAATAAGCTGTCTACGTTGCATGGAAGGTTTGATCATACCAGACATTTTAACGTGTTATATTGTTCCTATTAACTGGTTCTTTATGTTGCTTTCTTGATTGTATTTACATTAAACATGTGCCTGATCACTTCTTATGCATCTATAGTTTCTATCTGTGATCTGCATAATTTTTATACTGTACCTGATGCCATTTCCTATGTAATTGCTGTTTCTCCCGTGAAACCTATGAAGTGTTGTCTTTTATAGTTTAAAAATGCTTTGCTCTTGAAGTTTCAGCTCAATTTGGCTCAGTTTTCATGAGTTACTGACAAACCTAGGTAGAACATCATTATTTATATTATTTCACCTGTGATTTCCCTGCTATGATAATCAAAATGTCTGACAGGAGAAGGATTTATTGAACTTCTTGTTGCAGGTTCTGGTTTCTACCATGGCACACACGCCTCAAAAGATTGTAAAACTTTCACAGTTTGAATATACTCATAATACTACTGTTATAAAGTGTTGGATGATGTATTATGGTGGACATGCTCAGAGGAATTTGTCTCAGTGGGTTAAACATTAATGTTACACCACTGACAGATGATGGTACACGCCTCTTTGGGTCCTAACTAGATGTGTTACTGTGTAATAGCACTAATAAATGCATGCTTTGTATTAAAGTCTATTTACTCTCACCAGACATGGGTCGTTGTGAGATCACACGAGGGCGGCAGGCTCTGGAGCTACGCAGTAATCTGTCAGAGCGACGTTCCCTTACCGACAGGATACAGACTTCGGGTTGTTCTGAGTCCTATTCAGCCCGAAACCTGCAGTGGGCTGTTGCTCACGGTACTCTTTCCATAAAAATTAGCTTAAATTATAAAATATTGCAATATCTGTGATGCCTTTTCATATAGTACTTTATTTAATGTTGACAGATTTGCATTGAAATAAACATTTTTGTCTTAGGGTAAAGCATACTTTATTGCAATTGCTTTCTTCACAGTCCTTCCAAAGAGCCTTTGCCTGCAGTTTGAATGTGGAGTGAAGGTTCAGCTTGGGTTTGCTGCAGAGTTCTCCAACATCATGGTCATCTACACTCGCATACTTGAGAAACCCAGAGAAATTGTTTCCTGCTGTGCTCAGCTTACTGACTTCCCCGAGGTTTGTCAGCTGATATTACATTTACAGATCTGAGATTTTAAGGACAAACAGAGACATTTTATTCTGGTCTCTAATGACTCATCAGGCTTGTGATCTGGAATCCTTCAGTATTTTATAAAATGCTGCTTTCTAAGCTGCCATCAATCTGTTAAAGCAGGAACTTGTACACTGTATTCTATGTTCCTTTTGCAGGATGTGGACATTGATCTGAAGAAGAGTAACCAGGAGACCCTGCTTGAAGCTGGCAGTTTATTATTGATCAGGGAAAAAATACCTTCACCTGAGGTCCCTAGTCTCTACACACGCATCCGGGGCTTGCAGAGGCTTAAGGTCCGACATTTGGATTGTTTTTATAACTAGTTCTCAAAATTTTCCACTAAAAGAAACATATTGAATGTTTATGTGCCCTCAGAGGACAAAGTACAAGTATTTGCCACAGTCAAAAATAAAACTCACTAAACCGTTCTTAGTATTTTATTCAAGATTTTTGTTGAAAAATATTTAATTTAGTTAAGAGGTTAGAACTCAGAGCTGAGAAACCTTTTTATATATTTTTCTTAAAGGCTAAAAAAAACACATTTTGTTCTTCACTGTCTTTATAGAGGGAGCTTACATTCACCTCCTGCCTTCATTACAAATATTCCAACATGGATGAAGAAGTACAGGAACGGCAACAAGTGACAGTTGGTAAACCTCTGGTCTCCAAACTAAACCTGCATGAACCACGACCATCTCACGCCTACTCTGCCTCCTCATCCTTCAGCCTTGACTCCTTCAAAGTCGCTGAAGGCTCTTCCTATACTGAGGGCTTTTCATCTGTTGGTTCAGCCTCAAGTACATGGTCGTATTATCCAGGAACTAGCAGAGAAGCTTCCACTGCTGACTTCCCAACTGCATCCAAAAGTGCCAATATACCAGAGGAGACTGACAGTCCAGAATCATGTGAGGCCCCTCGACCTCTTGTTGCCAGCAAAAGCCTGCCCCTCAGCCAAGTTAATGACACAAACTACAAATTTAGTGACATGTACAATTTTCATTCCTACTGAGCATAATTGAATCTATGAATAATAAAGACTGATAAATCAGAAATACACATTAATAAAAAAGGGAAAAGAAAAGGGTACATGGTGGGCATTTGCTCTTTAAGTAGAGCTGATCCAGGACTCGGGACATCGCAGATGATTTTAATTATCATTTTTGCCTGTACTGCACTAATTTTTAAAATGTTTTGCTAAGTTAACCCTTGGACCATAACCTTTTGGAAAAGCATATACACTGCAGATCACGCTTTATGCAGGTTCTGTGTGCAAAACATAGGAAATAAAACAACTTTTAAGATAAATCGTGTCACTTGTTTGCTTTCAGCTATTTGTAACTAACACTTCACACCTGTCAAAACACCTTGCTTACACCACTGAACGTGCATTTTTCTTATTATTTCCTTATGACTGAATGAGAGTTTGATAGTTACATGTAGACTGCACTGTACATGTACCGCGCATGCGCCCTGACGTCTACCGACTCTCTGCGGCCTCCATTTTGCGGTAGTTTTGCTAGCGCTGCTTCCATTCGTGGTGCAGCATTGGTAAATTAAGCGCATAAACGGTTTATTTTTAGGCTGAGGAGGTATTTCCACGGACGAAAGGATGGCTAACCCATCTGCAGACGTGGAGGTTCAAGAGGGCGCGGAGGTCCGCAAACTGTCGGAGCTACGGGTTATCGATCTGAAGGCCGAGCTGAAGAAACGCAACTTGGACACCACGGGCGTCAAGAGCGTACTGTCGGAGCGTCTGAAAAAGGTCTTTTGATGGCTCATTTGTTAAATAACTCAGGAAATAAATCAAGAAATTCAATTACCACGAACCCTGTAGTTTTCTAACTTTGTGAAAGCATCGTATCAATCAATTTAAGGCTAAAACTACATTAGCTTATGACTCCCATTTACCTGAATTGTGTGCTAACCCTTAGCAAACGTCTGCTAACGTTAGCTATTTATTAGCGTCCATTGTATTCACTTGCGTTTTTGCACATCTGAGGCCGGTTTACCTTTACACTCCTAATTTTTAATATCATACTGAAGTGTTTGTCGTGCTCACATCTCCTCAAACAGGCAATCGAGGAGGAAGGTGGCAATCCTGATGAGATTATCATCACCCCCGAGTCAACCCCAAAGAAAGCTAACGTTACACCTAAACGGATCGTTAAAGGTAAATTTTGCACAAAATGAAACCACGTAATTTCCACTCTAAATGATTGTCCGATGTGACACACGAGCTGCACCATTCATTTCTTTGAAAACGAAGCGACGCTGCAGAGCCCTGCTTTCTAAGTGACACATGATACACACGCTTGTCTCGTGGTTCTTCATGCCTGTGCACGTTCACATGAACTCATCGTCTGGTTTTAAAAAACAACAGCAATCATAACAGTGTTTGGACGATTTGTAGCTGTTTTAATTGTACTAGTTGTTACTTAATGTTACATTTTTTTTTCTAATGTGTAGTCGGATTTTTTCTGAAGACTGTTGTGAGACAGTTGTAGTTGTTTTGTAGTGGCAACTTGATGAATACCCACTGCCTGGATTTATAATCTGAATATAGATAAAACTGAATTCTAAGCATATTTTTTTTCCATTGGGAAAAATGAACACAGTACATTTCGAGTGGTATATCAGGACAAGGTGTCCATCAAGAAAAGGTGTTCTTTAGGGTTATGTTAATTGTGTTTCGTTTATTGCACATAAAGTAGTGGTGGTGGGTGGCTTGTCATTGCCTGCAAGTAGTGCTATCTTTGATGATACTAGACTTTTGCAATTATTTTAGATGATTCATGGATTGGATTGTAACCTGTACCCAATGTGCTAACTGTATAGTTGAATCATCACTTCTGCAACAGTGACAGAACTTTTGAAGTGAATTTGGATAAAGGATTTGTCACATGTGTTGATGTTTTGGCTGTTTATAATGTCTACCTCCTGTAAAAAATGATAGAACATTTTCTGTAAATTTCCTAAATGATAACTTTGTTTAAACTGACACAATTTTTCTTTAGATACAAGGCAGGAGATTGAGAATGAAGAACCAGAGGACAGCATTATTGAGGATATTGAGGATTCCCATGATGATCGCGTGAGTTTGCTGGTTTTATTTTTTGCACTTATTAGCGCCACTTACATTATGCTTTTGCAGAATTGGAGACCCTTCTAATCAAGTGCATTATTGTTAGTTTATAGATAATTGCTGCTTAATTTTTTTAGTAAATTTCTCCTTAATTTTTTAGGAGGAGCTTCAAGATGATCATGAGAACATGCAGGAAATGGACATCCTTGACATGAACGTCTTGGATGAGACAGAAAATGACAATGGAATCCCAGCTGAGGATTTTGAGGATGAAGTAGACAATTTTCACTCTGAGGAAGAGGCTATGATAAATGAAGAGCATGATGACAGGGCCTTGGAGTCAGAAGATGAATCAAGAGGTCCAGAGGTGAAAAACTGCATTATTAACTACTATTTTTTCTTTAATCTGTCCAGCAGACAAGTTTTAATGTTACTGCATTTGTATCTATTGTAACAGATGGATGATGCTGAGATGTTAGATAAGGATGACTACATGACATGCTCATCAATCAATGTGGTATGTTCACTAACAAATATTTCCATGTATTTAAGCTTGAGAAGCTACGCTAAAACTAAATGTTTGAAATGTTATAACAAATGAAAATTGTTTTTGTTTTTGTAGGCTCAGGATCCAGAAGGAAATGATGTAAAAGAAGAAGAAACAGGTACTGTAAAAGAGGTTTTATAAAAAGATGGAGGCATCTTTTTATAGTGTTGAGCTTGGAATGCAAACACTTACTTAAGTTTCAACCAAAAAGGGAGACTGGAAGCCCAAAGGGAATTGCTGGCTTTGTGTTGAAATTTGGTTAACCACAATTGTTAATTTTACTGGTAAATGATGATTAAGTTGCAAATCATGTCATTGTAGTAGTAAAGTAGCAGTGGTTAACTATTTGATGCACATTGTCAGCAATTATATGTCAAGGTCAGGGAGGTGTGAGCTGTTGCTGGTGATTGCAGTGTTTCTAGGTTGCCACATGAAGATCAAGACAAAGAAGACCCCTTAAGACTCATCAAATGTTGTCAACATCAACAACCTTTTAAAGACACTGACTAATCAATCAACTGGATATGAAATTGCTGGACTTGAGCTGAAGTTTTGGTTATCATGAATGGACACTGGGAAAGCCAAAGGCTGACAGAAGATGGGACAGCAGCGAGAATCCACCGCTGCACTGCCGATCTTGTGGCTCTCTTCAGCACTGAACTCTTTGTCTGCTTTGGATCAGGTGAACAGAGTGAAGTGGTTCAACTTGAGAAATGAGCCACAGTGTTAGTTGCACTAGTTGCTTGGTTGTCCTCAAGCCTTTGGGTTCTTTTCCAGTCTCTCGTTAGGGTCTACTTCATCGTTTTAATACATAGTTCTAAGATCACAGGCCAGTGGTCATGACGTTCCTAATCCAGGCCTTGCCAGTTCCTCGTTAACCATTGCTGTGTTTCAGAAGTGATTAAACTCTGTGCCATTCTATTCCTGTTAAATCCGTAGAAAATGACAAAGTAGCCGGGTCTTGTTTATCTGAGCCACTTAACGAAGATCACCACCAGAGCCACGAGACGAACCCTGAAGAAGAGCAAGCTGCCATCGCCGGAGGGGAAGAAAATGTGTCCGACACTGGTGCCAAATCCGACAAGGACGCCTCTGGAGATGTGGGGAGCGACAGCGAGGTTGTGGAGTCTGACACCAAAGATGTTGGGGACACAGAGAACGTCCCAGAAGAGACATTTGACGCTGAAAATAAAAGCTCGGAAGCTGTTAGTGTAAGCGAACAGGTTACTGTGGGTGAAACTGTTGATTCAGAAATGGGGTCTAAGAAGGGTGAGGAGGATGAGAAGACAGAAGAGGAAGCTGCTGCGGATTCAGCCCAGACAGCGAAAGAGTCCTCTTCTGTAGAGGGCGATGATCAGAAAAAGAGGTTTGTTGCTTTCTGTCTACTAGAAACAAAAATGGCTATCTCTGTTGCATTGGCTCCTTTGTGCTAGCAAAATTTGGATGCTCTTTTGGAGGTAAAAACGTTCTGTGCATTTGTCTGTTTTCATTTGTCATTCCTTACATTCACGAATCCCACATTATTGCCCATTAACATGTAAATGTATTCGGATTGCAATGAGGTCCAGTTCCATTTATTCACAGTTTAATCACTGCACTATGGCACATGATGGGCTGATCACTGTTGGTTATGTATTATACCATAAAAACACACAAGTATTTACATTTGTGCGAGGAAATGTCCCAGGTATCCTCACTGCTGTATGCTAATGGCATTTTTTCTTTGCCTCTAGCTCTGAGGAAACGGATGGCAAGACTGAGCCAAAAGATGAAAAGGGTGAGTGAAGTGTATTTTTGGTTGTTTTGTTTGTTTTTCCAGCTCTGATCTATCAAATTCGATCGGTAAATGCTCATTGGTTTATTGTGCATTTGTGTTCAGCTGCTGGAAGTGGTGCTGCAGCAAGCAGTAGCAGGAATCTGTGGGTCAGTGGTCTGTCTTCCACTACCAGAGCGACTGACCTGAAGACTCTCTTCAGCAAATATGGCAAGGTTAGTCAGTGCAAACTATACCTCTTTGTTATTCCCAGAACTTGATTTTATACATTATTTATCCAAAATTGATGATTTCTTTTATTTTTCCCTCCCATTTCCTGCTCATCTCTGCTTCTCTTTCCTTGTGTCGCCTCCTCTTATCTTTCTATTTCCTGCAGGTTGTCGGAGCTAAGGTGGTGACCAATGCCAAGAGCCCTGGAGCTCGCTGCTATGGTTTTGTCACCATGTCTTCCACCGAAGAAGCCACTAAGTGTATCAGCCACCTTCACAGGACTGAGTTGCATGGCAGGATGATCTCTGTGGAGCGAGTGAGTGTTGGAAGAAGAATTTGTACTTGATCATTGTGCATTCACTTGATCTCTTCAATAACTGGGGTCCCAACCAGAAGAAACACCTTATGGATCTGAATTATAGCATTTGCAAGTAGAGTTTTGGTGGCCAAAGGTAGAAGGAAATGGATTAGATACCATCAAAAAAGATAACATTGTTTACTATTATTTTACGACATGATTAATGTGGTTCATTCAGCTTTTGTGAACTAATTTGTTCCTATTTATATGTTGTAGGCTAAAAATGAGCCTGCAGGGAAGAAGCCAGCAGACAAGAATGACGCAAAGAAGTCCAGCGGTGACAGAAGACACTCCACTGACTCAAAGTAAGGCCGCTTACAAGCTGTCCCATGTTAAAGGCTCTCAGTATGCATGTAAATGATCCTCCAGCTCAGTGTTTTGGTCCAATTTGCTTTAAAGTATTGTGGAGACATGCATACTAAGCATGAAATAATCCAGTGTAGTTAGAGCCAGTGAGATGTATGTAAAATGTTTGTTGTTATGGCTCTGTTTCCTGCAGATCTGATGGAAAGGATGAGAAGTCTGAGGGAGAAGGAAAAGATGGCAAAGGTGAGAAAGTGGGATGTTTCCCAACTTGAATGCATTCCACTGAAAAAAAAAAAGATCACATATCTTAAATAGCTGTATATGTTTTTGACCATATCAACTGTGTTTGTTGAACAGGGAGAAATGAGAGGACTGTAGTTATGGACAAGTCCAAAGGAGAGCCTGTCATCAGCGTCAAAACCAAAAGCAAAGAACGAGTAAGTAAACATTTGTCTAACTCACAATTCATACAACCATTATTACTGTCAAATTTCTCTCCAATTCTGAATTATACGGCCTAAAGATGATTGTAAAGTATCATTTAAAAGTTTCAGAAGAAGAAACTTTCTGACTCGCTTTCCTAACTCTTTTTTACATTTCCTTTCATTCTCCTCCTTTAGAGCTCAAAGAGTCGGGACCGAAAGTCTCCCAGTAAGGAGAAGAAAGACATCCTGTCATTTGACCAGATCAAGGAGCAGAGAGAGAGGGAGAGGCAGAGACAGCGAGAGAGGGAGATCAGAGAGGTGGAGAGACGCAGATACACGTAAGGATCATGGAGAGGCCAGAAACAGCACTCTGAACCCCATAAGGCTCGATAAATCATACATGACTACTGATAACAAACGTTTATTCATAGAAGATATTGATATTTATTTAGTTGGTTTGGTCTCCTATACAGTCATTTTCTGCTTTGAGACTGATCTCTGCTATCTTGTTTCAGTGATCGGGATCGTGACCGTGACAACCGTCCGGACCGTGAGCGCGAGCGAATCCGTCTCTTCCGGGAGAGAGAGGAGAGGAAACACTTAATGCGGAAGAGACACTGGCTTGAGGTCAGATTACTTTATCTGACGAGGGATTTCTCACTCTCTCATTGCATTGCTGTTGATGTTTCTACACACAGTTACTGCATGTTTTCTTTTTTTGCTAAGCTTAGCCAGTTAAACAGTCTGTTTTCAATTAAGAGTAAAGTAGAGGAATTAGCTTTTAATCACTTTATTTCATCCCTTTGTACCATTTTGCAAACTTCTCATTTTCATCTCCACTTTCTCATGAGTTGAATATCTAAATTAATCCCATGAATGGTTTGTTTTCCAGGCTGAGAGGCAGCGTCTCGATGCAGACCGTATGGAGCGTCAGTTCTTAGAGCGGGAAAGGCTTCGTATAGAATACGAGAGGCGGCGGGAGCAGGAAAGGATCCTCAGGGAGCGTGAGGAGCTGCGACGGCAGCAGGAGCAGCTGCGTTATGAACAGGAGCGACGTCCCATGAAGAGGCCTTACGACATCGATGGCAGGTAATTTACTGATGTAGTGTAGTGATACTAGACAGAATGAAAGATGGTGACATGAATTTATTGCAGCATTATCAATGATAGCTTCAGTACTTGTGTATGTGCTGCGTATCAGCTGGTTGCAGAGCAGCTCAGGGATGAATTTGACTCTGGATTTTGTTGCCTGCTTCTTTATTAGGAAAGATGAGTGGCCTGAGAAGCGCATGGCCATGGATGACCGTTACGGACGTTCAGACTTTACTCGACAGGAACGCTATCAGGACTTCGACCACAGGGACCGGGGCCGTTACCAAGACGACATGATGATGGACAGACGTGACAACACTCGTGGCATCGGCGCAGACAGAGATGGTCAGGTAAGATTTGTGGAATCCTCTTTGGCTCAGCTTTCACCACAGAACAGTTCATGTGTTTTATTCACCACTTCTACAACTCATACTATAATATTACAGCCAGAGAGTTTAACTGTGTTGTGCCTCTTCTTGCAGCACTTCTCAGACAGGTCAGAGAGGCATGGCAGAGATGGCAGAGAGTCCTGGAGTGGAGGTTATGACAAACGCATCAACCCAAGGTAAGCACCACATGCAGCAGCGCTAGCTTTAGTTCAAGCCATTTAAAATCCTAAGTAGAGTCCAGTGCTGACATGTTTCCTGATCCTTTAGGGAAGGAGGTCGTGACTGGGACTCCAGCAGGAAGATGGATGGAGACAGAGCTTGGCAAAGTAAGCATGCAGTACTTTGTATAAGATCAGATTAGAGGCTGGAGGAAAATAGTGTTACGATTATTTTGTATCTTGTTAAGAGCTCCAGCTAAAATGTTCTTGATCTCTGTGTTTGACATGTTTTGCTTTTTTTTCCAGGTAGAGATGGTGCAATCCCAGGCCAGAGCCACATGGCGCGTGGAGGAATGGCAAGGTGAGTTTCAGAGTGAATATCAGCTGGATTTATGTCCTTTTTTAATGTAATTTTTCTTTTTTCCAATATCAGCTCACAAAACAGCCAGAACGATCTGTCAGAACAATATTAATCACTGTGTGTATGTGTGTGTTTTTCTTTTTTCCATCAGCGGCCGTGGAGGCTACATGAACACAGGAACGTCTCAGTCGCTTTCTGGAGCTCTGAACAGACAGAACCAGCTGATGCAGGGTAGCGGGATGCAGGGTGGAGCTTTTGGTCGACGCTACTGATGTCCCCCTCTGTGTGGACATAATATTGGGACTGTTTGAGAGGTCATACGGTTAAGGATGTGGCCATCTTGGTTTTGTACATGGTTTTAAATCAGGAATTCTTTTTGACACAATTCCAGTCTGTTTTTGATGTACACTTTATTTTTCTTTTCACTTTGTAAGTATTTTTTTCTCTGTGTGACGTGGTGACATCCTGCCTTGTGTTTTTTCACGCAGTTCAGCCTACCTTGTTTGTATGATACGACCATCTGCACGTAAGAATATCATGGCCTTGGCGGAGAATCACATCAGATCTCTGTGTTATGAATTCAGATGTTTTTTTTAATGGACGCCCGGGCTAATGGACCTAACCTCACCAGTCTTTTCTCTGTGTGTGTCTGAGGTATTATAGAAGTTTTTCCATTCTCATTAAATGATCCTTTACTGCAATTAATTTGTTTGGAGCTTAAGACTTCTATTTGTCCTTACTTATTTTATAAGACAGTTGATTGGTGAAGTTGTGCTGCTGAAGAAAAGGTTTTTTAACTACATGTCACACCATAGTTGTTACACTTTTTCTTAATATTTCAGTCAGTGCTTTTTTTTTATAGTTTTTGATTGTGATTGTTGAGTAATGGTAATAAAGCCCTGGAGTGTGTATGTGTTTGCAAATCTGTTGATTTATAAAATCTACAATTTAATGTATGCTGTTTCAGCCTGAATTCTCTGTAACTCAGATGTTTGTTTTTTGATTTTTTTCTGCATGAAAGTTTGAAAGTTTGTTTCCTTGTTCTTCTGTTTACAGTGTTGTACACTTACCTTGCATCAGATGCTGTCTAGTGGAGCACAGTTTTAAAAGTCACAGGGTGAAGTTACCTCGAACAATAAACTATTTTTCATCTTTTTGCAGTGGTGCTATAATAACAAATGCTTACTGAAACATATTTTCCATATGAAATTACAGATTTTCAAAAGTCAATTTCAGGGCTTCACATCAAGCAAAAACTCCAAACTTTCAAAGTAATTGAGCTGGTGTGATTCATTGACCAACATTTTAATCTGAAACCCTTTTATTGGAGCTTTTTGTTATATTTTCCTTTCTTTAAAAATGTTGCTTTTAATTTGATATCTTAATAGTCTTGGTTTTTGCACTTTATTCTGTCCCTTAAGTCTCAGTATTGGTGCTTTCGTGAGGCATCAGTGAGGCTTCCTGAACAGTTTATTGGTACATGCTGGTCAGTTCAAACTGTTATACTGTGGAAACTTTGTGTTCAGTCACTCCTCTTCATCTTGTCCTACAATCTGAGTGAAAAATATTTAGATTTTTGAATGCAAACACTGGTATATACTGGTCATATCAATATTGTCCTGCATAAATGTAAATAAATATGTAATTAAGTGTCTGAATAAGGAAAAGCCTCTCACACTAGAGAACTTTTAGAGAGTGAATGCAGTAAATGCGGCATGGTGATGTCACTTGTAAAACAGCAGCAGAAGAAGGATTCAGTCATTCAAAAACTCTTAATAACCTTTTCCAAACCAGTTGCATTGAATTTGAATCATCACAATACTGGACACATTGGCCACCACAAAATTTATAACTGTAATCCTTTTTCTTATAACACAGTATGGGAATTTTAGACAGAGGGAGCATTACTCAACTTGAAGCTCAGTCAGGACGGTTGTACTTCACTTGACTTGTAGATCTCAAGTGAATCCTGATGAAATGAGGTGAGAAGCTAACCCCGGGTGGCCTGGGAGAAATGGAAAAGTCCAATAATGTCCTCTCCTGACACTCACTTCTGGAAGAGTCTGCATTGCATAAAATGTTCTCACTGCAGAATCACACCTTTGCCATGGCTATGAATTGTGTTTTTTATATAATTGCATATGTTTTGGCTGTGGGATTTTGACCTCTGTACTTAATTCTCATAACTCGTGAATATACAATCTGTCAGTGTTGTCTTAGATATTATTTCCAGATATAGCTCCTTCTTAACTCCAACTTCCCTGGTCCTTATCTATGACTTGCCCCAAGTTCCTTTTCTATGAATGAGCTTCCTCTCTTTCCAAAGATACTCATAACCTCCAACACCCTGCATCTTATGTGTCATAAAATGTCAATGAATGATGACCTAAAGTCTATGTATATCACTGGGAAACAGTTCAGTGCTCACTTGAGGTTTGCTGTGAAAGAAGTATCTTGAGGGTGTGGTTTTGATGACATAAGCAGAAGTTAGATTTCTTTTTTGTGAACTTTGAGGAACACTTGTTCATTTGAAGAGATAAAAAATGAAAAATTTCAATCAAATGAGATGCAGAATGCTTTACCATGTTAGTGAGGACTGACAATGGTTTCATTGCATCGTCATATCAGATCTGCAGATTGTACAAAATTAGCAACATCCCTTGCACTCTCCACACTCATCTGCCTGCCCTATTCTTCATGTAGGAACACATAAACCATGCCATGTAATCACAAGTAAAATCTTATCATCGGTCCATTAAAATCTGTCAATGCATTTCCATTTTATTTCCACTGTTCTTTTGTTGTTGTCCACTAGAGGGTGTCATACAACCATGAATAGGAGCCAGAGCAGATAAATATCCTTTTATGTTGTGGAAGTACAGAGGTGCAGATTAATTAATCAATAATTAATGCAACTGTACAACCAGTTGACATATAACATCTGCATTGCAAACAGCTGGGTTTAATGGTTGCATTCATTGCATTCATACATTTGAGGTGACAAAAACATTTGCCTCCATGTGGACAAAGTAACAGCAAAGCCAAAGAACAGACAGAGACATAATAATGAAGGTACAGAATAGTTGTTGGTGAAAGGATGTTGTGGATGAAATCAGGTCATGCAGTCGTGCCACTGCAGCTGGTTCACATCTTTTCTACTCTCGCCCCGAAGGAGCACTTCACCATCAAAAAATAGTCCACCAGATGTGGAACAAAGAGGTTAAATCAACATGACTACGGCCACTGGGACAGCAGCTGACCGAGAGAAGGTCACAGGCACTTCACCTGGACACACACACACAGACACACACACACACACACACTACTGATCCTCAGGGTCACTGCATGCTGTGAAAAATCTTTGCCCACATCCCTGACCACAGGGTAGTAACTTTGTTTTTTTTCTCTAATGTCTGTCCAGATGTGTCGTTTAACGGAAGTGTTCCCGATGTTTCTGTGTCTGTGGGGTTTCTCCTCTCTTTCTTCTTTCCTTTCTGTATCTACATTGGGGTTCATTTGCATAATTATTTTAATTTTTGACCTTTTGATTGACTGTCACTATCTGATTTTCAGGCTTCATCTACTCTGACTAGCTGAAGGTTTTAGAAACTGTAAAATATTTCACTAGTGTCTGTCATTTTCTCACCACACAAACAGTTTCTCTGCCACCTTGTGATGATATGTGGAGATATAACAGGTAATACAATGACTGCACACTAAGTGCAAGATAATCCTGTACCGAGGCAGGGTTGCAATTTTAGTTGCACTTGTTTGCATTTTATGGTACAATCATGTGCATGTTAGTCTGCGAGAGTTCAGACCTGAGATCATCTCATGTGTGATTTCATGAGTTTAAAGTATGTTTTTGTTATCCTTCAATCATTTTAAGGTAAATCCTCAGACGGACATTTGATAACAAACAACAACAGGACATGATGGATGATCAGACAAATCCTTTATCTGGTGAAAGTCTGTCATGATGATCCTGAGCTCCTCATATTCATTCGTGCAGGACACCCAGATTTCTCGTCAGGCCTCTGGGAAGCAACATGAGAGGACTGATGCAAACTCTTTTTTTCTGCCTGCCAAAGACATCAAGCTCAGACAGCAGACAGACTGATGAAAAGAGAGCGAAGGCCAAACCTGAGCCAAGCGGGGTCATCCCAGTCCAAGACCTCATCAGGGTCAAAAACAAGGCCTAAGTCGCTCCGCAATGGCTCTAAGAGGGATGTGAGAAATATAAGTCTGTCACTTGTATGGAAATTTGAGCTGTTTATGATCTAAAAATAATCTATAATTGTCTCGGCCTTTGATGTGAGCTGTTTTTTAATGTCTGGTTGCAGGAAACAAAATGTAAGACTTGATCAACAACTAAATATATCAATTTTCTTGTAGACTAACCCTTTATTACAGCAAAAATACAGTACTTATTCTGAATGCATGAGTTTATTCTGCAGTTTGTCACAAAGGATTCAGTTAAGAGAGCAAAAAAAGTCATACAAATCAGTAATGAAAGCCAACATAAATGGACACTGCGCTGTCTCATGTTACATATAGGACCCCTTCTCACTGCGGCCAGACTAGACACTGATTTCCTTTAGAGCAGTTATGAAATCTCTTCTCCCTCATGGGAAATCATTTAAGAGTTGAGAAAGCGTGGTCTGACTTGACTGGTGCTGACTGCAGCGTGCACAGCGAACCCAGTCTCACTTTTAACTGAGTGAACACTTGCAGGACCAGCTGCTCTCATGGACTGAACATAGGACTCATTCAGGTTTCTGCTGTGCTGCATTCTTCTCATAACATCCAGATAAAACCACCAACACACATGTTCAAAAGCACTTATGTAATGTGAAGGCATGAAACTGAGCTCATAAAACTGGAGAAAACACAATTGAGCGACTGGAGTGGGTTTGTTCCTCTCATATGTACGTATCTCCGCCTGAACACACCCACATAAGCATGCTTGTTTTATGGGTGCGTATCACTGTCAAGACTCTGTGTGTGCACTTGCATGCATCCATGACAGATGTGTGTCACACAGTGAGTAAAGTTGACAGTTGCGGCTCTGTGCGACAAGACGACACGACAGCAACAGATGTGCAACCTCAAACCCACATGTTCCTTTTTATGCAGTGTTCGTACAATACATGCATATGTACTGTAGGTGTATTTACATACAAATGCCTCATTACACTGGCAGACAAAAATGTTCTTGTGCTATGCAGGCATGCTGTATTGGGGTTTGGCATCTATACATAGACTCAGGTTTCGTATATGTCTAAATATATTTTTATATATGTCAAATATTATATAAGAGGATGGCTGATGTTTCTGGCCTCCCTGCTGATCTCATGAGGTTACCCAGGCGTAAACTGAGCTCTTATGCACTGTTGGAAGAGTCGGACCCACCGTAGTCTCTCTACTGAGATCACTTCACTGGGTTTGATAGAGGAAAAGTGGCTTTGCAAAGGAAACATTGGCTCTGTTTTAGCATTGCATTCCTTTATCATTGTCAGACTCAGTTTAAGGACAGTTTAAATAAAAGACCCACAGCAAGAACAAGAGAAAATCTTTCCCCTTCATGCATTTTTCCTCCTTGTCAGAGGAAGGAGGAACAGACAAAAATGCTGTTGTGGGTTATTCAAATATGTCCTCATGCTATGTCACAGTGCTGTCTTAGGGTTCTGCATTTTAACATGCAATTAGGCTTCATGACTATCAAAAAATCTCATATGCATTTCTAACATGATATAAGAGATCATGATCAGCACCTCTGCAAAAGAAAAATAGCTCACAGTGAGACCACAAAGGTGTGTTTACCTGTTTAAACTAGAAATTTCCACTCGAGCTCATTCAGTAAAATAAAAATAGTGGCTTGATTGGACTTTTCTGTAAGTGTTGCATACATCACATAATATGTGAGCATTGTGTATGATCTCCTAAGATTTCCAGTTCGACACGACTTGTTTTCCTTGGATTTCCTTGAAGTACTTTAGATTATTTATTCTGCAGAACTCTTGTGTTTGGTGTCTTTCTGGTTCAATTATCGGAAAGTAGGGATGTATATAAACAAGAGATATACAAAGTGTATGTTCACAGGAAACACTGAAATGTCCTGCACAGGCGCGTGTGCACACACACACACACACACACACAAAGAAACACACACACACTTGCACACAATTCATGCATCAATTAGTATCCTTGTTAAACTGCCGCCAGGAGTGTATAACACAAGCTCTTCATGTCACCCTTGAATAGAGGAATAAAATACTACCTTTCTTTCACACACAAACACACACACACACTTCTCCTTGAGTCTTTCTGAGGCTCTTTTATGACCTCACTGGGTCTTTAGTTGGAAACCCATAAAAGACTGAACTCCCACTGAGGAACCCCTCTTTCTTCCTCTCTTTTTTTCTTTCTCTCCTTGCAGTTTCTTTTCCGTGTCTAATGGGTTCCTGAATGGGCGACTAAAACTAAAATCCACTTTGGCTAATTAGAGCTTTTTTCTTTTGCAGCTCTCATACCACTATGGAAATGGGATATAAACTTTTTGATTGGTGAAACCATGAATCATGAATTGTGTTTTTTTTTTCTTTGACAATATTTACTCTTCAGTTGTCTTCAAGGTCTCAGCAGAAATTCCTGAAGGTCTTTTCATCTCCTGATGTGTCTGGACTGTGATGGCAAAGACATAGAGTGAAAACATGTAGATTAAAAGAGAACACAATGTGATGATTGTCAGTGAAGTGATAAAAAACAATGAGAAGATGACCTTGCAGCAATGAGAAAAGAATAGCCCCGAATCAAAATCAAGCCACGTAGGCAATAAAAGTCACCAGAAAACATGAAAATCAGCAGCTGCATCTGTCCTCTGCTGGCTTTGGAAGAAAAATCCTCTTTAATATAGAGGCCACATACTGTATACACATGGTGCAACCTCTTTGAAAAACAAGGGGGCCCCTGCAATTTCCCTCACCAAGAATATTTATGCTCAGCGTCATGTGAAACTCAATCCCCATGTTTCGTTTTCCTAGAATCAGCCTTCTAAGTGAGTCATCAAAATGAAAGTTTATTTTTAGGATTTCATCATTCGAGGTTAGTGTGTGAGTGTGTGTTTGCATGGCAGCTTAAACACGTTTATGTCACACTTTCAGAGATTTTCATGTGAATTTTTGAGTGACTGTGGTTATTATTTTGGGGTTTTGAGTTAACACCAGTGACTACACCTGTAAGCACATTTAAACACTGGAAGCAAAGGGAAATGCAAAAAAGACTTAAGGACACAGATGATGTGTGTTTATGACTAATTTAAATATTTGCAAACACATGAAGCAGTCTGCTTGGCTTCACACTGCTCTAGTCTTTTTCAGATTGCAGCAAACAGAGCGAATGTGAAACAAATGTGCAGAAACTAAAGCAGCAGCAGGAAAATGGATGATTTCCTGCATGCAGGAAATCTCTGCTTCCTCTGCAGTAATCTTTTCATTTCCTCAGCAGCTCTCAGGATCAAATCTGAACTAATTGGAGATCAAATGGACTTAATGACATTAAAACGGTACGACTCAGATCTGTGTACAAAACACCACAAGACGTCTTTTTATCTGTTATTATATACCTGTTGTGTTTCATCTTTCTGTATCTTTATCTCCCAATTTTTCCTCTTTTGTTTTGTTGATAATTAGCCAACACAAACTCATTTTCCATGGAGCTAAACATCCCAGTGAGTCTGCCTGGGTGTGTCTCAAAGAGGATGTGACATCTCTGCCTCTTCATTTATCACTGCATGTCTCGCCTGAAGTCAAGTTCGGTCATCACAGTGAATGCAGAGATCATGACAGAGATCACAGGCTGAGGGACGGGCGTTTCTCCTCTGTCTAATCACTGGGTTGGGCACGTTGGTCTGGCCATAAGCATCACCTTCCCATAATCACCGGCACAAATACATACAAACACACCTAAACATACACGAGCAATTACATACTTGAACATAAAAGATAAAAGAAACAGGAGGTCACACTGTAGTTAAAGAAAGCAAATATAGAACAGCAGTTGATTACTAAGGACAATTTAATCATGCAGAAAGAGTCGGACTGTCATGAAGGAGAAAGAATCAGTTTTACCAGTTTTTGTTTTCACGCAAAGGTAGTTTTAAATCATATGTTCTGCCTGAGATCCTCGGTCCTCTTAGGTAACTCAAAAACATACCTGACATTTTTTTAATCACCTTAATGTTATTATTTTCTTTTTTTTAAACTTTTATTAGAATTGCTTTTGTACATGAACATTTTAAATGTCCATTACAGAAAATCTTGCATGACTTTAGGTTGTAAAAGTTGTAAAATGAGGTTAAAACAATAGATTTTTTAATCCATTGTTGCCGTTAACAGCACTTTTTTAATGCAACACTATCACTGCCAAACTCAAAATGACCCATGTGGATTTCTGTCACTTAAATTTCAGTAAATGTTTAAGATTTATTTCAAGTTTTATATTAAACATATGCTAAGCATTGTTATAATATATTAAAGAAAATGAAACCTTTATCTAACGTGAGGATCAGTTTGCAGCAAAGTGAAGGAAAACAACCTCAGTACTTTTCTACATATGGGGTTTAAATTAGGTAAGAAGGGAGAAAAAAAAAATGTGTTATTTTGTCAATGGGACCCCAAAGCAATGAAGGAGAAAAGTCACTGTGTACCGAACACAAAGGTAACATTTCATGCATTTTTTTATATCATTGTTAAGGTCTTACCACCTGTATCCTGCATGCATTGTGAAAATCTGTGTCTTTGGCCAATCTTTTTTCTTTTCAAGGCAACACAGGAAACAACACAGCTTTTTCTAAGTTAAGCGCCACATGTGAGAACTTAATCCAAATCTTATTTAGTTTAGTTCCTCTGGCTTTCAGAAGAATAATATTTTTTGTAGATTAAGCAACATACAGGGGAGCATTTCACACAGCAGTGATTATCTTGAAGAGGAATGTATAAAAACATGAACACCTTATCCTTTAAAATCAATCTTTACGCGGTTATAGGTTACTGACATTGAAATGTACAATAATATTATGATGGAAAATAACTGGCTGTAGGTCAGTCTGCTTTTATTGCTCTCAGATAACAGAGGTGTAAAATATTCTCCCGCAGGTATTTTGGCATGAAAATCATCATGAAACTCAGACACATGTGTGTTGTCGCATTTCTATCATGCCTGTTCTCATCCTACATGTGTCTTTCATTTCACTGGAGCTTCTCTGATGCCCCCAAGTGCCACCAAATGGGGTCTGACTGCCAACATGAAGTATGCACCGAGTGTCTCAACATCTTGATTCCATTTTACATTATATAAGACAAGAATGTCCTTTAACTTATTTATTTTTTATTTTAAACAAGTCAAGCTTTCTTTTTTTGCATGCAGTCAGTGAATTTTGAGGGAAAATCCACTTGTGCTTTGTCTTTTTTTTAGATTCACTCACCAGTGGGAGGACTTTTTTTATTTTTAAACACACCCACACTGAAAGGGATCTGACTGAGATGGTCACATGTGACTCAGTTGCAAAAAAGCATCAACGAGGGCTTTTCAGGTCACACACATCAGTGTGATTAACGTATCAAACATAAGATTTGAATCTGAGAGACTAAACATCAAACAATCTGATGGATTGTGGTATAAAAATACATTTATCAGTCATCAGCTTGTATTAGCTTAATTAACAGACAGCATTGTTATAGCTGTATTTTAATTGTTTTATTGTTCATGTTTCATATAAGTACCCATGAAAACCAACAGTACAAATACTGTATTATCCTGGTGACATGACAAAAAGTGGCAGAACAATTAAGTCACTGGTTTTAATATTTATTATTTAAAATACATCAGAGGATAAATTTAACTTTGGGATTAGCAACATCACATATATCTTTGAGATACTCTTTGCATGGGTATTTCTATTAAGCATCATTTTGTTCTTCTACTTCACAGCCCAAAGGGAAAAAATGACTTTTAAGTTACAAATTACGACTTTATATTAGAAAAATACCATAAACTGGTTGCATCTTATAATTTATACATCAAGTAGAGAAACTACAGCAGTAAAAGGCTTCTGACACATCATCAGATCAGCATTACGAACTTACATTATAACATGTAATATTATATATTATTATAACAGAAGCCATTTATCTGTATCAGGTTCTTTTATTATTGATACTTTAAGCACTTTTACTTAAGCAACTTCTTCAATGCAGGGCTTTTGCTTGTGAGATAAAACAGATACATTTATTCTCACACACACACACACATTTATATATTTTTTTGCACCAGCTTATTATGACTCGTGAAATTTAACTGACATAACTTTCCAATAAGTTCTTTTTAAAATCAATCAGCTTCATTGATTGTCGATTGGTGACGGTATTGATTCCGCTGAAATGAGGCTTCACGCAGAGTCTCGACCGCTTCAGTGGCTCAGTTTGCTCCGCGCGGGAGACTGTGAATGATTTCCCCTCAGTGAATTTGGAGCGAGGACAAAGTTTAAAACCCCGCCCCTCGAACCTCCAACCAATCATGTTTGAATATTCAAATGAGCCACCCATAAAGATGACTTGGAGCGGCATCTGTGACAGTCCATTAGAAACTTCACTCCTAAACCGCGACTCGATACAACTTTCTGACTTTAAAACACACGACTGGATATACAACTGATCGATCGACACCCAGAGAAGCTTCAATTCGGGATACTTTGAGGAAAAACTTCTCAATAATATGGGAAAGGAAAAAATCAGTTTTTTAACAGTTTGGATAATTTTGGGGAAAATCTTTGCAACTTTTTCTTCTGACCCTGAACCCACCACCAGCCCTGCGTTTGGTAAGTGCGACCTCTCATTGTCTTTATACATCTTTTCTTGCAGGATATTTTTTTCATCCGCAGCTCTAATGAGGGAAACATGTGCGGGATGCAGGTTAATTAATGCGTGCTGTTCCGTGTTGACCGGGAGTAACCCCGCGAAACGCTTTCACAGCTCAGGTCTGCGGGTCTGCATCACTTTTCATAAGATTCATGTCCATGTGTGCATGAAAAAAAAACAGTTGCTACAGGTCTTTTGTCTGAAAAAAAGACTAAATTAACAGAAAAAAATGCATATTCTAAATTCAATTAAAATATCATTAACTTAGAAGTTAAAACTGAAAAATAAACTAGCACGGCTTTTCAAGCGGGAGCCCATTAGCTTGAAGATTTTTCTTCACTAAAACCATGCAGGCTTATTTGTTTTTTTTTTTTTTAAAAAACATTTTAGGTTACGGAACTGAACTGACTTAAAGTATTAAAATAGAGGTAACTTATTAAAAATCCTGTTATTAATGTAACTGAATTGAATCTCCTTAAGAAATCTATAAGCTCTTAATAACATTTTGAGGTTAAATTCAATTTTCGCTGGTAGAAATGGTAGAAATGCAGTGAAGACAAAAGGGGGCGACACTGTCATGCTGTATTCCCTCACTGCTCGACTGACCCGTGAATGCAGCTGTCACTTAATAGGCTCTAACAGAGGAGAGGAGCAAGGTTTCATAGTTTGCATGAAAAAGTGTATCTGGTCATTTAAATGTTTATTTTGTCTGCTAGAACTCAATGTTCAATAAAACTTTATTGAATGCACAGAACTGAACAGTGCTAATAAGTTTTAAATTAACTTTTTTTCCAGCACAGAAACCCTGGTTGTCCTCTATAAATCTGTCATGCCATTATAATCTAATAATCTCCTGAACTCTGTGTGTGTGTGTGTGTACTGTAACAGTAAACAGCACCATCACCGCCACTCCCCTGCTCACCACTGCTGACTGGATCACAAATTACACTGACATTGTGTCCAAGTTCTCCCTGCGTGTCGCCGACGCTCCAGATGATGACGTGTGTTACCTTGTGGCCGGCAGACCAGAAACCATCCAAGAGTGTAACTTCAACTCAGAAACGCAGACCTTCGTTGTGATACACGGCTGGACGGTACGTCAGACTGAATGTGTTTCATGCAAAAGCTGTTACGAGCACACATTACTATAACTGTATTCAAATTGTGGCAGCCTCATTTGGTTTATCTTACAGGTGCCTCATTTGTTTAAATATCTACTTGTGTTGCTTGTATGTTACATGCACAGTTCCTCTTTTAAAGCCCTCTGACCCTGACAGACTGATGAACTAAAATATGCAAAAAAAACCAGTCAAAATAATGCATTAAATTGTATGTTACGTTAACATATAATAGGTAAATTTGATTCTTGCCAGTGCAATGTTTGACTGAACTGATTGGAAATGCTGAGTGTGTTTAGCCAAGTCCAAACTGAGGAGCATCCCCACATTACACTGCAGTTTGCCAAACACATTTCAGACAGGCTGAGAGCAGTGTGTTAGCTCAAAAAACAGTTCATGCATCTCCTCCCGTAATGCGATTTAGAGCCAGTCATGCAACAAGATTTGAACCTTATGACACCATGGCTTCCCTCCAGGGCACAGAATGAGGGCAATGGCCGGGATAAATCACGCCACACTGCAGCTGACCTCAGAAATGTGTGTGAAAAACCCCAAACAATACGATGTGTGTGTGACCATGTTTGTATATGTGTGTGTGTGTGTGTGTGTGTGTGTAGGTAACAGGGATGTTTGAGAGCTGGGTGCCCAAGCTGGTGTCTGCCCTCTATGACCGTGAGCCCAGTGCCAATGTGATCGTGGTGGACTGGCTGACCAGAGCCAACCAGCACTACCCGACATCAGCAGCCTACACCAAACTAGTGGGCCGCGACGTTGCCAAGTTTGTCACGTGGATTCAAGTGAGTGTTTCCAACAGTTATCTGGCTAAACATCTGGATTGTGTTGTCCACATCCTCTTTGTCAACATGTGGCTTTGACCTTCTGAATTTGGATGACCAATTCATCACCACACTCTACTTCAAATCTGCCAGTAAAGAAATGAGAGCAACTGGCGAATCTGTATCGTTTAGGGGCTGATGATGTAATATTTTTATACCTGCGGTGTTGTCGGCGCAGATATGTTGCCCTACTGGTTATGACTTTAAACACCCTATAAAGGTGTTTTACTGTCGTGTTTGTGGCTCACACCAGCCCCTAATCACAAGGCTCAGTATTTAGTGAAGTACTTCAAGGGAAAAAAGCTTTGTTGGCATGAATGCTGCTTTAATTTATTTGTCCCTTGTTTACATGAACTTTTGGCAGAGCATAAAATTACACAAATTAATCCTCGTGCTGGATTATGTCCCAGACTTGAGCAGAGTGCTGCAGTGCTCTGCCAGGTGCAGCACTCTGCTGTTTGTCTTAATCCCTCCATCAAGTCTGCAGGATTCACTTTAAACTTTTTTTTTTTAAGGCAACGTGAACGTGATATTCTGACACATCTCATCGATCTTCGCCTTTTCAGAAAGAACTGCAGTTGCCCTGGGAGAGGATTCATCTGCTGGGCTACAGTCTCGGAGCACATGTGGCTGGAATCGCTGGAGATCTCACTGATCATAAAATCAGCAGGATCACAGGTGAGAACGTGGATAACCTATGAATCTGAACCTATGGATCTGCTTACATTACAAGCAGATAAACAGTGTTAGCTTAGGTATATTTAATTGCAAAATGGGTTAAAGTCAGTTCTGGTTAGTTGACTCATTTAAAGCTGTGAAAACCTGCACCTTCTTGCATAACAGCACACAACTTAAGCATGAATCTATAAACCAGAATTACATGATATTTGCCTGTAAGTGCATTTTTTCTGCTATGATCAATCTGTTATCATTGTTTCAGATAAAAGCCTCATTAAAGGCAAATTCTGCCCATATAAGCACAATGTATTATGTCTACTATACAAATATATCAGACTGTTTATGTGCAGTGTGTTTTATCCACAAACACTTTAAATTATTTGACACTTTTAATGTCTAAATTTAGTCTCTGAGCCAGCGAATAAACACATGCAAACATTTCACACTGTAAAACAAAATAAGGGCACTGTTCTTTGCAGCACGGCTCCTGCAAACAACACAGATCCCCAATGAAATATGATCTGCTGGTCATTACACTACAGGCCCATATTGTGTTTGTGCATGTAGCCAGTTGGTGCCAGTCAGAGGGTCCGATCCCTCTTTTTATCACTATGTGGTTTATCCAGCTTTCAAATCTCTATGACCCGCTTAGAATAATGGTATGTTTGCTGCGAGCCAAAGCAAGAGCCCATTAAAAACCCACAATCCTTCCTCTGCATTGTTTTGAGAATGACTCTGTAGAAATGCACAGGGAGAAAAGATGCCACTCAGATGTTTTAATGTACAGTTAAATAGGTAGATTAATCCATAAAACAGCTGATTCAAGCGACAAGAGACACTTCTTTCTGATTTTATGTGTCTCTATTTACACAGTTTTTTCTAGGGTTGAAAATATTCTCTGTTTTTTTCCAGGTCTGGATCCTGCTGGTCCCACCTTTGAGCATGCAGACAACCAGAACACCCTGTCCAAAGACGATGCTCAGTTTGTGGACGTCCTGCACACCAACACCAGGGGCTCTCCAGACCGAAGCATCGGCATCCAGAGACCCGTGGGCCACATCGACATTTACCCCAACGGAGGCACTTTCCAGCCTGGCTGCGACATCCAGAACACATTGATGGGGATCGCATTGGAAGGAATCAAGGGCCTCCAAAGTATGTACCTCACTGCACTTCTGCTTAAGATCCTGCTCTGAGTTAGATTTTAATTTATATACTGTAAACGATGTGGTTTGTAAGGACCCGCTCACATTAGCAGTAAAGTAATACAGGCAGTGTTTGCACTTAAACTAGCTGCACTGGATTCATATCAATCTGCCCTTATTATTATCCTCTAGCGGCCAGTAAAGGACTCTAAATG
>JAPZDY010000021.1:17155642-17165941 GCA_029783645.1 Ctenochaetus hawaiiensis | reverse complement strand
TTGTAACCATAAAAATGTCTATCTCTATTGTCATTTATACTGTATAGGCTTATGTATGCAAGTAGTTCTGTTATTGTTCGTGTTAAACACATGCAGGTCAACTTGTGTGATTATGCAGATTATAAGTGATTATGTTATTTCTGTTTCAGATAATTGAAAATTGCAGGTCAACACTGTCTGAGAAAATGGAAAATATCCTTTGAACAGTCATCCACTACCTCAAGGGCTCACCTGAGAAGGTCCTTGAGGGCCTGGTGGCAACATCAGTGGAGGGTCTCCCTTCTTAAAGCTTGGTTTTAAACTAGGCAGAGAGAGATGACTGCACCTGTCCACCTTGGTGCTAGTTGCCAATTAGAAAAAAAATGAAAAATGAAAGTGAAACTGTTCTTTTTGCATGCTTGAGTATAATATTAGTTGCAGACTTTCTCTCCACCTTCTCACACTTGTGTAGTTCTGAATAGAATAAACAAAGTTAAAGATGAATTTGACTGATGCATCATGTTTTCTTCAATCCACAATAATCTTGTTGTGAGATCCCTTTTCAGAAGTCATAGTTGGCTGAGATAATAATGACAGAGTTTTGGTAAACACATTGTTTTACATTTGATTCACAATCAGAATTCCTGTTCCAGTTATTACACTGGTTTCACTCTGGTCACACTGACGTGGTAATTGGTCACCGTGTCAGCGATTTGTTGTAACGAGTGTAACAATGCCTGTGAACTTTACTGTCCTTCACAGCAACAAGCGTGTAACTTTTCAACCATCACCTCATCGGCCTGCTGCCCAGTTTATTTTGGCATCTCTTGTCGGAGTTTTGGGCAACGAATCAGCTGCTTTAAAGCCAACTACTCTTGCCTGAGTGCAGCTGGCATGTAACAGCATTTTTTTTTACCCAGTAAGTGAGTGAAATGCTATACGGAGGAGGTCAAAGTTGTGTGGTGATGCAAACTAAGAACTGGCAGTAATCGCAGTCTGTGCGTGCAGGATTCATTGCCGAGCTTTGCTGATTGCAAACTGTGAACACATTGTCCAAATGTTGCTGATGCCTGAACTACATATGTTGTTGGTGTCTGCCAAGATGTTTCTATACTGAGAATTTAAGAACTGGAACCTAATCTAAGTAGGTAACAACCCACATACTGTGTTACTAATGTATAGCAAGAAATACAATTTACAAATAATTGATCATTCTCAAAATAATAAAAGTATCGAATGGTTAATGTGTAATAAGCATGTACTTTCTTTTATATATTAACACAAAACCACTTACATTGCAACATTATTGATGAGTAATTAAATAAAACTCAAAGCTAAAATTCAGAAAAACATGTTTTTTTATCTTAATTCAAGGAAATAAAAACTCCTTGAAAGTCTAAAGTATTAAATTTAACTTAAAAACTTCTTAAAGGGAAAGTGCAACACATCAAAATTTATTTGGAAGTCTTTGTACTGTTGCATGTGTAAAAAAAGTTGTATAAAATCTTTTTATGGCTCCAGAAAAGAGCTGTGTGAAGTCTGATAACTTGACTCAAGTGATGTCACCAGAGTCAGCAGAGGTTTGGGCTGAAGACTACAAGTCAAATAAAATTTTAAAAATCTGAGTTTGCCAGACTTTTGTAGACAGCTCTTTGTATGTGCTTGATGTTTGCATCTTTAGGCTACATTACTGTCTGCAACCGAGTTGCATTGTGGGTAATGAAGGCAGCAGGCTCTGGAAAGGAAGGAGGATTTGTGGAATAAAAGAGGTGGTGTCTCCAGTTGTGCTGCATCAAGCTCGTGCATTTAGTCGTCTTCGTCCATTGTGGGTTTGATCTAGTTAAAGGAGAGCAAAACCAAACTAGTTGAGTAGTCTTTTAATGACCAAAAACACATACTGATTTGCTGCATTTCTGTAAAGTAACAGAGAGAGATAGAAAACTAGGGAGTATCTGTCACTTCTTGCTAATGACAAAACAGCAGCGGATCAGATCCAAAAGCCAGAACCGTGATGCCAAAACTGGTATTTCTTTTCAATTTGGCACTCCTGCAATTTCTTAGTGCAGTTGACTTACACACAACTGTAATATTCAGAAATATGTACAATTGCACAGGTGATTTGATTAATTGCATCACTTATGATCACAAACTACTGAGTCAGCAACATTGCAAATACAGCCAACCATCAAGCAAATGCAAAAACACAAGAAATAAATGAATAATCCAGCTATATAAGGTCAATTATGAGTCCTGTTATAACTCTAAGTAGGAAGCTCAGCTCAGCAAAATTTCTGCAGCCTTTATTTTGAAATGTTCTTGCTAATGACTAAAAGCAAGTCTAAGATTTTCTCTTTGCTTCTTCAACTTATCTTTTGTCTCTTTGCCTCTGCCATGATATCCACAAGAGGATGATGAGCCTGTTTTCTTTGGCTCCAGTGACCAATCTGGTGCTGCTCCACACCAACATTCCCTGTACCCCTAAAATCATGTACTTCATGAAACTATGCAAGTTCACATGTAAAACAATATGTCCACTAGGGAGACATTTTTTCCATGAAAAAGATCCAGTCTCACCCAAAAACAGTAATGTCTGGGGGCTGTGTGATGTAGTGCTATAAATTGTGCAAGAGCAGGCGTTTGGGATGCAGAGTGGGAATGAAAGCAGAAGCATTCTCCCTATTAAAGTCAGCATGCCATTAAAACGCCTTAGAGCTGTTAGTTTATGGTATAATAGTTACATAATGTTGCTTTGAGGGAGGGACAGCCATGTATCCTGTGAACAAAATGGGTCTAATGTCAACCTATAAAAGATGGCGATTATTGACACTTAGATGTTATGATCAAGTAAACTGTGTTGCAAGACTTGTGAAGCAACTGTTCAACAGCAGCATTAAAAACTACTCTTACACTGAACGTGACATCTATACACACATCACCCTCCCGCCTTGTTTTACATCTACAGCTTTATATGTTTTGTATATGTGGATTAGTGTGTGCTTGTAATGAGGCCAAAGGGAGGACCCGAGAAAAAAAAACTGCCCCGAGGCCAGTCACAATTATGTCAATCTGCTGACTGTAAATGCTGACAACAGATAAAGTTTTTTTTTTTAATGAAAGTTTTTATAAATTACATCTTAATGATACTTGCTCACATTTAAAATATCAAAGATAACATGCAAAACTGTGTGCACTGTCGAGTTAAGTCATTATTTTTAAGTGAACTGATTATTAATCACCAGTTACACAGCAGTCAGATGTTGGAGTAATTACTCTATAAATACGTTTATCAACTAATCAAAGAGGAGAGCAATTAAACAACAAACCCAAGATGCACCGCTGATATTCATTACTCATGTAAGGCCAATTATGCAGTGATAACAAACTTTTAATAAAGATAAAAGCACTAATAGTACATGTTTCTAGTATTAATGAAAAACTATACCGCCAAACAGTCTCATAAAAGCAGTCTAATGATTTACTTTACACATATTTTCCGCTCCCCGCCCGGGTGTCCGCAGCCAATGGCTTGTCAGAGGTGCTATTTAAGACGCGGACGGTTCAAGGTGGTTCAGATATCAGCGCTCAGCGCGCAACAGGACGCACGGACCGGAATCAGAGAGGGAATACTGCGCTCTTTTAACACACCACTCTGCTTCCACTGACTGAATTCATCGTTGAAGACAAATTTCTGTGAGAGGAAAAGGCTTTAAAAGAGATGAAAGCGTGGCAAGTTGTGTTTGCGTACTTTCTGGTGTTGAATGCAGCTGTGCAGAATGTGACGTGCCTGGAAGAAGAGCTCGACGATTCTATTTTTGGTGAGTTTAAAACTTCATCCACATTTCCCATCGCACTCATCACCTTTTTGATCAATAATAGAGGATTGAAGCAAAATGTCAACATGCCTCGTGTGAAGTAAATATGTGCATAATTAGTGCGCAGTGCTCGTGCATGAGCGTGTGAGTGTAGTTTGGACTCTGATAACATTAACGGTGTGTCATAGTGAGATACTATGCAGGCGATCACGTGTCTATGACTAAACTTGTCTTTATGCTTTCTGGCGACTTCACAACTAAAACTGGCAGGATGTGTGTTTTTCACTTTTAGAGAGGCGAAAACACTCAAGACCACGAAAATTATCTCAAAAGACTTATCAAAGTGCAATTATGGTAATTTATCCTTAAAGCGTGTCTTCTTTTCAAACCACTTTATGTCTTTGGCAATGTAAGTCTCGTAAATGTCTGTGTGGGTTTCTGCATCCACCTCCAACCCCCACCCCCACCCCTGAAAAGCAGCACATCCCCCAGTTGAGTTGAGTTGAGTCAGCTGACTGTGTCAGGACCACTGAAACTTGGGCAGATTATAGTCGGTGAGGTGGCAGGAACAAAGCTGGGAAAAAAAGCTCTCTGTGGTTTCTATGGAGTTCAGTCTGATCAAGTGAACTGCTGTAACCCCTGAGGACTGATCTTGTCTAAGGTGGAAGCTCATTTACTGAGGGGCCCCCGAGGGGCCTGAGCTTATTGGAACCAGTCACTCAGTAAGCTAGTCAGACGTCTCGGAGCGTCAAACCAGAACATTAGATCAGATTTACACATCTGACAAAAACACCAGCCTCACAAAGGAATCTCCTCTTTTCTCCCTCAGTGTATTTGTTTTTAAGAAGAACCACAGAGTGAACTTGTTTGTCTTCCCCTCTCTTAGGTAACTTCCTCGACCCCCTCAAAGAGTTGTTCGAGCCCAAGGATGACACCAATCAAACTGTTGCTAAATTCTCCCTCCGGAAACCATCCCATCCCGAGGATGACCTGTGCTACATTGTTCCCGGCAAACCTGACTCCCTGGCAGCTTGCACCTTCAACATCACATCCAAAACCTTCCTAGTAATCCACGGATGGACGGTGAGTGGAGACGCTTCAGCCTGTTATGACCTGCCCCTGCCTCAAAAACGCCCACAGGCTTTGTTCACTCGACTTGCATTGGTGTAGAAAAAAAAGAAAAGCACTTGTGACTGGAAGTGTTATTATTTACCAAATTCCAGTGCCATTAAAGTCTCACCAAAGTGCCATTGACAAGAACCAACATGTTGAAGTAATTGCCAAAGAACATGTTGCAAAGATGAACTGTTGTGAAGGCATCTCTGATTTTGCAACATTTCCGTTTTCTCTCCTTCTCCCCAGAATTTGATAAATGCCTTTCTTCGGTACTCATGACCTTGTTGCGTAATTTATTATTTCGTCCGTCATTTCAACAGTTGAGTGGTATGTTCGAGAGCTGGGTGGCCAAGCTGGTGTCAGCGCTGTACGAGAGAGAGCAGACGGCCAACGTCATCGTGGTGGACTGGCTCAACTCGGCGCAGAACCACTATGTGGTGGCGGCTCAGAACACCAAAGCGGTGGGACAGGAGATCGCTCGCTTCATCGACTGGATTGAGGTCAGAGCGCTCAAAATTTCACAGGTCACATCTCAAAATGTCACACCTGTAAGACAAGAAGGAGTCAGGTTTTCACTGCCTGTTTATATAAAAAAAAACATAATTGTGATCTTTGATGCAACATCATTAAGGCCAGAAGGACATTTAGTAATGACACCTTAAAATGTATTACTGTAAAAGTAAAAAAAGGGATAATTTACAAGTTGTTATGGGTTTTTTTCACTCACCAATAAGTAAACAAACCAATATTTGAACACTGGAGGGTCACTAAAAGCAGCTGTCACTCTTAACATTAAGTCAAAGTGCTAATGAACCATCACTAACTTACAGACTCCATTATGGCATACTGTAAAGACTAATGACACAGTTACTAACTTGTAAACACAGCAGCAATTTGCATTCACATTAGCTGTAATGCTTTCACTTGTCTAAATCCAATTTTCATTGACATCATTTGAAGGAAACCACCAACATGCCTCTTGAGAACCTCCACCTGATTGGCTACAGCCTCGGGGCTCATGTGGCAGGATTTGCTGGAAGTCATGCAACCAATAAAGTTGGAAGAATAACTGGTAAACAAAACAAAGCACATCACTCAGCCTTGTTGTTTAAATTTAACCACAGTTATTTATCAGTGATTGGTCTGTTCACTCCCTGCCTCCGTCTGCAGGTCTGGACCCGGCCGGTCCTGACTTCGAGGGGATGCACGCCCACAGACGTCTCTCCCCTGATGATGCTCACTTTGTGGACGTCCTCCACACCTTCACACGGGGCTCCCTGGGTCTCAGCATCGGGATCCAGCAGCCTGTCGGCCACGTGGACATTTACCCCAACGGAGGCAGCTTCCAGCCAGGCTGCAACCTCAGAGGGGCCCTGGAGAAGATCGCTAACTATGGGATATTTGGTAAGAAGAGCTAATAACATAGCTGTAAATCTATAAGCTTAAAGTCCAACAGAGCTTTAGAGAAGATGACTGCAGTCCAAACTGTCTTCTGAGACAGTAATTATTTCTTTATTCTTCTTGTATCAATGCTATTCTGTTTTGTTTTTTATACTACAAATATTGAACAATTTAGTATGTAACAATGTAGCTTAAATTTACACTTAAAATGACTTTCTGAGTCATATTTTTCTTGATAAATTTACATATAATTTTCCATGACAGTTATAAATAGTACTGTCACATGAAATGTATTTTTGGCTTCTCATATTGATGCATTATTCACCATTTCTTCAAAGTATCCAAACCTTGCAGTACAGTCGGTCCAATCAATCATTAGATAAGATCTATCTGTTGATAACAGGTTTCATGCACATTTTTGAGATTATTAGTACATCCACACAGAGTGCTCAGCCCTGTGGCCATTGCTGCTCGTCATAAATCTGTCTTAGTGTACACTGTTACTGTCAGTTGCACAATGAACTCATTCACAGCACTCATTCTGAAACTAAACAGAGGGGCCCAGACGTGGCCAAGGAAAGGTCAAACACAGTATCAGTCTTGTTGAATAGGTTGATAGGCAAAGTAAACATACACAGAGGGTATTGGTGATGCAAAAATGGCGCAGTGATGTGTGTGTTTAATGGAATTTTTTCCCCTCATTTCCCTCAGCCATCACCGACGCGGTGAAGTGTGAGCACGAGCGCTCAATCCACCTGTTTATCGACTCTCTGCTGAATGAGCAGGACGCAGCCAAGGCCTACAGATGCGGCAGCAGCGACATGTTTAACCGCGGCATGTGTCTCAGCTGCAGAAAGAGCCGCTGCAACACGGTGGGCTACGACATCAGCAAGGTCCGCAAGGCGCGCAACGCTCAGATGTACACCAAGACACGAGCCTCCATGCCTTTCAGAGGTCAGTGGACTTTTATCGTAAGAGGAGTTGCTTGCTTATGTTTTTTTTCCTGTTTAGCCAGAGTCAGAACAGCTAATAATATTACAAAAAACAAGGTCAAATGGCAGAGACAGAAACTAAAAAATGTATGAAGAAGTGATTTGCGAAAGAATTAAAAACTTTTAAAAATATCTTCAAGCCTTGATTGCAAAAGTCTGATCACTTGCAGCTTAAACTGACTAAATTCAATATAAACTGCTCTTTGTTACAGTTTACCACTATCAGCTGAAGATCCACTTCTCCAGCAAAGTGAACCGATCAGAGATGGAGCCTTCACTCACTGTTTCGCTTTATGGAACAAAAGGAGAGGCTGAAAACCTGGAGCTTAAACTGTAAGCAGGTCACTTCAAATCATCATAAAAGGGATTTACAGTACCACGACTCCTTCCTGCAAGTAATTTAATTTGTTTGAATGAGTCCAAACGTAGTAAAAGGATACAGCAGGAGGTTGAAACCATAAAAAAGTTATGTAACCAAAGGCATGGGAAAATTAAGTTTATGGTGCAGAGTTTATGAGGAAAAGCTGCAAAAAAAAATATTGTGACAGATTACGAGACGAAGGCTAACGCTTCTTTTTATTTGTCTTGGCAGAAAAGAGAAAATCGCGACAAACAAGACACACTCGTTCCTGCTGGTGACAGAGAAAGACATCGGCGATCTCTTGATGCTGAAGTTCAAATGGGAGGACACAAATAACTGGTCGTCCTCCAGCTTGTTGAAGATGGTTTCCTCGTGGTGGTCAGGTGACTCAGACAGCGCGAACATGGAGGTTCACAAAATCCGCATCAGAGCAGGAGAGACCCAACAAAGGTAAGTTGTGCCATGTTGGGAAAAAGACCAACAGTACTGGAAAATGCAATGTTTTAAGCATTTTGTTATAATAGTGGATGAATTTTGATTTATGAATTGAACTTTTTATAGGCTGGTGTTCTGCGTAAAAGGCCCTGAAACTCAGAACTTAACACAAGAGGTCACGTTCGTTAAATGCAAGGACCCCTGGAGGACGAACTCGAAACGATCTCCAAAGAGGTAATTTAGCTTTGCAAATTCCTCAGTTGCTGCCAACAAAAATTGTTAAAGCTGCTTAATAACAATAAGCATTTCTCTGTCTGCAGGGTAATTCTGGAAAACCACTGACCTTGAAGAAAACAATCGCATCGTTGAAAGACCTTTCATTCGTTTCAGCACTTAGTAAATAATTTATACATCTGTAACTTATTTCGCTTCTCAAAATTAAACAAAACTTTAGCCGCCTTGTATATTTATCCACAAAAGTATCATTGTTATTTAAAACAATATGTTTGTGAATACTGTAAAATATTTTGTAAAGTTGTTTTTATGACCGTTAGCTGTAACTTCATCGTATAAAAAGTGAACGCCGACATATTTGGTGCATCTTTTGTGCCCAGAAGGGTGGACAGTAAAGTCACTTGGGAGCCTCACATACTGAGGGGTTTGACTGTCTGGAATGACCTTGATAGTTTTGGAGGTACTGAAGTCCCATAGTTAAAAATACCTCAAGGTGAATTAAATATTTTTATAGCAACGACTGTGAAGAATGAAGTCCTCCTAGAGGTCTGCAGACTGTTGCCGCTTCTCAAAAAAGAGGGAAAAATTATGAATTCTTCTAGGTAATAAGATGAATTTCCTGAGGTGTTTTATACAATTTGGTACACTTTATTTTACGTTATATGTGTTGTCAAGCTAATGCATAACATAACAAAGCATTCACCACTGTGGCTCTCAGCACTGCATGTGACTGGACCTGTATCAGTGTGCCTTACTGTCAACAGCCTCAAAGAGTAAGCTGTTGCTTATTATCTCATTATCTCAGCGCTTTGTTGCTGTTTTTCACCTCAGTGCGCTTTGTTGTTGTTCGTCTGTGGCCTTTCTGACTTTGGCTGAAACATCTAAACATGTGAAAAAGTTGCTGTTTGAGACTCTTTTGCATTATTTCTACTGTGAGCCTCTGCAAGATGTTACCTTGAAGCTGTTACCTTAAAGAAGTGCCAAGTGACATTTTTTCTACCATAGCTCAGTTACAGTGGTTAAATATAATGAAGTACGTGATGCTCGATGTCACATAAAAAGCACACTTAATGTAAATGTTGTCATTTTGTTATCACGAGTCTCCCTTGACTGTAATTTCTTCTGTGCATTTGACTTTTTTTTATTCATAATCACATTTCCAGTTCTGTGAGCTTTTTCTGTCCCAACCTCGTCTCTTTAGAGATCGGTACTGTAATCATTGTGACTTCTCTTCCACCTACTTTAAAAATGTGGAAATATTTAACTTTTGCACTGAAAACAGGGGAAGAGATTGCTTAAACAAGTTACTTTGTACAGTTATGTAAATAGCACAATAGAGATAACAGATTTTGTAGTAAGGAACACTGTTAGTTGTATATTTGTACCTTTGGATGAATTTAATCTGTAAAATGTTTATTTCTTTAATCTTTTGTACATATTTGTAAATATTCATTGTATTGTATAAATTCTTTAATAAACCAAAACTTAAATCTTAGAGGTCATCTTGAGCTTTGCACGTTTTTTTTTCTTTTGGTTGTTGCAGTGAAAAATAATACAAACTCACCTTCCAGAAACATAAATATGTTCCATCATTATCGGTCACATTTCACGACTCAAGGTTGTTTAGTTACTTTTTAATGTTCTTTATCAGTAAAAAAGGGTGTTTGATCCAATTGTTTTTAACTACTCAAACTCTCATGTCTGTTTTTGATAATAAAATGCTTGGAATTGTTAAAGTATACAAAATAAACTCTTTGACTTCTTCATGTCCTTGTTGATGTGACGCCTCTGTGATTGGCTGACTGTGTCAAGGTGACCCAAGAGATAGACGTTTGACTCATTATTACATGGTTGTGACTCGAAAATCAAAAGTGGTGGAAGAAATGTGTTAAGCAATGGACTCAGGACAGGACCCAGGTGCAGAGACTTTTCGAAGGTCAATAATTTATTAAACAAGGAGCACAACAAA
>JAPZDY010000021.1:17145443-17155542 GCA_029783645.1 Ctenochaetus hawaiiensis | reverse complement strand
GTGGAAACCTGCTGAAAGGGGAGAGGGAGAGAGGGATCAACACAAAAAATACAAACAACGAAATCATAACCATAACAAAATGATCAGATCTTATGCTTAAGAAAATTTACTAATCCAACAGCTTAAGTATATTTAACTACAATTATGTTCTGTAAACAAGGTTATCAGAATACAGCAGTATTATCAGTAAAAATGTACTTCAGATATCACAAGTAGATGAACAAACTCTAAAGAGTTAGATAATTAAGTGATTTCCATCCAAGGTTTGGTTCATCTTAAAAAGGTCACGAAATATATTTAAGGGGTCGTGAGTTTTTTTAATGGAAGAGCAAATTTGCTGTTTGTGCAAAATTTTGGATAATTTTTTCCTCTTTGGACCTTAGCCATGAAACCCTCTGAGACTTGTGGAGAAAAAAATGTTTATTTTACAAAACATGAACTCAATTACAGCTCTTTTTTCTAAAATTTTTAATTACAAAAAGCATAAAAACGAATTGTAGAATATTAGGTGCAAAATTTTTCCCTGATGCAAAGTGAAGCGAAGTGGTTGAAAGTGTTTAAAATGGAAATACTGAAATAAATAGAAATACTTTGAAACTGTACTTGAACACAAAATCTGTGTAATGTTCTTAGTTCCTTTGCACTGCTGCAAATAATAAATGGTGAACTAGTGCTCTTTAAGATGATAAACATGCTTACTGTCACTTTATTAACTTAAACATCAGCATCTTTCTTTGTAAACAAGCAATGGAAATTACATTTAATGATAGCATGTAAGCTAAAGGTTTTGATTTAAAAAAAAAACAATTCCCACTTAATAAAGTCAAACTGTAAAGGACTCAAGTTCAAATACAATAACAAGGACAGTGCAGGGAAAATAAGGGAGACTCCCATCAGTCTTTGCAGGGAAAGTCGGCTTTAAACCGCTGTAGGTGTTTGACGCTGCGTGGCCTCTATAGGGGCTGACCGACCTCACAGCCGGCGGCAACATTAGAGTTTTCCAACAACACATGCATCACAGGAGACTCTCACTGCTTGTTGAAATGTGAACAGAAAAGTCACACAAGGAAAAGAAATGGCAGATGCAAGATGACGTACGAAGATATCAGTTAACAAAGAGCACGTTCAGCTTGTATGTCGAGTGTCTGTTCATGTTATCGGCCTCACACGCTGAGAGGTGAAACAGCTGGCTGAAAAACGTGACCCTTTAAAATCCAGATAAATGAATCCTCATCATTCATCTGGAATTCCAGTGCTTGTATTTCCAGTGGCAAAAGGGGTCAAAAGTCAGATGTCATGTCAAGTCACTGGTGTCCAACTTGCGACCGCAGAGGCAGACAGTGCAGCCCATCACTCCAGACATGGTGAGGATGGCCAGCAGGATGGCCCACCAGTGAGCCTGCAGAGAATGAAATATAAGTATTGCAGGAGTTTAATAAAGTATTTAACACACTACAAACCCCACAATGCAAGTTTGGATTGGTATTAAATGTTTTGATCACACCAGTCATCACTCTGAAAAGCTGAAACCACAGAATTTTTTTCATTGTTGCACATTAATATTCTCTTAATCAACAAATCAATTAATTGACAAATCATTAGAGCCTTAATTTAAAATGACAAACTAAAGCTTTATTTGTTTACACAGTCACAATTTCGTTCAACTTAAAAGATTCAGCTACATACAATCCTGTGTATGCTTTTTCCTGTGCACAGCAAGACAAAGTAAAAGTCTGTAACAAGTTTGGTTTTGGCTCATTTTCACACCCAGTGGCGGTTTAAATAAATTGATGTTATGAATTTGCTGTCACATTCTCATTCTCTGAATATGTATTTGAGCTCTTTAGACCGCAAACAGAACCAGTAAACACTCAGCAGCTCTGCATTTTAGAAAATGAGTCAGCAACATAACTATTATTATTAAAACAACACAACAGTGTTTGAAGTGAGGGGTCATTTCTGTCTCCAGTGAGACGGATGGCTGATCCGTGAGGTGCTCTTCTCCCCAAATGAGCATTCCTGATTCTCCATGCTGTCGTGAGAAACTGAGCCTCAAAGCATCAACGACTGAAACGTCGAGAACAGCTAAGCGTTATGGCAGGAAGTTCAGCAGCACACACTGAGCTGTGCAAAGGATGAAACCTCAGGCAAACATCTGCTCCAAAGATGAGGTGCTCAGTCACAAGCATAAGGTGAATAATCATTTTCAATCACTTCAACTGATGGTCAGAAAATCTCAGAGGTTGCTTGAGTCAGTGGAGCAGATGAGGTCTGATTTTTAATTAATGCATGAAGATCTGGTTGAGAACATTTATGCATAAATGCACATCAGAAAAAAATATCTAAAGTTATGCTAAAACATGGTATTTAAATAAATTAGATGCTCAATTTTCTTTTAAAATGTTAAGAGGTGAAAGAAAGGACAACAACTTGAGTCTAATTGCATTCTTCCATTGACTTTGACACTGTGTCAGTTATTTCAAAACCACTGAAATTTGGTTTAATTGTCTTTTTAAAACATTACTCTTAAAAAGTCCAGTGTGTGATATTTAGTGACACCTAATGGTGAAGTTGCAGATTGCACCCAACTGAATTTACTCTCTGCTTCACCTGCCAAGCGAGTACCAGGATTGTTACGAAACTCATAAAATTCAAAAGACTTCTGTAGGAACATGAACGGTTAATTCTAAGGCAATGAAACACAACATATTCTTATTTTTTAGATGATAATTTACTAATGAAAACACACTTATGATATTATTTTCCATCTCTGCTGTTTCCTACAACTAAATCCTCCTAACGCCTGTACACTTGACCTTTAAAAATATCCATTAAAGCCACTTTTACTAATAAGTGGTCTGATTCTAGCAGTTCATTTTAGTTCTTTCATTCATTTTTCATCTTATCTTCAACATCCTCCGTCATATTTATATTTATATATACAGTTCTCTTCTATATGTGTTGTCAACATTCACCTTCATCCACTCTGCTATGTCGTCGAAGTCATCCAGATTGAGGAAGGAGTTTTTCAGTCTTGCGATGGGGCCGTCTGCATCCAGCAGGCGACACACGTGGAACTTGTCGCAGTAACCCCGGTTCCCTGAACACGGAGCCCCGCCCACCAAGGGCAACGCATTTCTCTGGAAGTGACGACTCAGCACGGAGGAGGTGGTGCTGGCACACGTCTCAGGCTTATCTGCCATTGACACAGAGAAAATCTTATCAAAATATACAATGAGACAATTTATTTACACAAGGCCACTGTGTAAACATGCATTTGACATACAGATAACAAATATCCAGGATTTAAATCACAGTTTTCTGGAAAATGTGATATTTAATCCTCCTCAACAAAACAACTCATGTTATTCTTTGTACTCAGATCAGTGTGTCCGGTGCCTCTTGCAGTAGTTTTAAAGGTTGTCAGATGAAAAACAATGATGTCCGGGAATAACCTCAGTACAAACTGATATAGTCTGACGTGTAGAGACACAAAGTGTAAACACATTCCTCTGATGTAAAGGACACATTGGCCTGTAGTTACCAGGCTGCTGGCAGCACATGTGGCATTTCTCCTTCATGGAGTCTCCTGGACAGTCACACTGCTGCAGACCATGCTTCAAACACACAGACTCTGAACAGACCTGCAGACAGACCAGAAAAACACTTGTTAAGAAGAAGAGTTTGTAAGAAACAGTGGTGCAATACACCTGTTCAAATCAAAATCAATTAACTGTTTAAGTTTAAACATGTCTGGCTCTGTGCGAGACTGAGAACAGTAGGTTTGGGCCCATAAAAACCTTAAAAAAAGGTTAAAAATGTCTTTAATTTTGTGTTACAGAACAACACTTTTCTGCGGATTCAGTGAAGCACATTTCTAACCACAAACATGCAGAGGTTCAATAGACTTGATGCACTATCAGTGTGACATTAGGATTCTTTCTAAGTCTTTAAAATGATCAAAATAACCCAGAAATGCTTCCTACATTGCATTTTTTTACTTACGCTCTCTTGCATTTGTGCTTGTTTATATTGTATTTCACTGACAGTTTGCACAATGTGTTGGTCATAAATAAGAGAGATCTCTGGTTTATGGAGCTAAAGTTAGAAAAGTTGTATAAATAGCTTATTATATCCCCAGACTTTGGAAACACAGTCTGCACAGACTGATCTAGCCCACTTGTCATAGTAATTTGCTTCCCACATGTGGTTTTAATAACCTTATTTTCCTCCAAAGTGTTTTAAAGGACTGACCTAAATTTGTTTTTTTGTCTCAGTGTATTTGCACTAATGGGTCAGCCTCCTTTTTTTTTTTTTCTTTACATAGGTTTTAAGAACAATTTGAACATCTAGTGAAGGAAACACTGTGAGTTGGTTGAAATGATTTACAATTAATTTCAATACAGAAACTCAAACTTTATTTTTGGATCCTTATTTCTGAGATTATCAAACCTCTCTAAAGTTTGTTCTGTGTTTGCTTAAAAGTTCCATGTTGCTGGATCAAGTTGTCAGAGTTTTACACACTTAAGCACCTCTGGAGAGTCATACATCCACAACATATGATGAAGTAATATTCACAGCTGGAATAAATTCCTTCCCTCCTCTGGTCAGAGGACGATCTATCAACAGGAGACATTTAATGGAGCACGAAATGCGGTCAAGATGAAACTTTTTTTGTTTGTCACACATGGTTTTCTTGTGGTAGCATGAATTAGTTCAGCGACTGCGGCTCAGCAGGTAGAGCTGGTTGTCTACTTCAATCAACAGTGGCTGTTTTGTTTGTTTTTTTGGAAGTTGCCACTTTTTTATCGATGCCCCTGCCAAGTGTACCAATGTGTGAAAAGTGTGTCTGCCCCAAATATTGCCTGTCAGGCAATGTGGTTGGATGGTGAGTCACACTGTGGCTGCCTCACCCCGTTCAGGCAGACTCGCGTGCCCTGACTGCAGACTGTCAGGTTTTCCTTGGCGGCTGGCTCGGGGCAAAGTGGGGAGAGGCCTGAACACACACTCTCTTTCTGACAGTCGGTCTCCTCATCACAGGTTTGACCCGCCGGTTTTAACCCGCAGTCCTGAGCGCAGCATAAGCCTTGACTCGGACTGATGGAAGAAAACATCATATACATGAGGAAATTATGTTATAAACCAAACAAAGATGCACATTAAAAGTAGTACACCAGCTAAAAAGTTTAATAAAGATGGAAGTGAAAACATATCCTGTTAATTCTTGAAAAACTCTTCATCTTTTCCTAAATTCTGTGTATGTTTTCTGTGTTTAATACCTGCAGACTTTACCAGGTTTGAGGTGACACTGGACTCCGACAGGCTGCTTAGCGCTGAAGCAGCAGAGGTCTGTGTCGTCGTGACCGACATCACACTCCTCAGTTTCCTCCACAATCCTGTTTCCACAGATGGGATCATCGCTGACTGGCCAAAGAGAAAAGACATGGAGATAAATAAGCACAAGTAAAAACACACAGAAACACTCTGAAAGCCAAACTCTAGTTATTTACTGTGACTAATATCAGAGTGTAAATATTTCCCTTGACTCTGCACAACAACATGCAGATGGACGCTGTTTTTTTTCCCGTCTCACCCACAAAGCAGTCGTCTTTCTTCAGATTCAGGATTTTGCTGATGTGTTTGATGCTGCAAGGTGAAAACTTGTCATTGTTTTCGCGCACCTCGTCTGTGGCGTGAGGGAACATCAGGTACCTGCCTTTACCAACAGAGGAGCCGAGGTTCCCACAGTTTGAACCTTCATCATGCTGGGAAACGGACAAAACACCAGAAATGAACTTTTAAGTGACTTTATTTTTTCTGGATAAGTTATGAAACTTTAGACTGAAAACATGTAAAGAGTATTTATTTAAACATTTCCATTCAAAGTAATCAGCTGCAGACAGAAACAGCTGTGGAAAACAAATGATCAACCCAAACTGAAAGCATTTGCTTTCATCTCAATCCCAGATGTGGCTGTATTGTCTCTTTAGTACTGGTAGTTGCTTTTTATGGGTCATATGTCTACGATGTTTTTTTTTGTATTACAGACCTTTTCCATATGAACAAAGCTAGTTTTTGTGACTTTTAGAGTTATCTTTGTTATAGTTTCAAATAGAAAATGTATCGTTTCTGCAGTCTAAAGATTTCCTGGAATCTGATGACCATGAAACGGCGGAGGAATGTCATGTTCCACATGTGGAACACTGAGGCCAGAACAGAGAGCTCTTCCTGTATTTGGTCAGAAGACAAACTTGCATTTGTGAAACATTTTCTAAAACATGCTTCTCTGGATGTCAAACTTATGGTAAATAAAGAAGCCAAGGCGTAATCTTGATGCTAACATGGAAACGTGTATCGTTGTAAGTATTTCTGCATCTGTTCCTCTTTAGTGTGATAGATAACATGAGTGCTAATTTTATAGTCTCTGCTGTGTCTGTCAACATCTGCAGTTCTGCACATCACAGCACATGTTGGTGCAGTTTCTGCAGAGTCACACATTTATTCTATTTTTTTGTTATTTATATTTATATGTCACAACTTGGTAAGCTGAATCTTTTAAAAAGCATCTTATGAAGCTAATTTAGTGTTCAGTTATGCCTCTAATTTGATCAACTCAGCCATTTTGTGGCATTTCAGCTCAAAGGTCTGCAGACTTTATTCTAGTGACAAGTGCCATTGTGCAGCAGCTCTGTACAGTTTTTACCACTGCAGTCACAACAACAACAACAACAACAACAACAGCAATGGTGATCAATGAGTAAGTAACCAATGAAAAGCAAAGCCTGTGTAAATGTCAGAACAGCCAGTTTGCAGGTATACAGCCTTTTCTGTTTACTTCTTTAACACCAATATTGGTTTTACATGTTAGCACAGACATAATCTAGATGAAGTTGTAAGATTAACAATCCATCTTTCAAGTCTTCTTCAAATCTGGTGTTTTTATTACTGTACTTTTTTCTGTTGTGTGTTTTTGTTTGTCTGTTTGAATAGTACAGTACAGTATCGTATAAGATTAAAAGAAGGTCGAGTTGTACTCCTGGGTGAACAATAAATAGTGTGATATTGAGCTATGGGAATAATAGTTGACAGTTTTTAATATTTTCTGACATTAATCAAAGATAACTGTCAATTGCTGTCTTAGCTGCAAGATTTTATGTTCACAAAATACAGCAAAGAACTGGGTGAAATGAAAGGGAGGAGTAGGACAACATAAATATTTCAGCGTATTTTGTATTTTTATAACATTAAAGTCCTGCACAGCACACAGTCCTTAAAGCCGCTGTATGCATGTATGTTGGAGGGGAAGTAGGCTAAAGGCGAAACTGGCTCTTTACCCAGAATTCACTCTGCATCACAACCCACCCGCTCCCCTTCACTATGCAAACCAGAGATGTCAAGAGAAGCAGTTGCTCAGATCTCTTACGTCTGTCCGGCCTGAAAACATGGAGGTCGGCCCGTCACAAGGCGCCAGGACACCAGGCCCGGGGGAGCGGGGGGAACTTACGGTATTTTAATTTATAGAAACCTGCAGGGTCTGACATAGCAGAACTAATCTGCTCAGGAACGCCACAACGGACTCTTTGGTCTGCAGGAGTGTGAATAACAGAGGGCAGGGTGAGAGGAGCTGCTGGTATTTGGGGTGGTGGGAGAAAGGTCGCAGGTGTTAGCAGCCATCACACATGGAGAGACGTGCATGCTTTTCTGTTTGTGTACACTGCTCTTTGTGTTATTATGGAGAGGACTCGGATACTCCACTCATGTTAAAGTCTAAGTACGAGTAGTGACCAGTTGAGGTATCAAACAAAAATCAACTGGTTCTGCAATAAAATGTCTCGTGTGACTGATATATTATTTAATGATATAAGCTTTTTAATACTGATGCATCACTGTATAAGTACTAATGCACTTTTTTCAAATATTTACTTTGAAAACCTTATGAGGGGATTTTCCATTTGCCATTTTCAATTTTTTATTCTCTCTTCACTCTCTTTTCTTATTATTTTTGAACTTATGAACTTTAGATATCTAATAACTAAATGAAATCTGTGAACTTGATTTGTTTAAAATTTTCAAAGAAACAAAAGGAGTTACGGTTGCAGTTTGCACTCCTAAACCTGCTTTTTTTATATATATGATGCCTACTTAAGTGACAGTTTAAGTAAATTTGTTTTAAATACAATTCAGTGCTTTTTTGTGTATTTTTTCTCTTTTTAAATTATAATAAGGACTGTGGTGTGGTTTACTACAACCTCATGTGACACAAAATACTATCAAATATACTGTACCTAACTCAAGTAGTAAAGTGAATGTAGCTCAAAACTGTAGTTAGTTGAACATAAGTACTTAAATAAGCAGAAAACATGTGTGAGGAGCGAGTAGGAAAAAAACAGATACTCCTACTCTCATTATTCAGATTTTCCAGCAAAACTGAGCAAAGAATCTCTTAAAAACAAGACAGTCAATTACGGCCACAGTCTCTTATGCCCACGTAAGTGAATCATTCACAGACAATTTGTTCTGGTGCAGAGCAAACAGCCATGTAAGCCCAGTAAGAATATGTGAAGTAAGTCTAAATTTTGATTAGCAGAGATTTGTCATGTTGATTTATCATCAGTGGGGTGTGACGATCCATCCATCTGGATATTTTCCTACGCAAAGTGAGCATATTGATCATCATCTTTAAGATGTGCCTTTATTTTGAAATGCAAATGGCACTAAATTGAGTGGAAATCAAAATCACATTGTGGCAAACTATGTGATTTTAGCAAATATGATATTTTCATCCATAGCATCCCAGCTAATTTTGATATAATGATGAGTTAGCACACTTTCTTTTGCTTGTATAGACAGTGTTTGGTCACTCGGAGACTAATAGCCTTCAGGGTAAAGCTGGTTAAGTTGGTTAAACAGAGATGTGAAACACTACAATGAGCTGTATTGTGAACTGTGTTTAAGGAAGAGTTATTTTATGAGGTTTGCGCTTAAAAGTAGGGCACATATTTATAGAGGAAAACTTTGACTGAGCCAGTTTTGAACCCCTGCCTTCATTTAGCATCAGACAGATGTTTTTATGTGTTTCTTAAAGCTGATGATGGTGACTGACCGGAGATCCCAGGCTGTGACCGAGCTCATGGGCGAAGGTCAGCTGGACGTGTCGAGGAGGCAGGAACTGTCCGTAGTTCTGAATCGTGACCAGACCCGTGTTTAGGGTGGCGGTCTGTCCGTTTCGCAGGGTGGTATGCCGTGAACAGATTCCTCCTGAGTTACCTGGAAAACAGAAAGATGTGAGAATTAACACTAAATATGTGGGTTTGATTCTACTGAGGTCAAAAAGGACAGTTAAGGTAAATATTCTATCAAGTAAATAGCAAAATTTGGGTCTTTATACAGTATGCGGTTGATGTATTTTATTATTTAGTGTGCAAAAAGTATTGCACTGCAGAAAGTGGCAGACAGTGGTAGGCTTTAATAGAGTTAATGCTCATGAATGCATCATTTCTGCAGATAATTCCAGCTGCAATAACTGCAGATTTAACAGGCTCAACACAAAGTAGCTGAAGACCCTAATGAAAACATACCTGCCTGTCACTTTGCACTGTATGGTTGCATAACTGACCTTGTGCTACTGGAAATACCTTAAGCCAACAATGTTTGCTACTGAAGCATTATCGACCTCTGAGGCCCCCCCCGGGTTAGGGAGGCTCGGGGCAGACAGAGTCACAGACGTGCTGAGCTCCTCTAGTTTCACGTCAGATCCAAACCAGTTGTCTTTGGGTTTACATAATGTCCCTGAAAGACATTCCCACAATCACAAACATCTGGACGCATTCACATGGATGGCTTGGTCCTGACGTCACCTTCCAGCTGGCCAGCCAGACGACTAGTTCTGCAGGAGCTGATCCGATTGGTCACCTTGAGCACCTATGATATGTTTCTCCAGAGACACTGCTCATGGATTTGAACAAAGCTGACCTACGGTAGTTTAACAACTTAAATTTATAACATGTCAAGTAACATTTAACTGGGTCAACTGGGTCTTTGCTTCAGTAGCAGGAAATCTGCTCCCTTTTTTTTTTGCATGCGAGTTTGATATCTATGA
>JAPZDY010000021.1:17126691-17138793 GCA_029783645.1 Ctenochaetus hawaiiensis | reverse complement strand
GAATAAAAAAGAGCTTGGCGAAAAGAAGGTTTCTGTGATACACTTGATGATGAAGACAAGATACATCATGGCATTGGCCGAACTTGAGGAAGACTACAGAGGACACACAAATGACTGCCGTAAAACAATTAAAACAGCATTTCACAGTCAGTTTAACATTTCATTTTTTCGACACAACACTTGACTCCCTCTGAACTCGACCAAGCTCGGATCATGAAGTTGACCATGTGAGGTGAACTGAATGTGTGGTTATCCGCTGGGTGCTTTCAGTATGGGTGGCACAGTCGGTCACATATTCAGAGAGGCACGTGCAAACCAGTCACATGTGAAGGTCTGAGTCTATGCAGCAGGAGGTGAACGTACAGTAGAGCCTGCTGAGAGTTTCCACAAACATAAATATTGACACCTGGATGCAAGTGACACTAATTCCAGGTCAGCAGCGAATGACAGCAGTGTTTTGTCTATTTACACTCAAAGATCACATCACGGCATCACTTACAGTATATTTTCTCACCCTGGTGCAACAAAGGTCTGGCATTGATCCAAGGACAACAACAGGAGTGTAAGTGTTCAAGATGGAAAGAATCTGAGAGATGTGTGATGAGAGGACGGACAGCAGTTGGACAGAAAGAGAGATAACAGTGTGGCCACAAATGGACTAACCTACTTATTAAAAGACCTTCATTTGACCTAAAAAGATTAAATTGAAAAAAAAAAAATCAAAAGCTCTTGTTCCAAACTGAAACTGAGAACATAAATCTAAAATAATTAGATCAAATCAAACATCTGTGTGCTTATAATTTTGTATAAAATATGGAAAGTTATGACGAATTCAGTTTATTGGTTTTAAATTAAAACGATGAAAGCTAATTATGTCGAGGTTTTGTAACTGTATTTGCATCACTGTACAGTTAAACTTAATATAAGGACAGCAACTCATGTAACATCTGACCTCAATGACAAGTACTTTGTTTGTTCAGAGAAACTTCAGCACACAAAGTCACTTAAATAAATCAGATCTTTTTTAATATCACTGAGTCTATACAGACACACCAGCAGCTCTTTATTCACCATGTCACTTAAATCTGAGTTCAGTGCAGTATAGCCTGCACTACAAAACAAGATTATATTAAACCAGAAAATCAAAAAATCACTAAATTCAGGTTTGTGTTCCAGTTGAACTGAATAAGGATATTGCTCTTATAATAAAACCAATGGTTCCTCACTCATCAACTCTGAGCAAGTTGCAGAAATTTAGCAGTTCTAATAAAATCAAAAGCCAAAGCATGAGAGGCTACGTGCTTGACATTTTAAATGTAGCAAACCACCTCAGAGTTTGCAGAGTGTGTTAGAAAAGAGGAAGAAGAAAGCCATTTAATAATCAAATTAGACTGAGTTTTCCAATTTGTACTTGTACCCTCCATGTCCCTACATTGGCAGCTTGTCTGTGGCACCTGCAAAGTACTGAAGGCACATTGTAAAGCATCCAGATGCTTTTTCTACCATGACGGACTGATGGGTCTGTGGATGGTGTAGAGGTCTGCTTCAGAGCCTTATTTAGCTTAATGTCTACAATCCATGTGCTAAGGTGTTTGCTGAGAGCGATGAGATTATCAACCGTCTCCCAAAACTGTCTAAAAAAACATATCCAAAGCGATTACAGCTGTGAGCATCTGTGCAGACCCATTATTCAACCTCACAGCTGCAACAGCTCCATCCTCCATTTAGTATTGTTGATATCTCGGTGATAGAATGAGATAGAACTCCAAAGCAAACTATTTTACTTTAATTTGCTTTTCTTCATTAGATTTTGGTAAACATAGGAAAACCACTCCAATAAAATTAAAGATTAAATCATGATTGAAATACTGTTTTAATTTGAGTTAAATAAACTGTAGAAATCCTAAAATACTTCACAGAAATTTCCGAGACTCCAACTTTGATTCCAGAAAGCTAATTTAAAGTACATAAGGTTAAACAGAGGTATATTTACCACTAAAACATTGAATTTTAGTATTCTGAAACCTTTTTGTTTCTTTGAGACAAGACAAATTAAGAAATCATAGATTTAGTGCCAAATGACACCTGATAAATTTAAAAAAATAAGGCACATTTGAATTTATCTGAACCTCCTTGCACATAGTTGCAGCTGTTTATTTAAGATACAATTTTTAGTTCCGAGAATTACATCCGGTGAACTTTGTTAGCTGAACATTGTAACCAAAAATCTGGGACACTGGATGAGGAACCAGGTTTGTAAACAAACAAAGCACGGTAAACTCAGCCAACAGTTGAGGAAATCCTGTTAAGTTTTAATGCTCCGGCTGGATGTTCCATTACACCATTCATGCTCATGTGCACTGTGTTCCCTGAGGTCTGACACATCTGGCTGCTCAGACATCAAGTGCATCACTCTGATGGCGGTGACACTCAGGATATGAGCCTTTTTTTGTGCATGTGTCGAGAAAAATAAGGCCTCAGAAATTACTGAGTAAAGGAAGTGAAAGTGTTTTGTATTTAGAGTTTTTTTGTGAGTCAAAACTCTTATGGCAGCAGAAGCTTTGACTCTTAAATTAAAATAAAATCATGGTCAAGAAAACTCATTCTAAAGTGTGTGTGAGTGTTAAATTCATTTGATATCACCAAGTGTAGTCAGCATAAGTATGAACAGGTCACCTGAGCCACAACAGCTTCGACAGACTTGAACTTCTTGTAGTAGAGGTGGTCAACGTGGAGGTGGAGGAGGCAGCTGGTCTTTGACTCGTCCACCGTTCTCTTCGGGCGGCTCGCTGGTGCCTCCTGTGGATGGGCACAAAATGAGAACAGGAACCTGTGAGATCACCAGCATGCATGCACTTCACCTCCCTTTAAGATTAGTGAACAGTTTGTCCTTATCACTCCCTCTGATATGTGTATCAGATCAAGACATGAAACGCAGTTTAACCTGGAGTATAACTGGAATGTCATATGTCTCCCAGTGGGAGAATGGACGTGGAGCCACAGGAACACAACTTGGCTCCACTGGCAACATCTGTTTGGCCCATTTCATGACCAAACTGGTGGAAATGATCATCAGCATCAGGCATGTTGTTAAATATGGAGCTACATCAATATCCCAACATCTATTGTTGACTATGAGCGCCATGGGACCACCACCCTGTTGGTCAAAGGTTAACAATAAATAGGGCACCCAAGGGGGAGATCAGCTCAATAGATCTGGCAGATGTTTATTCCGCTGCACCTGGTTTTATAATCAATTTACAACACAATCAAGATATTTTGTATATGAGCAGCGTAACATAACGTAGCTGTGACTGACCGTGGTGCAAATATTTTTCTTCGGCCCTTCCCTTTGCCCCAAACACATGCACACACATGCACACACACATAAAATCCTACGTGTAACATACGAGGTGGGAGAGTGGTGTGTATAGCCATTACATTAATGTTAAGGCTGGGCGACACGGTCTACGTGACCTATAATAATAACTGAGCCGCGATAATCACCATCCTTCATGAAAGCTCCTGAGCCCTAATGCACCTACATCACCACTGTAAATACAGTTTAAGTCTATAAAGGAGTAGCTTTCGGCTTTCTTTAAGTATTAGTCTGGAAGATTTATATTAAAATAAACGTCTGTTAAGCCACAATCTGGCAAAACATGAGCTGACTTTTATATGAAGCAGTCAGAGGAAACACAGTGTGTTTGTTAGCGAGATTTACACTGGCTATAGTTATTCATCCATGATTTGTCTACAAACAAAGAAAATGATATGTTTTAGCATTTTTGACAGCGGATCAGTTTGAAATATTGCTGGGAGGAGTGTAACAGTTAGCTGTTACATGAAGAAACACTGACAACAAGCTGCACACTTTCACATGGCCTGACATGGCAGACACTCAGTTTCCAGCATTAAATTAGATCATAAATACTCACAGAATGATGGAAAACTGCTTATTCCTGCATTACTCCTTTACTAAAGTGACAATATTTTGTTTTGCTGCCCCCAGAACTTTGTCGCTTAGTATTTTCTGTTAACAACAGTAACTACAGGACCGAAATCTTAATTTTTACAGCTTCTTGTCACTGTGTTGTATTTGCTGTAACTTACACTTTTTGTTATGTTTAAAGCATTCTGCTGGAGTTAAATCCTGGTTTCTGTGATGCAACATGGTGAGTGAATGAGCTCATATATTAGGCCATTTATATCACATCAATCAGACACAACAGTGAACTCACTCTTTCAACTGTTTCCTGTTTTTGGAGTTAATTGGCTATAAAAGTTATTGCAGAGGAGGAAGATCTGAGGGTGAGGACTGAAAAAAGACAGAAAAGCAGACTGTGTAGGTGTTTTATTCACTGAAGTGACGTCTGGACTGTCCTACCTCGCTGAGTCTGAGGCTTTGGGCGACGTGGTTTAGATGTTCTGCACCACAGAATCCATCAGAGCCAGTCCTCATGGAGGGTACTACACAAAAACAAACACAGAGACTTTACATGTACAGAACGAAAGCATAGATGTGGATCTGATAATGTACTTGAGTCATAAACATAAACACAGAGTGACACACACGAGCAAACACAACATGTCATCTGTCTTTGTAACGTTTCCTTCACTTGACTCATTTTAATGTGGGTAAACAGAACAGTGTCCCACATAATTGATGTTCTCTAATCATAATAAATATTTGATCAGTGATTAAACATAGGGTCAAGTTCAAACACGCACTGCTCATTTTTTTGGAGCTGGACTAGATATTGTGATAGATAACCCCACAAATAAACAAGCCTGCGATTTCACGATCCAAATCTGATCTTTGGACAGTGTTTTGTTTGTGCTGAAGCTTGTAATATAAAGGGGTTGCTTACTTAACCGGGAACAGTAATCAGGGAGGAAATGCTGAATGACAAAGAGCTTCAAAGCTGGAGAGGGTTTCTGAAACATGCCAGGAGTTACAGATATTGTATTAAAAGGTCATGAGCGAGTTTCCTGAGGCCTAGAGTTTAAAGAAGTGCCTTCATGCTTTGTTCAAATGTAGAATATTTAGAATAAATAACTGGTTGTCAGACTCAATAAAGAGATTCTGATGAAGTGTTTTTTCAAGGTCTTGTAAATCATTGCCTCAAAGTTTGTAGCAAAGTTAAAATGTAAGGTCATGTGACTTCTCTTGACTCAACAGATACACAAGGTCACTGTTATTGCTTTATAACCCCGGTCATAAAAAAAGATGATGAGCTCTGTTTCCTGGAAGCTATGTTTACTATTTTTGGTATTAATAAGTAAAGTTCATGTTATTTATTCTAAGCCTGCTTGCCCAAACTCCCACGATCCTTTTCAGTGTCAAAGTGAAACAAATGACACTTCAGTTTGTGGTATTGAGATCATCAAAACCTAAAATTTGAAAAAAGGAAGTATGTTTATGTTTGAAGATACTCTGCGCAGGATTTGTCAGTGACTGTTTGTAAAGGCATCATTCCAAGTTGGCCTTTCCTTTCCAGCTCACCTGGCCAAATCAGATAAATCAGTTTTTATTCTTCAATTGTTTTGCTGTAGTTATGTTTTAAAGCACAAATTTAAAAAAAAGCTAACATCCAGTGTCACTTCTTTTCCTGTGTGTGGGTGCATATGTGTATGTGTGACAAACAGATCTGCTGCTTTTTGTTCATCCATGACAAAAACAGAAAGCAGAGGAGTCAGATGGAGATGAAGATGGTGCCTGGTTGCTCCCTTTTCATATAAACCTGACCTCACACTCTCAGTACTGTTACATATACACCCACTGTCCAAAGACTGAAGCCCAGAAACCTCCAGGAAACAGAAAAGTAAGAAAAAAAGAAGAAAATGCAGGCAGGGGGTATAATGCAGACACAGCTGCACTCTTTGAGTGGGTCATAAGTGATGACTGAGAAGGATTATGTATAGTTTATACATTGATTTTTTGGGAAAATAATGCAAAGTACATCTTTGGGGCCAAACAGTTTTCCTTTTCTATTGCTGTTGTCAGGAATGATACAGTTTTATATATATTCTGGACACATGACAGGTGAAGTATGAAGCACAATCACATTTTTCAAACACTATTAATAGAGGACCCACATTTGCAGATCAGCTGTATGGCCTTGAACAGAAGCAATGAGGCAGCCTGTTGAAAACACTGTAATACTGTAGGTGTTGGTTTGATTTCATAAAATAAAATCATCATCAGAGATTTGCAACACCTTCGAGACAGCTGCCTCCTCCAGCTTGATGCAATAATGATGTGATTGCAGTCTAGGGAGGGATTGCATTTGCATAAATTGGCCCATTGCATTGCACTGGCAAAGACACAAAAATCCACAATAATGCAAGATGCCAGAACAACTTCATTGCAACAGAGTGTATGAGGTTTATGGTACGAGACTTTGGGGAATCTGTGTATAAATACAGAGAAAAGACTGTAATTTAAAGTATCCTGCTGCAAATTATTTCATAATACTGTAAAATAATCAAAACAACAGGTTAAAATGGAATGTATGGTCTGAGACTAACACATATTAAACTCTTACAGCTACATTAATGCAGACAAAAATTGGCTTTGAATTCCTCAAGTTACAGTTGAGTCACATGGCATAATAATCACATTCACATGTCGGATGTAGAAGCAAGAGAATCAGGCAAAGTTCTGCCAGTTCAAATGGTGACCCATAAGAACTTACAGGGGGTCGGCATGTGCATGTATGTGTGTGTGGTTGGATCACACCATCCTGCAAAAGTCCTCCAGCCAATCACAAACCGGTGATCTGTCCTATACATGGCATGAGTGGGGGTTGGTCGTGGGGGTGAAGGGGGAGGTAGAGGCCCAAATGCCGGGTGTCGACCCACTGACAAGATCATTTCCAGACCTTTCTACTTACCAATGTTCTCCCTCTCTCTCTCTATCACTCTCTCTTTTCCACTGTAGGAGATAAATTAAAGGTTTTGCCCTCTTGTTGTTTTAATCTTTTGCCAATTAAAAAGCAAAGAAAACACTGATTGAGTCTGGTTGGAATAAACTGAATCCTGATAACAAACTGTCAGACTCTCTGTGCCAAACTTGCCTGGATTTCCCAAATGCAAAATCAGTCACATTTCTCACATTTCCAGCAGCTGTTGGGAACTAGCTTTCTATTAAGAATAATGAGGAAAGCTTATGTTGGAGTCTCTTAAATCTAATCCAGGTTTGTAGTATATAAAAAAATTACAATATGTTTGAGAATCATGCTCCAGGGCATCATATATATTGTATATATTCTTGCATTTTATGTGGGGGAGTTTGGTGTCGTGGGGCAGAGCACAGCACTGGACAAGATAGACACTGAGTGTTAAAATCCCTTTTTTTCAAACCAGGATTTGTATGTATTGCAACACAAATGACCCTTTGATCAGACAGAGTGTTTTCTGAGTGTCTCTCCAGTTACCCAAGATGCCACTGTGGTCAGTCTAAGTGCCCTCAGGTGCCCCATTGGTTAGCTTATGTGCAAAATAATCCTTGACCAAAATCTAAATACGTATAAAATTAAGTTCTGTGTGTCAAAAGTTTGTCCCCTCTACCCAAAAATAAGTCTGTTTACACAACGGCTGAAGACCAGATGTCGACTTGCTCGGACTAAACCTCTGATCTATAAGTTATTCGATGGTCTCTCTGACCAAAACACCTGAGAGTCCTTAAAAAAACACATGATTCACACGCTTGGTGGGAGATTGTTTTTCTCCATCCACATTTTAGGCCTCATGTCCAGATATCCTATATCAACTCTCATCCACTGCATTTATTGCTCAATCCATGAAACCTCCACACAACTGAAGTTTTTTTCTACTTTGTATGATACAGTATGACTTCCTCTTAGGAGCAATTGTGCTCTTTCGCAGTGAATCACCATCTTTTTTAGGTGATATTTAAAAAATCCTTCCATGCATTGATTATAATGTCACTTGTTTTTAGCATGCAGCAGCTCTTTCTAAAGCACTAATACAAAAGAGGGACAGTCAAATCCTCTATGTTTGTGTAATGTAATTTTGCAATGAATGTCATCAAGAGAATTGATATTTGCTGAATAAAACTAATAGATTTTGCTGGTTTGTTTGTGTGTCAATTCTCAATGAAGATCCTGGTGAAACTTTTCCTTGCAACATACTGTAAAATTATAAAAAGAAAATGCAAAGTCCAACACATGTTCACTTTCAGTTTGATGAAACTATGAATGGACCAGAAGTTAAACATTAATTTCCAGTTATATTTAGAGCATGTGCATTACTTTCGATTATCACAAGTAAGAAGTTAATGATTACCAATTTTTCATGCTAAAAATTCAAAGCAAATTGCAAATTGTAATTCTCTTGTGTCTATGTATAACCTGTTCATATTATTGACGTGTTCAATTTATTATTTTATATGTAAAACAATGGCTTCAATTTCTTTTTAGTGTTTGATTTTCTGGAAGAATAAGCAGGTGGGAATTGTGACCAGCCGTCCTGATGTCATTACACTGTATTCGCTGCAAAATGGCCGCCCAGAGCCATGCCCTTTGTCCCAGATTTTGGAGACCTTGTGTCACCTTAGGAGACAGAAAGTTTCTCATATAACCTTTGTTGTCCCCAGACGCCAACGACAGGAAGTGGAAATACACACAGGGGCAGACGCATGATGTCAGCCCCTCGTGTTTTAATTCACCATTTCCATGCAAGAATTGATTGATAATAGAAATATCATGGGCCAAATCTGTCACAGTTTCCTGCAGATATGCAAGTCGGTGAATGAAAGTACAGGATGTCATCACCATCTGCGACACTATCAAACGTAAATGTTGCGACAGTCATGAAAGGGGTAGAGATGAAGGCGGAGGGAGGAAGGCCGCCACCACAGAGTCTGTAAACTTAGAGACAAACACAGGGGGTGGAAGGAAAAGGGGGGACAACACAATCTGCATATTTCCAGTGAAATGCTGTCATGGAAATAATCTCATACTGATGCAAATATGCTTGTGTAGCCCAGGAAACATGCACAAATAAAAACACACATGTATTTACGCAACATCACATGCAAAAGCTTTTGACAGCTCTCAGTGATGACTGCCATCTGACCAAATAACAAGCTAGAATCATAGCAGGCCAACTTCATTTAATCTGTTATTAAAGAAAATGTCTCCAAGGCCTTCAAGCCCTGCAAGATCCTCTTTTCTCCTCTTCTCCTGCAGTTGCTCCTTCTTCCTCTTTCACCTTCACACATTCCTTAGTCCTCAAGCCTCATCCCTACTCCTCCTCCTTCAAAAATCACGCCACCTTCAGTTTATCTTTTCTTTGGCCTGTGAAGCTGTAAAGGATCCAGCACTCCCTCAGAGTCTTAAATAGGTTCTGCTGTTACAGTATAACTCCACTCTTACTAGGAGTTTAGGATACAGATAGTTTATTGACCCATAGTAACCTCAGTTTGTACTTGAGCTTCAGGCTGCAGATATCGGATACTGTAGGCTGGTAACGGGGGGGTAAAAGCATTTTGCTGTAATTGTTTATATTGCTGTGAGTCTGCCAAAAAGGACTTGAATCAGACTGTTGGAGGAGATCGACCGTAGCAATGAATTTCTTTTTGTGTTTGCCATCATCAGGAAAAAAACTGAAAAAATAGTTGAGGTTATTCTGAGTCATTTGGACAGTTTCTCTCTGCAGATGCAAAAGCTTTGTTTCTTTTTTTCATTCTACACTTTTGAGGTAGTTAGGAGTTTCTACAAGACAAAGAAGTTTACAAAAGAAGCTTGAAGAAAACATTTTCTTGAAAACTGAAATGTAATCTTACCCATATCATCCTCGTGGTAGATTATGGAGTGGTGATCTGTTTGGTTGCCGGTGTATCTATCCAGTGGCTCTATGTGATAAGTCCCATTGTTTGTATGGATGCTTCCCTCAAACTGACCTTGTAACACAGAGCCGTGGCAGACCGAACCATGTTCACCTACAGGACCGGGTCAAGATGAATTAGCATGTCAGGATCAGGGAAGACACATTCAGAGGAAACAGATAAGATAACTGAGAAAAACTTAAAGATTAGATGCAGCATACAGACATCAGAGGTGAGACATGAGGTGAGAGAGAGAAGGCAAAAACTGAGTTTGTTTAAGCTTCACTTTGTTCTCCAAGTTTCAGTAATCAGGGATGTTTTACCACAAACAGATGTTAATCCAAATGATTTATTCACATGCTTTCCAAAACCTAAAAATGACTGTTGATACAAGCTGATTAAAACCTTTGATTGGAGTAAATTAACTTGAATTAAGACTTGAATCACAAGTAAACTGTTCCAGCCCTCCCTTGCATCCCTGACATACCCACCCTCTAGTGTTCCTGAATATATGTGGGAGAGGTCAGCTGACATGGTCCCATTTTCACTGACCACCATGAAATCTTCTGAAAAAGCTGCTGCATTGGGTTTCAAATGCAGGCGGAAAGTTCTGAGGAAACAAAAGCACAAACGGCTCACAGATGTGGTCAAAGCTCTGTAGTGTCGTGGAAAGTATGTGCATCTATCAACAGCAGAGAAGAATGGACAATTAATGTGTTAGCGCTCTAGAGACAGCAATAAAGATTGAGTTCAAAGAGAGGAATACTGTTTCTTCGCCAGACTGTATAAATGTCTAAGAGCCATTTTAAAATAAGTGCAACAGACAGAGAAATGTGAAGTTACCTGTGGAAAGCCGTAAAGTCTAGCTTCAGTGCATTTCCCTGAGGATGTGTGGCTCTTCTGGCTCTCAGGTGCCTCCTGTGAAGATCCTCCCTGTCATATGACAAGCCCTCATAATGCATTATATATGGACTGATGCCATTCACAGCCCCTGGCAAAAAGGAAGACATTCAAGTTACTTTACAAAGCTCCACACACAGGGAAATCAAAGGAGAAGTCCTTTTTAAACAGAGACCCCATAAATATTGCTGTGAAGAAGACCCATTATTACAATGACGTTGCAACTATGCTAGCAACCAAAATAGGTATGGCATCTAACCATTAGCAGTGGCTGTTTTACATAGATGTTAATTGAGCTCTGTTACCACCTATGCTGCCGGCTTAATAACAATAGCTCCCTCTCTCCATTTTCCACGGAACAGCAAGGCAAAATACTGGTGATAAAATACCGGACATGAACAGGCTTTGTAAAAAGGGGCCAATTGCGGCAACTCTCACCTTCTATGTTTTTGATCTTTAGCGAGCTAAATGCTGCAGCTACCCACATCACGAAATTAGACTTTACGCAGATGACATATTGTCGTATTTTAAAGATTTCAACATCTGATTTTAAAGAGCAATTGTCTTAATTAACTCTCAGAAATAGAAAACATGATTACTGATTTAATTATTAAACAACTTAAACCCCAGATTTGCTTAAGACTGGGGAGAATATTAAAAAAAACATTGATTATTGATTGAATATTGATTGAATAAGCGATTGAGTTGTGTTTATTCAAAAACATTTACATAAATTAAATGTTAAATGCATCATTGCTGCCTACGTTACAATAATAATGATTACTTAAGGTGACTATTTGTGTTTTTGCTCCACTGATGCTCTGCAAATTTAAAACTCACACTTGGTATTGATATTTTGATGAAGCTTTAATCTGTGAGTAACCAATCTTAAAAATAAATGTTCAAGCTGACGTAAAATCTGGTGAGCACATGGATCCTCCTTCTGGAAACCAATTACCCGAGAAACTTTGGTGATTTCACCCTCTTTTCAAATCACACCAAGTTTCAACATCTTTAATCACTGTACAACTTGTTTGTCATCTACTGAGTCTTAAATGAAAGTGCCGGCTCTCTGGAGAAAGCCTGATGAGAGGTAGTTCACACCATCATTACTCACTTGCTGTTGCCGTTCCTGTGTGAATCAGACTTAACTAAACCCTTATTAAACCTGTGTAATCCATTAATCACAATTTAAAAAGCCAAGCATTATGTGTATATCAGTGGTAGGTTTTATACAAGGGCTCCTGTTTGCTGCATTCCTAAGAGGACAGGTTGAGACATGTCTGAGCCCAGAGGAGGCCACCACAGCCAATACCTGCACACAGACACATACACACACACACAGACAC
>JAPZDY010000021.1:17081444-17105780 GCA_029783645.1 Ctenochaetus hawaiiensis | reverse complement strand
ATAAAGCAGAATGGCATGGGACAGCACAGAAAACAATGGAAGAGTATGTAATAAAACAATAAAAGAGGAAAATAGCACTTAACACAGAACAAAATAGAAAAGGATTTAATAGAATAAATCAAACAGGATGCAATGGCTGGGGCAACAGCTGGAACAGATGAACAGCAAAAATAGAGGATCATAAATGAATTTTAATGAGAGGACATGTAGCAGAGACAGTGTAGTGAACTTGACTAACAATCTCTTCTGCTCTAGTTGGAGGAGGAGCTGGTGGACCTTCAGAAGAAGATGAAACAGACAGAAGATGAACTGGACAAATTCTCTGAGGGCCTGAAGGATGCTCAGGAAAAACTGGAACTGTCTGAGAAGAAAGCTGCAGACGTGAGTTAAAGATCATACACTCATACTGTACATGCACACACAGTAGTTGTGGATAAAGGTCAACTGAGTTTCACTTTGCTTGACCAGAAAATGTGAAATGAAACCGACATTCCTATACAGCCATTATGATATAATGACACGGCAAGATTTTAAATACTGACAAGAAGCTCCTGCTCTTGTTATTAATTACATGCTTTTTCTGTCTTTGTTGCCTACTCACGTTTCCATGGCACCACTGACAACCAGAGCCCATTATTCCACAGCTGGACTCTCTCTAAGCCAGCACCAGCTGTGGATTTACTTTGATCCACACTGAATGGTTTGGAGCACTTCAGACACTGCTACATTCCTGTGCAGCCACTCCTGAAAGATGTACACACAGATAAACTGTAATCCCTCCCCCCAACACCCTAACACACACACACACACACACACATACACAGACAGACACACACACATACACACACAGCACACACATATCCACTCAGGTCATCCAAATTGGCAAACCAGAGCAGCAAAGTACTAATTACTTTCTTCATGCTTTAAGTCAGTTTTACAGTTAGTGATTTATTTTACAGTTCTGACAATTACATTTATCAGCTCTAGGGGGTTAAGAAGCTTTTATGTTTTGCAAAATGTACAGTGTGGCAGTTCTGGGGGTTTGAATGCATACAGACTCACAAGAATGACAACAGAATGACAAGAAATGGAGATATTGCTTCTCCCTGTTAATCCCATGTAAGTGTCCCCTTAAACACACAAGTATCTCAAATACTGCTCTTAATTGGTAAAGTTTTGAGGTACTTGAACTTTACTTAAGTGTTGTTATGCTTGTAATCTACTACATTTCAGAAGAAAATATTGTAGTTTTTATTCCATTACATTTATCCTCATCCTAAAGTATCTGCTGATCTCAAAAATTGTGTTTTTTTAAATAAAACATGTGATCAGCTTGTAAAATATGAGACATTGTTGTAATTAAAGTGTCTGACAGTATGAAATTTAGGTCTGGTAGATTAGCTCAAACTCCACAAGCTACGACAATAAATGCTAGTTATACATTAATCCACCAGTAGTGTTATTCACAAGTGGACATACTCATGCCTAACTAGTACATTCCTTTTTGATACTTCAAGTAAAGGCCTTTTGAGCTTATGTTATAAATTTACTTTAACTTAAAAAAGAACTTCACTGATTTAGTATTTCCCTTCTTTGACATAGCAAAGCCCAGGATTGACAGTCTTCAAAAAGGATTAAAATTAATGTAGCAGAACCAGAGGTTTCAGCATCTCATTTCTCACACAGTCTTCTACTTCTCCAAAACTTGTGCCTACATTACCCACAATGCTACTTGACCTTTGACGATTTTTCATTGCAGATTCAGCTGTTTTGTCTGAGTAGCTTCCTAGCTAGAGCTAAACCTACTTGGTGAAAGTAGAGATGGGGGGCAGATCACATTGGTTTGATAAGCTGACTTCTGTAAAACTGCACCTGCACAACTCCCCAGATTTTGTTTATTTCAGACTTGTAGTTTTCTGCTTGATCAATGATGGAGGACTGTATCAGATTTTGTGCTGCTCCCTCTGAAGCCATAGACAGCTTTAAATAACGTTTTTTTCACGTACGCACTAGTACTCTCCAAGAACTGTAAAGAGATTTTTACATTTAATTTTTCAGTGGAGTTCCACTAAAAATTAACTTTATAAAGCAGGATTTTTACGCAAAATAGAATATTTTTACACTATTGTACTGCTACTTTTACCACAGTAACAGATCTGAATATTTCTTCTGACACTGCAGAATTCTGTATGAATCTTACATAGACTCATCCTACAACAAGATAACCAAGCTGACAATTTGAAACTAATCAATTTAAGTAAATATAATGGAATGTATGAAAGGTCACTTGTTTTGTGGTTAATCAGCTGCAATCTGGGAAAATAAATCATATCTTGGATTGTTGGCAACACCACAAACCACAGAGTTGTATATTTGTCACTGGTAGTTCCTCCAGTGTTTTAGTACATGTGTGCACAGCCGGTTGTGTTTACTTGTGAGTGTTTGTGTGTGTGAGAAAGTGAAAGAAAAAGAGAGAAAAGAACTCAAATCAATACAAATTCCTTTTAATAAAACTTGTCATCTCCAGATAAATACCAATCAAAGCAGTTTAATAACAAATTATAAGAATCTACTTGGTAGAAATAAAGATTACTGAACAAACATTGCAGGAAGAAGCATCATAAAAACAAAAACTATCCCAGTTTCCACCAAGATGTGGTATTGTTTAAGCTTTGTGGAGGATATCCCAAGGAAATACAGTGTTGTACTCCTCACAAAGAGAAGGGAAGTGTCTGCCATACAGACACTGAGACTAAGGCTGAGATATGCTGGACTATCCTCACACAGTGATGAAATAAACTCAGAACAGCTCCGGGAAGCCTAATGTAAAGTAGGTCAAGTGGGCCCCTGGAAGAAGTAGTGGTTAAAGTTGTGGTGTGTGTCTGACTAGGTGCAATTTTGAGTCCTAAATGTATGTAAGGAGAGAATTCAAGCAGAGCAAGTTTTCCTAAAAATAGATGTTCACTGTAACATTTTTACAGTTTAATCCTACACACTGACACGAACATTTCCAGCCGTTGAAGCTCCATAAATTACCCTCCACATGTCACTTATTAGACGCACCAGTCAAGTCATTACACATCTGAATTCACACAGAGAGAATGACCAGAATGGGAACCCAGAGGGGGCTGGGAAAGCAGAACAGTGAGCCAGAGACTCCAACAGGCATGCAGTTGTGATTCATAAAAAATAGTCCCTTAACTAAAAACAAGAAGTGCTGATATTTTGGTCATCAGTGATCACTCTCAGCTCAAGCAACCACACAGAGACTCTGATTCAGAGAGCTAAAGTTGACGAGAGTCAAAGAGGGTGTCTGTATCCATCCAGGTATTGATAACACCATTCATAGCAGCAACAGTTACTGTTTCAGGGGAAAGCTGGACAGTGGGGGTGGCTGGGCAGAGAAAGCAGAGACCAGGCAGGGGGACTCTGGTATGTGAGGAATGCAGCTAAGGCAAACAGAAAGCCACACACTCCTGTGTCTAATGAAATCAATGCGTCCAGCTTTTCTGGTGCAAGGGGCAAATCAGACAGAGAGGCTCAATCAGCAGATGAGATTGACTGTGAGGGATCTTTCATCTTCACGGTGAGCAGTGGGATTGAGTTGAAGCTGAACTTGAACTGAGCTGAATTCTGCTGGTTGACTTGCTCGTACGGTCAACATGTTTGCTCACGAGGCGACTGACTGTGTGAATGGGAAACTGTGAGGGTAAACACAGGCAGGGCTGGCAGAGAAACGTGAAAGATGCAGTATAAATCTGATTTACGCCCACACAATGAACGTCATCTATTAGCAGGCAGGTGGTGGAGGATATTGTTTGCTTAATCCTTCAGAACACACACACACACACACACACACACACACACACACACACACACACACACACACACACACACACACACACACACACACCGTTCCAGAAAAGTAGACAGATTTACATTGCATATGTGAGGCTCTTGTTTTGAAGTTCACCAAGCAGATTTACTAAGAGGTAAGTGGTCTGTAAATAGCAGGATAATAAGGATAAAAAAGGATGTACATTTTAAACACCAAAATATATATATCTATATCTATCTATCTGTCCATCTATCTCTCTCTATGTATGTATGTATGTATGTATGTATACACACACACATCTCTGATCAATGTGACCGTGATTAATTAATTTGTGTAGCTAGAGACCCTCCCTCCCCTTTAACAGCTGTGCAGACTTTATTTTGAAAAATAATTGAAATCACAGATATTCAAATGATACCTAACAGTGACAGGCTGAACTTTCCTTGAACTATAAAATGATACACAATGCATTTAGTATGATGTTATGGTGCAGCCATAAACTTTAGTCTTATTAAAAGTGGAGGCGTAAAGGTTAAAAGGTTAGAGAAGTGAGCTTGTGACTGAGAGGTTGTCAGTTCAGGCCCCTGAACCAGCAGGAAACTTTCTGACTGGAGAAACAGGAAAGAGCAAACACTTGTTGCTCCCTCAGTACCACCAATGAGGTGCCCTTGAGTAAGACTCTTTAACCCATCTGCTGCAGTGGAGCTGCTCAGTGGCAGCAGATCGGACTGTGTTCGTACTGGGCAGCTTCCACATATGAATGTGTGCAATTGCAATGTTTTTTCCTGCAAAATAGAATTTTCCTCTTGGGAAAAACTTTTGAAAAACTCATTAATTGTTTTTGCAAGTTATAATATGTGTACAGTATTGTGAGTCAGGAAGCCTAGTAGTGGTGATGTTGAAGTCATGTGACCATGGAGTAGTTTGTTTATTAGCTTTTTACATTTGGCTGTAAATTCGATTCACACTACAAAAATCATTATAGTGTTGTTCATCTGTAGGGATTGTTTTTCTGCACAAAATGTGCAAGTGTCCTCAAGTTTTGTTTGCCTCACAGCCAATGTTCTGCAATTATGGAAAAACTGGAAAAAATTCCATTGGCTGTTGGTCAAAGGAACGATGCTAAGATCCGGATCGGCCTACAAAAATTCGTCAAGTGTCAACTAATGAAGCTTCAATTAAATTTTTGGAGTTGTTTCAACATTTAAATACCAGTTGTTCATGCAGAATGACAGCTAAAAACAAACAAACAAAAAACGTAAGTCTTTAAGGAGATATTCATTTTCAAATCTAGTCTGAAGTTGAAGTTTGTGTGTGACATCTAATCTTCGCCTTTATCCAGACTTTTCCTTTTACTTCTGGAACACACACACACACACACACACACACACACACACACACACACACACACAATGTAGGACAAACGCCCCGCCCTCTCTGACCTCATCGTCCCAATCATCTCTCTCCTCCTCCGGCACAGTCTGCCGCTCTCCGCGCTCCTCGCCTCGCAACATTTTTAATCCTCCTCCTCAAACCCAAAGTGTCCGGACCAAAACTGCAACATTCCTGAGGACAACTTTCTATGAGAACTTATAATTCCTACAGACCAGAAGAAATATTTGGAGAACACCTGGACACAGTTACTTCCTGGTTATATAACTTTTGTAGCACTTGAACGACTCCTCTACATTCCAGAGACTTTGGCCTGGGACGGACATTGATTATTATTTTGTTAAATCAACGATCAAAGTCATTCCTCTTATTCTAATACTCTAAATAGACCGAACAAGCAGGGGGCACTAGCCTACTTTTTTTTTTACACAACCCCAAAATAGTCTTAACTGTGTGTTTTTTTTCTACGTGTAGTCTTAAATTAAGTAAGAATTGCAACAATGGCAGGTGTGAATTCTCTGGATGCTGTGAAGAGGAAGATTCAGTGTTTGCAGCAGCAGGCCGACGACGCAGAGGATCGGGCTCAGGTCTTACAGAGAGAGCTGGACAGTGAACGGGAGCTCCGAGAGAAAGTGAGACAATCAGATCCTCTCTCTTTTCTTTTTTAGGTCTTTTCTCTCCGCTGTAACTCCCCTCTTTAACGGCTCCGCTCTGCTTTCATAAGTCAGATCGGTTAAATGATGTTAACTTCTTCACATTCACGCCTTTGGCTCTAAAAAAGTCTAATTAGTTAATGTCATTGATTCATTCGCGGGCGAGACGGTGCCACAATGCAAGGCGTTGGTCCTCAATGAAAAAAGTTTGGATTCCTGCAGGTTTGTGCGCATGCTCAGTGCTGTCCGATCTACAGGCCTCTGTGAAACTACTGTGAATAATGTAGACCACGTAGACAGCGTTGATCCTGCTGTGCTAAATTGGATTCATGTAGTAGATTGACTGCATTACTTCTTATTCGTTCAAATCATTTTAATACCTAATTTATTAGATTATAGCCCGGTTTTGAGTACTTATCAAGTAGGTGGTGGCAGATTTTAGAGCTGCCAACATTTAGATGTGAGTCCCTTGGGAAATTTACTTTTCACTTTCCTAATAACTTGCCCAATGACACTTCAGCAGGGTGTATGTGTGTGCCAGCAGCAGCTGTCTGGATGAATGCCTGACCACAATACCACTCTGCCTCCACTGATGATAGGAAAATAAATGGCATGACTTAAAAGTAGGCCTACTCTGTTATTAGAGATTCTAAGGAGTAGTCGGAAAAAAATGTGCAGTTTTCAGCTAAAGCTAGTGCTTGGTCAACAATTTATTTGTGTCATAAAATTAATAAGCGTGTAAATTCATAGGCCTCATTTTCCCAGATGTGAATATGTTCCGGTGTCTCTGAATATGTATGAGTTTAACTTGTTGATATGACAAAACAAGAGTTTAAGAGATGTAACTGTGGGCTCAGGAACTCGTGATTGGCTTTTTTTGCTATTTGTTAAGATTCTATAGATAAAACTGTTCTTTGAAGGGTCAATTAATAATGAGAGTAACAGTGAGTTGCAGCCTTATTTTCAACACTTCCATGTGTTTACGTTTCAACATAAGGTACCAACAACAGTTACACCACTTCTGCTTTAAATAATAAAAAGTAACGTTGAAGTTACACAAATTTGTGGTTTTTCAAACTAGACTCGACCAGATGGCTGTGTTGAAAGTGACTCATCTGATTTTTTTTTTTTTTGTCTGAATAATGGCTCAGGTCTGTCACCTGCCCGCCTCTTGACTCTGCCCACATCCGAGGTTTGTAGTGTCACACAAAAGAGGCTGGCGCTGAAGAAAAAGTGCCTAGCAGCACAGTTAGGTAACAGTTTTGTTTCACGTGCTGCTTTATGACTTACGGTGCCATATCCTTTGCATGGGAGCTTGTTAATGGCAGGACAAGTCAAGATTTAAGGAGAGTGGGAGGGGAAGGTGTGGCTGTAAAGATATGGGAGCTGACATGATGAAAGGAGCTGGTTTGCTGTAGGACTTACCCCTTTGTTACAGACTGCCTATTAGGTAACAGGGCACCTTTTTAATTTGACAATTGGGCGTTTGCTCAGCTTGTGGGCACTCATTCTGATATGAAGTGGATATCAGTGACATCATTAATCATGACTTTAAAATATTTATTATGGTTGTTTTTTTTGTCACTACATGATTTGGACATAAAAAATACCTTGACTTCACGATGAAGTATTGCAGTGTCACGATCATGTGGTGACTGCTGTCTGTTTTTCACACACGTAGTGGCTCATATATGTTAGTTTTGTTCAATGAAAACATGTGTCCAACCTGCACGCATACACACAACAAATGAATGGATTAATGTGTCATTTTTTAGGACACGCCTCCTTTTAATCTCTTATGTTGAATGAGGCTGATGTGTGCTACCCGTCACATCTGTAGAGAGAGGAAAGAGCAACGTAACTGCCTGAGAGCCAAGAGTAGTGAGCCAAAGTTTGTAGTCAAACATTAACTTTATTAAGGACACAATCACTCTCAGAATTTGGCTGACAATTGAAATTTGTATTTTATAGATACTGAATCACAAACAGTAACACTTAACTTCAAACCCTCTTTATTTAGATTTATTAGCGCTATATAGTCATATAAAAATTGTATTTCACACGTTATATTGGAGTTGTAAGCAGATATAAAACAATTTTTTTGCATTTTGTAGAGAATTGTGATGTTGTCAATCATTATCTGTTTACCTACCAGCGCCCTGTCACACCTGCTTTAACTCTAGTGTACACAATTTAATAAACATGTTGATGCTGCTTGTAAAAGCTTCCTAAAGAGGTTACATTGTCCTCTATCTGCAGAGCGGCTGTGTTACATATTGGAATAACTTCTTCCATGTCAACCTTGTTCTAACAGAGCATTGCGTTTGTGTGTCAGGGTTGGTGTGCTCCCATATGTGAATAATTAGGGCATCCTGGAGTTATTTCTTGGCACAAAAACTCTTTCATTGGAGCACGGCGAGATCAAAACAGGTACCTTGCTGAGTATGTTAGGGTAATGAATCATTGTTTGAAAATGTGGACACATCAGAAAAATAGAACATTTGACCACATCTCTCACTAAAAAATAAAAGTAATTGCTTTGTGTTGTTTCTAGTGTGGTTTTGATGCCTCTGGAGACGTTACCCAACCACTCAATAATGCTTTAAGGCTCTGTCAGATTACAGAGACATGACAGTCTTGTAACGCTCATTTGACCTGCTTAGATGCATTTTATGTACAGCCATTATTCTCAATGAGCTGTTCATTTTTCATAGTGTTTCACCGCAGTTCAACTTGTTTGCTGTTCGAAGGTTCAGAGTTGAGAGTGTGCATCACAGATGAAGTTGGCTGCTTTTTATAATATGGAGGCGAGACTGTGATACCAGTTTTCCCTCTGTGACACACATATTTCACTCTCTTATAAGTTTGTGAGACTAAACAATGACTTGGCTATTAAAACGCAATGAAATGAACAAAGACAACAATGAAAGACATAAAAAGATTAGAAGTACAAGCTCAGAAGTGTCTATTTCCTTTTATTGAAGTTGAAGGTTTCGTAGCTATGTTGTCATCAGTCAACATGAGGTTGCCAAGGTGATAATTGACATTTTACCACAAAGCGTGCAGAAATTGTGTCTTTTAGCATACTGATCCATATCAATGACCAGATAAAAAGGGAAGTGGGACTTGAACCTCTTTTAATATCCACATTAGGAAGCAGGTCATCCCTGCGCTCCCACCCCCCTCGACTGCCCCTCCCAGGATGTCGTCTGTCGACTCTGGTCCAGCACTTCCTGTGCTTCTACTCCCAGCACTTCCTGTCCCTGAGCTCCAACCCTGATCAACAGGAAGATTAGTGTGTGTGGTGGACTGACTTTACAGCACAGGTTAAAGTTGAATCTAGTCCATACAACTTAAGTGAAGTTTAATGTGCAATGCTCTATTACGGCAACAGGATCAGCTATTGCTCTTAAACTATCCTTTTCTATATTTAGAATTGGCTGTTTATACATTAGCACAGTGACATTAATGTTAGATCTGTTGGACACACTGAAGTTGATGTTTTTGTAGGTGAAAACTGCATCTGTTATGCAACTAACATTTCATTTTGAAAGCTGTTTGCAGAAAATCATTACAAAATAATGTTTATCTTTTCACTTCCCTTGGCTCATCAGTTTGTAAAAGTGAAGTGAACTAAATCTCTTTGCTGCTTGGTGTGCTCAGTGGGTTTGAAGGTCTGCAGCTGGACCTTGAGCAGTCTCCAGCAGATTCTGTGGAAAGAATTACTTCCTGGTTTTACTGTTTTCTTTGGACTTTCTCCCTGGAAATAGCTCAACTTTCCAAATATAACTGCCACATGTTGATACATTTTGGCTGTGTTGGTATTCTGGGGAAAACTCCCATGTTAGTGGCTTGTGGCTTAGCTGATTATGTAGGCCAAGGTTGCGGGTTTTAGTGCAAGGAAGGAGTAGAATATATTTGTACAGTCTGTGCTAGCAAAGCTAAATTTGCTATAATGTCATTAAGTAGCATTTTGAGAGTGGAAATGATAGGATTTTATGTAGCATTTATAGCACAGTACCGCTTGAATAATTTTTTTCTTTTTATTTTAGGATGCGTGCAAGGTTCTTTGCAATATTTGTTTTATTGTCAAAGCAAGATTTCTCCATCTAATGCTGTGTCAATTCTAGCACAAACAGTATTCATTTAACCTGAGAGAACAGTTTTATTGCTAAAGTAATCTACAATTAGGATTGTCGGTAGTTAAATCACTCATCAGCTATTTGAACACACAATTAGACCTTTGCTTTTTCATTCAGAAGTTTAGGATTTTTGTAAATTTCAGCAAAACCAAGTAAAGACAACTGTGAGCTGGCAACGTCTTCTAAATATTCTGCTTCCCTGTATATTTCATGGCTTCCCTAAAGGCCGTGTACAAATGGATTTGCAACGAACCTCTTGTTAGAACTGGACATTACAATATTATGTGGCAGAGCCTGAACGAAAGACTTGAACCAGCTCAAGAGCTATGTGAAAGTCTGAATACATACTGCAGAAAAAATGGCAACAAATTCCATTCTGCACGGACAGAGCTCACTGCGATGCTTGTCTGAAAGTTTAATGACCTTCTTTTACATATCATACCTCATGACAGGCTGGTTTATACTGCATTCAGCTGTCTTTGCATGCCAGATCTTTATGGTAGAAGATTATACACACAGACACACGCTCGCATTGAGAGTAGAGAGCAGTGGAGTCAGGAATAACTTCCCCTGAAACCCAACAGCATTGTGCAGCTCATTAGCCCACTGCCCTGGAATCCGCCAATAATTAGATTCCTCTTTCACTTGTCCTTGATCCTGTCTCTAATACATTTAATACACTCAGGTATTTCTTAAGTAAATCCCAATAGAACTGTGCTGTATCTTCAGGTCAGGCTGTGGACTGTTTACCAGGTGGAGGTTAATGAACAGTAGATCATCAACCTGTGTATTGTATTCTAACTTATTGTACTTTGTGTCACTGATGCTGCTGAGAATAACAAGTAGCACAAAATGTTTAAGGAACTGTTTGACAATTTGGAAAGTATGCTTTCTACTTTCTTGCAGAGTTTTATACAAGAATATATATTCAAATCGCATGTTTGTACACAGAATATGAAGCCACAGTTAGCAGCTTGTTAGCTGAGCATAAAGACTGGGAGTATGGTGAAACAGCTAGCGTGACTCTACAATGAAAAACAACCATCACCTCTTAGGTTCACTAACTAACTAACGCATTTTATTTTATTTGTTGAGTCCATACAAACAACACAAACTGTAAAAATGACACAGTGTGATATTACAGAGTATTTCTTTCACAATGCTGGGAGCTGATGCACCTGGTTAAGAAATATTCTAGCACAAAACCCCTTCTACAAATGTAAAATGTCAAATTTTTGATGTAGTTTTTGTATGGATTAAACAAACAAACTATGACAGGTAATTAGTGAGCTTAAAGGGAGTGGTAGGTGGATTTTGTTACTATTAGACAGAGCCAGACTAGCTGTTTTCCTTTGTTTCCAGTCATGGTGCTAAACTAAGCTAAGCTAATTGGCTATAAGCTGTAGTTTCACTTTTAATGTACAAACTTTAAAGTATCTCCTCATATAACTCATAAAAACTACTCAGTTAAGAATCTTATGACTACTAAGGCAGAATATCCTTCAGCAAGGCACTAATTTGTCCACGAAAGCTGTGAAGTAGTCAGCAGTTACTGACATGACACTCGCCTCTTAAAAAGCACTGGTGTTACATATTAAGCTAGCTTGATAACGAAGAAGCTGCTTGTCATCCAGTATCTTTTACATATGTACTGTATGTGTGCTTGTGTGTGTGAGTGTGTGTGCGTGCGTGCTCGCTGCCACAATCTCTCTGATACTCCACCACAAACATTCCCCATAGTTTGTTTTACCATATAAGGCGGCGTGCGTCCCTGGCAGCCAAAGAATGCAAAGTGGGTGCTACAGGAAGAGGCTTGGCCACAGACAGAGAGAATACCAGCCCTGACAGAAAGAACAATCAAAGGGAGGAAATGAAAGGATGCTGGGCAGCTGACTTCCTGCCATTTTTTTTCAAGATCCTCATTTGCAATGTCACGTTAGTGTCTGTTCTTATAGTAAAGGTTATTCCTTGACCTCTCAGCCCTGGTTACTGTTACTTTAACGCAGCAGTCCAATTTGTTTTGTTTTTTTCATTGTTTAAAAACTCTAAATACTTTTCAAAATGCTTCTGTTGCTGTCAGCTAGGGAATAGTTAAATGATATCCCTAAGCCACAAAAGTGAAAGTATTTTCAACAGTACCTTCACGATTTACAGTCAAAGCTTGTCTCTTTTCTGGTCATGGCTGAGTGAATTAGAGGCATGAGAGTATGTGCTGTACACACATAAGCTGTTTTACTTGACACAAGGACGTCTCTGTCTTCCCATGTTTGTGAAAATCTGATGGCAGATAAGACACAGGGTTGCACACATTCAATTGCAAGCCTAAATATACTGCCGCCATAGATCAGACTTTGATTTTTGTGTTTGTGTGTTGCTTGACAACAAGCATTTAACTGGGCAGGAAACTTGCTGGTTGCTACCTAGTAATTATGTTTGTTTGAGACGGCCGAGATTGACAGAATGAGAATGACTGCATGTTTGCAGAGTGTATTTGTGCTTCTGTAAGTGCATTACAGCATCTGATGTGCCAGTGTGGCTGACCTAAAGCCCATGAATAGCATGTTTGTTTGTGTGCAGACAGACAGTATTCTTTTATAGCACATTGCTTTACTCAGGACTAAGGAAGTAACTCTATCTGTTATTTCAGGCTCCAGTTTAATTCTGTTCAACATTTCTCAGATTTAGTGGTGAAAGATGCAAACCTCTGTGAAGGACATAACTGATTAGATTTCAAGATGTTTGGACTGATTTATGACTTTTCATTCATTCCCTGTTAGGTTTGGTTTTCCTCTACCAAGTTATAGCTGCTTTAAGACATGTCAACACTCGTTCAGCAGACATTTCCTGTCTCATATCAGCGGCCTCTCCTGGCAGCTCTGGGTGCAGTAGGGCAGGACCTGGGAGAGGACAAGTGAGAACCAAGGGAGGGAGACAGAGAGAGAGAAAAAGAGGTGGAAAGATTGACTGGCTAGTCAGCAGTTAAAGATGACATGTAGATGAGAGGGAGAAAATCCTAAATATTAAAATACAGGCCGGTGCCAGTTACCATCAAGCAGGAAACCATGCTATCATTTCCTGAAGTTTTGAGCTTATGACAAAATGGAAGAACACACTAGATGAAGGTTTATTCTCGGCACCAACAAGACTTAACTGTTTTCCGTTGACTTTTCTGAGCTCTCTATTCTTCTCTCTGCAGTGTTACCGTTTCTCATCATGGCTAATCCTTTTCCTTTCGTCACTTTTAATGATTTTATGTCATAAATTGCCAAGAAGAATGACTCACCTACCTGTGAACCGAATTGCAGACACTTTGACTGTTGTTCTGACTGGCAGACTGACTTCTGGACTGAACAACGAGCTAATGAGTCACTGACCTACAAACTGCTGCCTTGCAGTTCGAGCACAGAATAACGTCTGTTTGTCTAAGAAATCCCCAGCTGCTTCGTTTTAGCAACAGGGAGTAAACTTGTGTGAGTACTTTGTGTTTGAATGAATAGTTCAGCATAGTAACAGTTCAAATGTGCAGTTACGTACTTTTTGACCTGCCTGATTGTAAACTTACATTTGAACAGTGGAGAGTCTCTTTGTGGCAACATTTGGCTGGTTTTTAGTTTGAAAACATCTCCCCAGGAGGTGGCTGTTGGATAAACTCCCTGGCCAAAAGAGAGGAAATGCCTGTATAGTTGTCTGTTTGCTTTCTTTTTCCTCTCTCTGCCTTTGTTTACCAAGGGCAGATGAGAAAAAAGCCCATTTGTCCACCCTGCATGGCCCAATTCTGTATCACACTCACAGGAAATTGAAGTTTTGTAACTGTTTCATTCGGAACTAAAGTCCTTTGATCTTTTGATATTAGCAAAGATTATGCTTTCCTACTAAACTAAGCAGCTAGTAGTTGTGTTTGGTTAGAGACAGGTAGGCCAAGGTCCAATACAAGATCCTCCATGGACCTCCAGCTGTCTCCATTTCACTTATTATTCATCAGCTAGACTCAACTATTGATTTGTGAAATACGAGTGGTCCCAGAGGGCATGAAGAATAGATTACAGTATCTCATTTTGCTCATATAGCAGCAGAGACTGAATGTATTTTAGTTCACTTGCAGTCAGAATTCTTAGTGTATATTCAGCAGAATTTGCATGAGCTTAATAAAGATACAGAGCATAGAAATGGCCCTGTTTGATAAGGTAGAATATCTCCTTATAGTCATGGTAACATGGTTATATTCAGTTAAGTATATTTAAACATATCTATCTCAGGTATTTTCAGAGTAAGAGTCCTTTAGAGGCATTGTTTATGTATGCTCCCAACATGGCTTCCTCAATCCACTGGTAACAGTTTTCAAGATGATCCACAGTTTATTGCAAATGCTAAAAAATACTGTTTTACTGGTACAATAAAAACTCTTAAACAAATTCAGTTTTTGCATATTTTGTGTACTTATAAAAAACAACTTTGGTTTGAAAGTGGCAGATCAGAACCTCAGTGGAAAAGAAAATGCAACAAATAAGTGCTGAGATATTCTGTTCAAGCTGTTTTGATGAGACAAATATCCTTAGCACATGAATAGCTTATTTATAGAAACTTAACTTTTATCCCTGTCGTACTTCTTGCCTAGTTCCATTTCCAACATGGTCTTTCAAAGAGCTTTACAAGCAATAAAACAATAACAGATTAAATATGAAAAGCAGTCGAGCTGCGGACTTTTCTCTTCCCTCATTGACCTCTTGTGACTCTTCTGTTTCCTCACCTTTTATGGTGGAAAAGAGGGGGCAGGGAGGGCCAGCTTGGATGATTTAAAGTTGAATGAATGAATGAATGACTGCTTTTCTCTCTTTCCGTCTGTTTTTTTGCTCCTCAGGCGGAGGGTGATGTAGCAGCTCTGAACCGTAGGATCCAGCTGGTGGAGGAAGAGTTGGACCGAGCCCAGGAGAGGCTGGCCACAGCGCTGCAGAAACTGGAGGAGGCTGAGAAGGCCGCAGATGAGAGCGAGAGGTCAGATTAAATCACATGAAGCTAGATTCAGCCCCGATATTTTTTCAGATGCAGCTGCTTGCGTGTGAAATGTGTATTTAACCCATTTCATCGGCTTTCAAAGTGTAATTGTAAAAGGTTTGTTTATGTGTACTTCTGGAATCATTAATCACCATCCTCCTCACTCACTTTCTCTGTTCAACTAGAGGGATGAAGGTGATCGAAAACCGAGCGATGAAGGACGAGGAGAAGATGGAGATTCAGGAGATGCAGCTGAAGGAGGCCAAACACATCGCTGAGGAGGCTGACCGCAAATATGAGGAGGTAAGACTTTGGAGTTTGGAGGGAAACTGACTTAAATTGGGATGCACTTCACTGTTCAGTTGAATCACAGAGTAACTCACGATTCAATATTATCACAATACGGTGCCCAAGATAACAATGGTATCAAATATAGCAATTCTGCTGTGTTTGATGCATTACGTCATGATCATCTACGGTATCTCAGTAAAAAAAAAAAAGGAGTCATAGGAGTTTTACAGAATTTGATAACTGAGATAAAACAAAGCACAAGTACAAAGTAGTTACAACAAAGTCTCATCATTCCAATGAAAAATAGCTATAAATTGGCAAAAGAGCAACTGCCAGAAAGTAAAAATGAGAATATTTGTTATTATCAATGAGTAGGAGAATGTTTTTAGCATGCCTGAATGTTTTAACAAAAATACTGATGTTTGGCTCCAAAGTGTTGATAATATATTGCAAAAGGAGGTGATCCAATAAATCCTTGTATTGATATTTTGTCCCGTTCCTATTGTTTATGCATTTCTACACCTTGGTCTAACCAGCTCAAACAATTTCCAAACAATTTCCCCCTGATCTTTTCATGTCTTTTATCCTCAGGTGGCCCGTAAGCTGGTGATCCTGGAGGGAGATCTGGAGAGAGCTGAGGAGAGGGCCGAACTCTCAGAATGGTAAAACCAGTGAGAGCACAAAGCCGCACTTGCCCTGACCCATCGTTGTTTCATTAAAACTAAGCACATGTCGGTCTCTCTCTTTACAGCAAAGCCAGTGACCTTGAGGAGGAGCTGAAAAATGTGACCAACAACCTGAAGTCCTTAGAAGCCCAGTCTGAGAAGGTGAGAGCATCATGTGACAATTGAACAATGTGACGGTAATGAGACTCGACCCTGTGAAAAACAGAATTACACTGACACATTTACATAAGTAACGCTTCCTTTTAGATCTCCTGAGGTGTCGGATTAGTAGAGTTTTTCCACACATTAAAAATGCAGCAGACCGTATTAAACCTTTTTTATTTTGTGATGTTCAAAACAAGCGTTGTGTTCGGAGAATGTTGAGCAACATTGGCAACAAACTTTGAGTAAAATCACTTATTTATTAAGGCAGTGTCCATTCATCAACTCTGACAATGTTTTGGCCTGCTGTAGGTGAATAAATTTATCAAAATTGCATTGTTGATTAAATTTTCGAACCGTCTAACTAATCTTCTAAATAAATAGGCTGTTTCTATTCTCTTTCACTTATACACAACTCATATATATATTTTTATGTGTGCAACAGTCTATATTAAACAGCATGTCTGTCGCCTAGCACATACTCATCTCTGATTCCCTGTATCCCATAATTTAAGCTGCTCCCGTGGCTCAATGGACAGTAATTTGAGTGAGAAGGGAGTGATACCACATCACCTAAGTATTGTTTCATACCTCTGTTATAATTGTGTATCAGGCTCCACTTAAAGCACAACCTTTTATTTTCTCCTCAGGTTGTCAAGAGTGCATGACCTGAACTCTTTGTTATGTATCTGTTTAAATATATGTTTGCACTGTAACTCAACGACCACGCGACAAATTAGCCACTGAAGCTGTTTTTTGTATATGAAGGATTAATGGTGTCTCGAGCAGCCAGTAGAGATCCGTGGTACCTTTTCCCTGTTTGCTACATTACATTCCTCCTCAGGCACAGACAGGCAGTAGGATGGCTTGCGGGGCTTACCACATGACTGCTCTCCTTCAGCAACACACGCCCTTGCTTTGTTCAGTCAGGGCTTCCATGGTTGACATCGCAGCACAACTTGTTTGCAGACCGCGCCAACACTTCCCTTTTTACGTGCCGCTCCTTAGAGGGAGTGGTGCAATTATAATTTTAAGTTGATAGAGAAAATGTGTGTGTGTGTGTTCACATTATGTTTCTTTTGTAGGTGACAGCATGTGTGAGCATGTGTTTGTACTCTGCCACAGATTTGGTAATGCTGCTTCTTTGTGTCTGTCAACAGTACTCAGAAAAAGAAGACAAGTACGAGGAGGAGATCAAAGTTCTGTCTGACAAACTGAAGGAGGTGAGATCCTCGTTCAAGTGATCTCACACAAAATAAAGCTTCCTTTGATGATTTTACACTTTTTGAGCATATGCTGTTTTAATTGTGAAAAAAATCAGTGTAGCGTGCTAAACAGGAAAGGGTGTAACAAATGGGCCATGGGCTACAACACACTCGATGTAACCACACCATCTTTTTTGCATGCCATGCCCAATACTCTCTAGAAAATCAAGTTTTACTGTATTTGCCACTATAGTATTTTGTTGGTCAGCATAATAAGTGCATTTACTTAAAACCAAAATATTATACTATAGTAGAGAAAAGTCCTTGGAAACCTATAGTATTGTTTGCTATCTTGTATGTTATATTCTCTGTATCATATTTTGTTTTGTTACTTTCTATCAGGCTGAAACCCGTGCAGAGTTTGCAGAGAGGACTGTTGCCAAACTGGAAAAATCCATTGATGACCTGGAAGGTATGAGAATAGCACCAGTTACATGTCATAATGATGCACCACATTGTTTGCATTAAAATGCAGAGAACTATATGTATATATATTTTGACACAGCATACCAATAAAGGCAGTTCAATGAACTCATAGCATGACTGACTGTAAATGAACAACCAGTCATCTAAGATGCAGGAAACATGCCCGTTGATGAACCCCTAGCAAACAGATTTGTAGAGTTTTCTGTGGGTCAGAGGCTGAATTACTCATAATCCATCTTAACGCAGACATGCACAAAGATATTTGGTTTGACATAGATCCCCACTTGAAATATTTTCTGTGGAGAAGAAAGAGTCCCCCTGCCAAATTAATAAAAAGAACTCTTACTATTAAGCGAATGAAAGATCCTTGTTTCTGGAGGACAATTACTCCGTGTCAGCCATGCTGAAAAGAGGACAAAATGTGCTCAGATGTTTTTAGGGCAACATTTTTTAGTATTTAGTTGTACAACCACAGGCAGCTGCATTTTTATAGTTATTGGTGCAGTTTTAATCTATTCAGAACAGTTTTAAATGTTAAAAGTTCACCCCGCTGAAGAGCTGCACACATAATCAGACAGGCGCCCATCATTCTTTCTTTCAAGCATTTCTGCATCTTTAAAAAGCCTGACCTATTTTTTTGTCTTCTTCTTCCTTCTTCTGCTCTCTGCCTCCATCTGTATCTCATTCTTATCCTGCTTTTGGCTTGTTTGTGTTGCTGCTGTCTTCGACACCTGCCTGCACTTCCTGTCAACCTCTGTCAACCTCTGGCCTCCAGATGAATTGTATGCTCAAAAGCTGAAGTACAAAGCCATTAGTGAGGAGCTGGACCATGCCCTCAATGACATGACATCTCTGTAGATGCTCTCTCTCTCCCCCTCTCTGCCTCTCACTTCCCCTTTTCTGTCTTGTGTTTTGAATTTTCGGACTCTCCATGTTCTATCTGTGGATCACATGTGCCTTCCGTCCAACTTACTATGCAAAAAAAATCATTAATTAAAAAACCTTTACTTTCCTACTTCAAAGCTTTTTGTCTGTTTTTGTCTGTATTCATACAAGCTGTTTATACTGAGCAGAACATTTGATGCATAACATGCATTTGGTACACTGACATGCATTCTGATTTTTGTAATTAGTCAACCAACAATTTGCTCTTGTGAAATTCATTGTTACTGTACGTTGTACGTCTAATGATCATCAAGTTAACGTGAGACGAGGTGAGGGATTTATTTTTGGTTTTGGTGTGATTCAGTGAAGTTCCTCTTCGAACCTTTATATCACTCTTTTGGTTTTGAAGATAACTATTGTGTGATGGTTTCTCAAATTATACTGAATATTCACGAGTATCAACTGGGCACATGTAGGAGGAACCCCACTAACACAAGTTAAAATCTGATAAAGATATAACTCTACAGTGCAGCAAAGTCTATTAACAGTCCTCAGATAGAGAGTAACAGCTTGTGATTGAAAGGCACAGTGGTGTGGTTACATTTTTTGCATGATGCACAACTTAACTAAAACAATAATGTGGAAAACGTGTGTTTGGTATAACAGTGCCCTGTGCTGTTTTGCATGGGATGCTATTAAACAAACATATAAAGGTACTGATGGATGAGGCTTTACTATGTCACTTCTCTTCTTTTCTACAGAAAAATTATCAAGTGCCAAAGAGGAGAATCTGGGCATGCATCAAGTCCTGGACCAGACTCTGCTGGAGCTGAACAGCTTATAAACACACAGAGAGGAAACTGGAGAGGATGAGATCATCATGTTAACATTCCTTTAATGTTCGACTCCATTCCACATTTCAAGCTGTAAAATCTTTATTCCCTGTGTGAAGGGGAATTAACTTAATGCTTGTCCCTCGAGTTTTTTTTTTTGTTTTCTAAGACACAACTGTTTCTTTCTTTCTTTTTCTTTTTTTTTTTTTAAGATTGCAAGTCATTTTTGACCACATTGCTTCTTTTTTATCTCCAGCTCTGATTGTGGAAATTCACCCCATAAATGAATTTTGACCACTTATTTAGGAGGAACTGGCAATTAATACACTCAAAGAAACTTCACATTTGGTCACTGAACCACTCAAACCGGCTCAATTTTACATTTTATGTGCACATACATTAAGGGTCTATCTGATTTAATTTAAAACATATGCTACAGATGGTGTTGGGTTTCACTCAGGCTACATTAGGGCAGCACTGAAGTGCCACCTAGTGGTGATATATAGTTGGTTAACAGTTCTGTTCAGATCATGCTGTACTACCACAGGAGGCTACAAGACATTTGGCCTAGGTGTGCCTGTCTTAGCAGTAACTTCCTTAATCAGCTTGTCTGTAAACAGCACAATGGTCATATGGGTGGATGATCTCATGGAAGGGTTTCATTGATAAGTATACAATCTAGGCACATGCTGCTCTGTAACTCTAGACTTCCTTGTATTTCATGACAAAGTAATGCCTCTTCTGCCAATCCTTGATTATCCTGAGGCTTACTGAGCCACGGTTGAAGATGCACAAAGTATTCATGTGCATCATGATCTTACTACTCTTTATGTTGTGGGAATCTGTGCAGAACCTGGGAGCTGTGCATTTATGGTAACAAGCACTTGCAAGCATTTCTAAGATGTACTACCTTCCCCTAGGCTTGATCTGACCATCAAAATATTCTGCATCATCTGCCAACTGTATGCCATAATATAGCCAATATTAACTAGATTTACAATATATTGTTTTACATGAGCGAGCTGAACCTGAAACCACTGGAAGCTCATCAAGTTTTATCAACCATGGATACTTATTGTATATAGTAGAATAATGTTAGGTTTGTGAGGAATTGTATTGCTTTGATTTTTCTGGTTTTGTTTCATTTACACCACTTCTTTTTTGCCAGGGGAACTCTCAAGACCAAAGAACAAACATAACTCAGACAATAAATTCTCAAATTGTTTTATTTTTGTTTGTGATGGTCATCGTGGTTTCATCTCATACCAGGACCATAAAAAAGCTCCTCACACATTATCGAGGCCATTTTTTAAAAATGTTTCATTCACCACAACCCCCCTCTATGTCAACCTAATAAATGTTTTACAGAAATCATGACTGATTGGACTTTGTGTGTACACTTTGATGATGAAAAAACATTTTTTAATAAGTCAATAGAAGTAGTCCAACCTTCTAAACATTATGTGCTTCATCATATCAATGCAATAAACATATGATGAAGTCTGACCATTTGGGAATGTCTACATGTGCATGAGTGAAGTTTATCTTTAGCTTCTGAAGCTGCTCTTCTACTCTGTCCTGTGAGACCTTATAGGGGATGAAATTATACCCCACATCAATTTACTGTACAAATACAGGGGATTTCTCCAGCAAGAATTTGCCACATTCAAAATCATGGAGTGCAAGGCTCAGACTCATTTATTTATGGTCCGTTCTGCTGCTTGTCAGGGGTGTTTTGAGGGATTTTTCTTCCTCAGGAATATTTTCTTCTGAATGCACAGCCTAGACAGAGAAAAGTCAAACATTCTAGTATCACAGGCAAAACAGCAAAATCAATCAATCAATCAATCAATCAATCAATAAATGAATAAATAAATAAAAGTTTGTGACTAACCTGCAGTCAGTCTGCATTTGCCCCCTCGTGGTTGACAAAGGATTAAAGAGCAGCCTGAACAGGGCACCACTGTCTGGGCATGGCTGAAGATGGTGGTGATCCTGTAGCAGCCTGGGAAAAGCATTAAAAGATATATAAGAATATTTAAGTTTAAAGCACATTATCAGTCACAATATATAAGTAAATTAGACATCAGTGAGGAGAATTAGATGTGTGGCGCAGTCCTTACCTACGCATTTAACATCCATGAAGTAGGAGTTGGGGCTCTGCACAAGCCTCTTCTTCTTGTGCCTTTGCCTCTCCTTTGTTAAACTGGGGTGCAGTAGATCCTTGGCGAGCTGCAACCGAGATTATTGAACTTTTTATTTTGGTTTTCATTATTATTATCCTTTTTTTAATTTCACTTATTATATTCGTCGAATGGTAGGGCCCTCGTCCTTAGTTTAATTCTCGGCTGTACTCTAACGCCCCCTGTAGTCTGATTAGTAAATTGCTTCTTAGAGCTAGTAGGATTCACAGACATGTCCAGGCAAGCCCAAGCATCTCTATTGACCTCCTTACCAATACACTGAATACAAATTTTAGACCAAACTGACTTTTTAAGTGTGGTCTACACTTGCTTTTAGGTTAAGTGTCTTGAGACAACTTTGGTTGTGCATTGGCGCTTTGTAAATAAATTTGATTTGCTTGTCTTGTTTTGATTTGATATAATGTTTTCGTTATAGTATTTAGTAACGTTTCATTCATACTGTGAAACACGTGTATCATAAAATTTCATAGTTCTGTTTGACAGTTATCATTAAACAAAAAAATAGCCAAATTTTCTGTTAATCAGAACTGTTTTTTTTTAAAGTTCTAACATTTCTAACATCAGAAAAATATGTACTAATTGAAAATAATTCACTTACGGGCATTTTTGCTGGAAGCTCTCGGGTTTTCTCGTCAAATGTAATAACAATGAAACAAGTGCGATGTTGGGGTTCAGATGCGGCTCTCTCAACAAAATCAGCTGTACTGTTTCGGTTTTATGAGAGTTTACAATTCTGGATAGACCGCAAGAGATCAAGTGGGCGGGGCCTTACTCACATGGGAAGGCGCAACTGATAGATATTGTGACTTACCTGTTTCATGCTGGAAACTTTATAACATTACTTAAAGTAAAGTCAATTTTATTCACAGAGTGCCAAATTACAACATCGGTTGTCTCCAGACACGTAATGTAAAATAGGTGTGGACCACATTCTGTACTAAGTAGAGACCAAACAATTGCCATCAATTCGCTTAAATTTAATTTTGTAAACATTACAAGACAAAAGTAAAAACATCTTTTTTAAAAAAAAAAGTAGGCTCATTGTTCCGAAAACAAGACAGCGGGTTATTTTCAAACACACACATAAAACTGATAAGTTACGTAAGAATACGGACTTCGGCCTGCTAATTGATGACATAAACTTTTCAACAGATGTTTAACACTGATAAAACGAAAGTATGCCATATTTCTGGTAAGCACCCAACACCACCCGTACCACCGGCTATATTGGTTACTTAGCGGACATCCACCTCTGCGTGATGTAATTGTGAGAAATGCACTCGATATGTCGAATTATTAGATAAAAAATGTTTTATTCCGGGTAACCGTAGATATTAAAACGAAGCCACCCCGCTAGGATAACGACAGACTTCCGGAGCCACGAGGACAGAGAAGAGTGACAGTTGATTTGACCACAAGGCAGCTCGCGAGCGGTGACGTCTCTTTCCTCGCGCCGGGCGGGATATCCGCACTAGTAGGCTAACTAATAACATGGCGAAGACTTACGATTACTTGTTTAAACTGCTTTTAATCGGCGATTCAGGCGTCGGAAAGACCTGTGTGCTGTTCAGATTTTCAGAAGACGCCTTCAACTCAACGTTTATCTCAACTATAGGTGGGTAAAAGTCGCATTGTTTGTAAGTTGTTTAATTTGCCGAAAAGTGCTACAGGAACAGCCCATCCCGTCATGCTAAGTTGTTGCTAACTTTTCTGGCTAGCATTCATCTTGTAGTGTTTAGTCAGGAAGCAGCCCAACCGGCTTGTTGGAGAGGCTTTTTTAGAGCAAGCAACAATACATTAGGAGTTACTATAGGTAGAAATCCCCTGCTTAAATGCATTGTAAGGGTTGGCACCACACCCAACCTGTGTCAGTAGATGTGTATAATAATCTATTGCAAGCTGAGATAACGATGTAACGTAACAAAACTGTCAATGAGCGATTCAACTGTTTAATTGTTTTTCGTATTAACCACCTCTACTTCTCTTTCCGATAGCCATCGTTTCTAAAAGTACTGATGAACTCGTCAACCCCTTAGTTCCTCCATCATTAAAAATTAATGTTGGTATAGTGGGGTGCTGAGTCAGTTTCGATGCCGGACGATAGATGTGCCTAAACAGTGAATTAATATGACATTTGTTTTTCTTCAGGTATTGACTTCAAGATCAGAACAATAGAATTAGACGGAAAGAAGATCAAGCTACAGATATGGTAAGAGTCACAATCCCAATCTGCTTTCACTTAACAGCTTGGCAAATGTTTCAGAAGGAAGATATACATATGAATGACAAGTACATTCAGTTTCCCCTTTACTACTTTTTAATTGGCATTTTACTTAATCTAATTAATCCTATAACATATCTTCTCAAGAAATAAGGCTTAATTGCAGAATGGCTGTATTGGCAGTTTTTTTTCTATGTAATAAACATTTAGTTTTGATGACTGTTAAGTATATGACTTAATGCTAGAAAAATCAAGATGTTTGTAATAAAAACCAAACACTTGGCTGATAACTTGTCTTGATTTCAGAATCTAAATGTCTTCTTTGTTCTCCCTTGACAACCAAATTGACCTAATGGTTTTGTTTGCA
>JAPZDY010000021.1:17031951-17065665 GCA_029783645.1 Ctenochaetus hawaiiensis | reverse complement strand
TAGTAAATTTGCTGACACTTTAATCAACATGGAATTTCTGAATATTTTGAAACTGGCTCAAGTGTAGCAAGCAGCTAAATTAATTTTGTGATCATGAAACAACCATCTGCTAAACACATCTGTTACATCTAACTTCATAATAACCATCAACACCAAGTCAAATTCTTTTGGAAAAGCCTTTAATTTATTTTTTAACTTACTTTTGCCAACTACATTGTTGATTCACTGACCGATTATTAGTGATTTGTAGTATAGGAGAACACCTCCTTGTGTCAATATAATGCACTGCATGTGCATTCAGTGATCAATCAGAAAGAAAGAGTTCAAGCTCCAGACTTGTTTTTCATTTAAGCGGACACCATGTTATATAACATTACATTTTTTTCAGCCTCTTCAACCTTTCATTCAGATATTGTGAAAGGCAACGCATGACATGATAAAACAGAGTTTTTCTTACCTGCCTCAGAATAAAAACCAAAGTTTGAAGATGAACATACAATGATCTGAATAAGAAGCACAAACAAAACCTCAGTATCATTTATTTACACATACATCAAATTCCAGCATATCTGAAGAATTCAATGTGCAGCAGAAGAATAGTTTCAAGTGATTTTTCAAAAAAGTGTAATTTTTAGAGATTTTATTGCATATTATTCTGTTTTACTCACACTTAAGGAAAAGACAAATTTGGCAGATATTCATGTATCACAACAGAAATGTAGTGAAACTCATTCAGGGTGTTGTAAAACAGAAATGGCTCAGTTTGAGGCACTCGTTGGTTTATCGTGGTACGGCACAGAGTCGGTAAGGTTCAGGACTGCGAATGAGGCTTAATCTGAACTCAAAACTGGGCTGCTCTCCAGCAGGTGCAGAGAAAGAAAACCTCTGAAGGAGAGACGTGAAGAAGAGGAATAACTCCATCCTGGCCAGCTGCTCCCCAAGACACACACGCTTACCTGAAAACACAAAGGTGAGTTATGGTCATGCAATTCACATTGACAATTTCATGGTAAGTGACATTTAAGTCAGACATGGACCCAATTTCCCACTAACGATGGCAAACAATTACACAGGTAAGCAATTACAGGCAAGCAGAGGTGGGCTTTAAAGGGTTATAATGGCTGACTAACCTGCAGAAAAAGGAAGAAAGGCCTCTCTTTTCCGAAATTTGCCATCCTGGTCCAGAAAATGTTGAGGGTTGAAAGAATGTGGAGTTTCCCACATCGACTCATCATTCAGGACCGAGTTCAGTACAGGTAGGATCATGGTGCCCTGTGGAAATGTAAATAACATTCATATTAATAGTAAATTATACAAATCGATTTTTCAAAGTATTTCCTCCAGTAAGTTTTCACAGAATTGGCAAAAATAAAAAAGGTCAGGCTCATCATGTAGCACCAAAGTTCAGTGGGGCCAAAATAAGGGTACCCTGAATGCCATTCATAGTAATGGTAAATCAAAGTAATTTTTTTTAGCATTAATTCTAGTATGTTTGCAAAATAACAATCACAAAAAAATGAAACATCTGAAAAAAAATTACAACACTGAGCTCTATGTTTTGGTCTCAGCATTGGAAAAAGCAGATAATAAAATATTCATCATCATTTAGAAATAAAAAATATAAAATAACAACAAGAAAAATGCTCTCGTGAAGTTATTCACTCTCACATGTGCAACATATACCTTTGGGATTGTGTACTTGTCCAATGTGGTGTCCTTTGCTGCCATGCGAGCAACATTGAGGGGCACAATATTCCCCATTCTCTGAATCTCATGGATAACTGCATTAGTATAGGGCATGCTATCTCTGTCAGTCAGAGAAGGCTGTCTGGATGAACCCACGACAGTATCTATCTCAGCCTGGACTCTCTCTGCAGACAGTAAAAACAGGAAAGAATGTGAGTCTGTTGTCATGTGGAAATGTCAGGTGTCAATGTCTCACCCACACACACACATTCACCTTGTATGTTAGGGTAGTAGATCATGTACAGAAGACCCCATCGTAAAGTTGTAGCAGTTGTCTCACTTCCAGCACCAAACAGGTCCATAGTACAATAACACAAATTCTCGACATCAAAACCAGAATCTGTGTCCTCTTTCTATCAGTAAAACAGGAAGACAGTTTCTGGTATCAGAGAATGTATTTCATTGGAAAATGCAAAGAGAGCAAACTCAATACACAAAAATAAAACCACTCACGTCTCCCATCTCTGTGAGAAAGCAGTCGATGTAATCTCTTGGTGACGAGGGGTCAAGACTTTCTCTGTGTTCATTGATCCTGACTTTAACAAAGTCAGCAATCTCTCTTGTCAGAGTGAACATCTGCTGGTGAGGTCCAGGCAGCCACTTCATCAACCAGGGAAATGCATTATAAAACTACAGAGAATGAAGACACATACCAGATCATCAGGCAGTAGTTACAACACGTACAAGGCAAACATGGTAAATCGTTTTTTTTCTGCTGGACTGATCAAAAGAAACAATCTCTCTCCATCATTAGTTGATTGAATTGCAGTAGTTCAATTTTGCAACATCAAGGTGGTTATGCTGTGATAGAGAATTTAGCCATTTTTCAACCTACAACCATCACTTATGTTGTTTAACTAAAGTTATTCTTTTGGTGTCTACAACCTGCCAGGTTTCAGCATAAACATCAAAATATCACCACCTGCTGGTGATTTAAAAAAAATGCCTTTAAGTACAAAAAGATATGAATATGTGTGTATATGTGTGTGTGTGTGTGTGTGTGATATATATGTACATTCTAGCTGTAACAAAAATCTGTGTCTTCATGTCATTGTACCATGTCAATGACTACTAAGCGGTTCCAAAGAGAATACATTTCCACTCTTAATGTCTTAGATAGTTTGACTTCAATAAAAACCATTATACAATGAAGTTTTAAAGTTATTAAAATACATATATATTGGATAACTGAATCTTGTTAACAAAGGAAGCTCACCTGTGCCCACATGCTTCCCTGTAAGCGCACTACAACATTGATGGTGTGAAGAATATGTTTAAAGTGCTTGTCATCGTACTCAAAACGATGCCCAAACACCAGACAGGAGATGATGTTGGACACTGCATTGTTTATCACACCTTGGGCATTAAAAGGCTTGCCTATAAAACCAAGAGAAAATGTAGATATTTCAAAAATACTGAACCCAAAACATGAAATGTGTGATTAGCCAAATGTGTTTTGTGATGTTTTAATATTTTGTGTATAATTCTGATTGTGATTATTGGTGATGAACCATTTGATACCACAGGTGTTAAGATTGCCACTCAGTGCAAAAATGAAGCAAACAGATACTGTCCCTTATATAAAGAGAAATTCACATTCTGTTGCAAAGTTAAATGAATATCAAATCTTTATAGAATAAATAAATAAAAAATAAGGCGTCACATCTTGATCATGCTCTGTCATTTAACTAGTTCAGGAGCTCTTGCTGATTAGCTGATTGTCTATTGCTGATTATCTATTGAAAAAAAGGTTCTTTTTTTTGTTTGTTTTTTTTTTGTTTTTTTTGCCTTGATGAAGGGCAACAGCTTCAGTGAGGTAATGACACTCCTGCTGGATGGATGGCTCCAGGCTCCTCTTGCCCACACCAAAGTTTCGGAGTGTATGAAGAGCAAATCTCCTCTGTTGCTTCCATGGATTACCATTTGATGTCACAAGGCCTTTAGGAAAGACAAAACAGCATTAAACCTAAAGTAACTGGAAGTGGGTTGAACCATAATAATACCCAAGCAGATGCTTATTAGAAATTTTTCAACAAAATGCAACAAACACTACCTTTGTTCTTAAATTGTTCTTGAAAAACTGGTACAACAGGTCGATCCACATAGTCCTCTCCTTTATGCACCAGGGCTTCTTTAACAAGTTTGTAGCTGTTGATGATCACAGTCCTTCCACCAAAGATATGAAGATTGAAAATGTTTCCATATTTCTCTGAAAACTGTGAAATGGGTGATGAGCTCAGAGCCTGGAGGCCAAACTTTTATCATGATCTGCTGCCTTAATAAACAAAGTCTAACATGAGTTGTCTCACTGAACTTCTTCTTTTGTAATAAAAAATATTATTGTATCATTTATTTAATTGGACTATTTTATAAATAAGTATAATATTTTCAGTATTCTACTGGATTTGTATTAATGAAACTATTTAAAGAATCAACTACTGCAATGGACGATGCAGTGATTTATTCATCTGAAAAGTGTATAACAACTCTAATAAATAAAAAAACAAACACAAATATGGTATTAGAACAGTATCTCAATCATGAAATCTGGATCATCACCTAAATATTTATGATATAAAAATTTAAAAAATAAAAATCCAAATCAAAAAATCCCTGTCAGATCATCCAGTCTTTCCAATCTCATACATACCTACAATGCATCGTATATGTATTTCATAGTTTTATTTTTTATTTTATTTTATTTAAAAGTTTTTCCTATATTTCTGTGATTAAAAAAATAATTAAATCTGCAGAATTGCTTTATTTAATTTTTATTTTTATTTTGTTAGGTTGATGAAGTCTGTTCTTTAGGGTTATAAAAACTTATATTTAAAAATTTAAAAAACCTAAACAGAACTTTAAAAGTACAAAAATGACATTTAGCACAGTCTCACACTTGATGTGTAAACATCCAATGTTCAAGGCCTCTCATGACACAAGGGACATTTGTCCTGGATAAATTGGCCAAACGACAAAGTTAGATTTGCTTTCCAAGGTCGCTGTTTTTGATCATGCAGTGCATTTGAGTTAATTATTTCCTAATTTTTCAATGGGAACTTTAAACTGTTGTATAACATCTCTGAAATGTTGAGTTCTCTTTCTGGATGAATTCTCTTTCAGTGTGCAGAAAATATTATACAGAGTGTAAAAGATATCCCTGATTACATAGTATTATGTAGTGGTCCTATGGATTTCCTTGTCAATAAAGCCTCAGGCATTTAATTTTTAATAAAGACGGTCTATTGGTATATGTATGGCCTTGACTAGTGATGACAGTTTCTTTACTTTTGACCTGATACCATGCTGTAAAAATGCTCAAGTTACAAGTAAAAGTCCCTCACTGAAAAAGTTACTTAAGTAAAAGTATGTAAGTATAGTAGCCTAAATAAGTTTCCCTCTAGAAACAAGGTGGAATGATGTAGAAGACATTGTATAGTAGTAAAATACTTAAATAAATGTTCATTATTACATTCAAATACTGGGTTTGTCTTAAGTTACCTCTTCAATCTGCTGGTGGACCCTGTTGGGCTGGACGAGGTGAAGGTGACCAATGAAAGGAAGAGCCAATGGTCCAGGAGGAAAGTTTTTTGGCACTCTGTTCTTCAGAAAATCAGCCAGCAACAGAAAAACACACAGAAATATCAAAATACTTCTGCCGTCCATCCACTCAAAGCCGAGGACATTGTGAATTGTCTCCATTTGTTACCTTGTTTAAGCAAACTTATTTATCTTACTATGTTACCCTGGCTGTCACGACTAGACCAGTCCCAGATCAGGAGGGTGTTCACAATATATAACCAATTGATGAGGTGTCCGGTTTACTTGCACAACTTTCAAAATTCAAGCACAAAACAAACAGGAAGAAGTGTGTGGGTTTGAGTACATGTGTGTACTCACACCTGAGGAGACCTAAAAGCCACTTGAATTTAATTCCAATAACTTCAAGTGAGCTGTGCTGTACTCTGCAAGATTTTATAAGACTATATCTGTGCATGGTAGTTACACTGGTTTACAGCTCACAGAAAACACTTCTTTTGTTATACACCACCATCTAGTGGCAGTAGGGCTGACAACACAGCAGAGTATTCAAATGGAATAAATTCTAACATTTGCCTCTGAAATATAGTGGAGCCGCCTTTGAATAATGCCTCAGACATTTTTTCTGAATAAATAAACAAAGAGGCTAATTATGGAGAAACAATTTGATGGTCATTTAAGAATCAAATATAACACTTTCCGGGATTATCTCAAAGTTTTTGGTTAATAATAATAATAATAATCAGATTAACTCAGATTTAGGAGTAATAAACTTACTAGGCCTATATAATTTGAACGTTCATTTAAGATTTTTGGTTTAATTTATTTATTTTGTTTGTTTGTTTGTTTGTTTGTGTTTGTTTTTTTTTTCTAGTGGTAACTTGATACAAATCTAACTGGAAAATGATCCAAAAATTTTCAAAATTTTAATCGCAATTACAGCAAAACAAATAAACAGACAAAACGTTCCTTGGTGCTTCCTTTGTCCAATTAGTAATGCATATTAAAAGCGGACAACACATTTGATAGGAGAAATTTAAATATTTCAAAAGTAGCCTACAGGTATTCTGCTTTAAATTTATCAAACTAGTTGTCAGTGTAAAATCATAATTACCCCCCTGGATGCTCATTTTAATGCACCTGGTTAACTGTTCTGGTCTTATAATACAATGAAGGACTTCAGGATTTTGAATTTACAGCCATAATTCTCAGAATATTCAATATAATAAATGGGGCAGTCTACGCAGGATCAGAAAGAAGGTAACTATGTGTCATGTCCATTTAAGGAAAACACACAGTCTCGTCCCGGGATATACGGAAGACGAACAACGCCGAGGAGAGTTCGATCTGTAACGCGTGTCTCTACAGAGTTAGTGGGGTGATGGCCAATCGTTGATCACCGCCCTCCCTAGCTACTCGGTGCTACAAAACGCGTATAGCTGATAAGCTGGAAGTCAAAGTGACGTCATCTGGAGGCTGTTGCTCACCAGCTAGGATTCATCCCACCCTTACTCATGTTGTGATCTAGGAGGAGGTTTTCCGCCGGTCGAAACCTCTTTTGTGACTTCTTCAACAACAGTTGCTTCTAATATACACGTTTTTTTAGCCAACACACCCCGGTGACACCATGTGTACCGTCCCAGGAATGCCGGTGACGGCTGTTGTGGTAAGTTTAAGAGTTTGGCTGATTTCATTCAACGGGACTCTTTTGTTCAGACTCTGCCTCGGCATTAACTTCGGAGCAGAATGGCACAAAACTCTACATTAACGTTAGCTAGCAGTTAGTAGCTTATTGTTTAACAGTTTTTGGTGCTGTTACTAATGTTAGCTCGCTAACGAAACAACTTAATAGCTCTTAACATTATTTTCTTTGTAGCTTAAGTGAACACTGTCAGCTGCCACATAACATTTTTTACGTTGAAAAATGTCAGATAACATTAGTTATGGTGAATTTAATAACATGTCTCGTTTATTTTAAGTAACATGGATAAGGTAGACATAGTATACAATCAAAAGCTAAAATGTTGTCGTTGACTGTGAATTAAAAGACGTGAATGTCTTTTTACGTCAGTCACCTACTTTTACAGATGGGCGTCACCTTTGGTGTGATTCAGTCTACCTGGTCAGTCTACTACAAAAAATATTGTGTTGTTTGTTGCGCTGCATTCCAGTGATATGGGAATAGTCTCGATTACAAAAAAGATATTTATAATTAAGCGAAAAATGTAGGTATGATTGGAAGAGTTGCGATTTATTTACACGGACATACTTGTAAAGAAATCACATGTGAGGGGTGGGCAGCAAGTAAGCGTGGAGGTCAACCTTTTCACTGTAAGTTACAGTTTGGCATCCATTATCAGTAACAGGTCCATTAAGTCGGTGCGTCATAGATGTTTAAATATGTAGTTAAGTTCTGGATTAATTAAAGTAAAGCAGCATTGTGTTGCTAGATAATTAATGAGAACAAAATCACTAAAATTACCAGTCAGAGAGATTTGACTCCTGCATTTTAATTATATACTGGCTCATGTTGTGTTTTTAGGCTTATTCCAAAATTGATATTCAAGTTATATCAGTCAATGTGTCACAGTACCACTGCCAATATTCCTTTTTACATTAACTCACAAGATGAAAATTTGTTTTTACAAACCAATACATTCACATTTCTCTGTTAAAGAGTCACAAGGAAGAGAGAAATGTGCTGTAGTGCCAGCAAGCTCTGAATGATTATGAGACTCCTACTCAGTATTATCAAAGTTCCAGACCTTCTTAGACTTCATTGTATCAGCCACAGCACATAGTGAGTGTCTGGTTATTCATGACCACACACACAGGCGTTCTTTGTGTTACTGAGTATTTTGAGGAGTCTAACTGTCAGAGTCATCCATCCATCTGGTTAGTGAGCCTGCAGCTGCTTGTCAGTGTCAAGGGCAGGGCTGCACTGATGTAGTTGCTATGTGTACTTCAACTACAAAGGCACACCTTATTGAAAATCAGTAGCCTGAGTAGTCTAAGATTTGTCTGTGGTGGACAAATTGGTGCTATGGCAAGCTCAATATCACTGAGAGCTGGTATCAAACCTTTGCACGGTGCTTCCAAATCTATCACAGTTTATTATAATCTTCAGACATTAACTGGTACATAAATATTTGCAGCAGTAAGTCTAAACATGATTAGACCTGTGATTAATTTGTATATATTTGTACATACATTCATTTTTACATACATTTAAATGTATTTAAATGATTCTGACTATGAAATCTACAACAAAACAACAGAAGCAGTTGTTTTGCTCATGCAATAAGAACAGAAGTTTCTTTAATGAACTAGAACAATAATGCTAAGAAACTTGTCTCAGCAGCACTGATGTTGAGGTTTTTGAAATGGCTATGTAATGCTTTATGAATATGGATCTTACACTTTCTTCCCCTGTTGAACAGCAACGAATTGAGATCCAGAAGTTGCAGCAGGGAGATAATCTGATCCTGGGCTTCAGTATCGGGGGAGGGATAGACCAGGACCCTGGACAGAACCCTTTCTCTGAGGACAAGTCTGACAAAGTCAGTGTTTGTATATCTGTTAGCTCTATACGTTTACAGTAAATGATACAGCTTGGGATAGATAATAGAGACAAATTTACATGCCTCCTTTTGTTTATCAGGACTAGTGACAACAATTTTGCTCTTGATTTTTCAAGAGTAAATGGTAGAAAGTTAAACCCAAGTTCATCACATTTGGTCTATAATGTTTATGTATTTTATCTAAACAAAGATCTGTTATTTTCTATAGGATCTTTGTCTCTTTCTAAATAGTTATAGTTTCATAAGTGTTCAAGGACAGTTAAAAACACACAAAGATAATACAACAGAGAATCAACAGTAAGAGTAAAGAAAACATTTAATAGTTTTATTGAAATTATGTCCTACATACAACTCAAGGTATAGAAAATACCTGTTGGTAACTTCTGTTGTGGTTGCGTAATTCATGTCAGGCAGAGACCTTTCTCTTTTATGACTGATCTCATTCCTGTCTTGCTGTAACATAGTCATACCAGAGCAGTACTTAAGTGAATTATAAATGAGGGGCAGGCCTCAACACCTCCCCTTGGACCCAAAGGTGTGAACAAATCTTACCTCAAATTTTACCTCATTGATGCCTTATGATAGAAAGGAATACTGTAGCTTTGCAAAAAGTCACATCTCACCAGCTGTGTAAATACAATGTAAACTGAACAGAGGAAAATGTGTCATCAAAAGCCAGGCAGGCATAGATATTCCTTTACAGATAATAATAATAACTTTGCTTTTTGTTAGATATTAGCATCGACCTTTTGACCTTTCTGGCTTTTCTTCTTATAATATATTTCTTCTTCACAGGTTTTCAAGCATTATCTGAGCTTTCTCACAAAGCTGTGCAGGTGTTCTTACCTCATCAATACTACTTTATACTTAGCACTAAAAGACAATTGGGCTTCTGTCTTGGTTTCATAAGGATTTGTTCTGCATATTGCTGAGACATTTAGTCAATAGACAGAAAACTAACTATTCTTAAAATTCATCATTTATTTAAATCTTTTATCAAGAAAACATGTCAAAAATGTTACTTCCAGCCTCTGAAATGCAAGGCTTTGTGCTTTTGTCCAGCCAGACATGGTCTACCCAAACTGGCAGCCTCATTTATAACACCCTTGGATAATTAAAATAAACTTAGTGTTTCAAGACAAACACATTTGGGAATTGTTCAGGTCTATTCTAAATATTCCAGTTTCTTTTAGATTGTCTGTGTTGGTTCTGAATGTGTTTGTGTTTGTAGGGAATCTATGTGACCAGGATAACACCAGGAGGACCAGCACACCAGGCAGGATTGAGGATGGGGGACAAAATAATGCAGGTGTGTTTTGAAATATGCAGAATTCAGTGAAAATTGCTGTGGATCCACAAGATGGCACCATGTGTACACTCAAGAGTCAGATAAGAGCTGTTCATCAGTAGCAGGGCTCACCTTATCAATGCAGCCCATAAGTCAAATTAGAAAAAATGGCCACTGCTTTTCTTAAACAAAAATCTTTTCTTTTTCCCAGGTGAACGGCTGGGACATGACCATGGTGACCCACGACCAGGCTCGTAAAAGACTTACAAAGAGAAAAGAGAATGTTGTGCGGCTACTGGTAACCAGAAAGTCATTGGAGGAAGCTGTAAAACAATCTATGGGCAATTACCACAAACAATAATGTAGTGGTACTACTTAAAAACACAGGGTTACGCTATTACCAACAACTGAATCATATACTTCCACAAATTCAGACGGTTGTGGCCTTTATAACTAAATCAATGCAAAAATATTATGCAGACCACTTCAGATCTTTAGATATTTAGGAGACCCATCCCAGTACCTGAATCTGCACAGGTCAGTTGTTACTGGTCCTGATCAGCTACTGGAAAATGAGACGGTGCTGTTTTTTCCCATACATACTCAAACTCACCTCTAAGTGTATGCAAGACTTTTCAAATATTTACATAGCATTTTTACCTGCACCTTTTGAAATAGGGAACGGTCCAAATTTTTACACACAACAGGGCTTAAAAATATTTAATGTAAATCATGAAAATTGAATTAGGAAAGAATTCACTGTGAGAATTTAATAAAGACTTGGTTTTCAGCGCTGAGTTTTTTTCAAGTCCACTTTGGCATCAAGTTGATGTTTTGGATAGTTTTTGAGGAACATTTATGCTGTTTTTGTAAGAAAAGTTTTGTGAAGGGTTATGAAAGATGTAAAGTTCACACAAAAATACACAATGCCTGAAGTTTGCTTGTTTCATATTTGAGCTTTAAAAAGGCTTAAGTTATTTTATGGAAAACCTCTCATAAAAAGGGCTTGCCAAACTCTGTACTTGACATCACTCTTGATCCATTCCCACTTAGGAAAAATCTGCCAGATGTCTTTGACCCAGACTTGATGAGAGTTCTTTGGGAGCTTTGGGTTGATGCAGGGTTAAGAACATCTTGGTCAAAACCATGTTTAAACCTTTTTGCATACAGCTGACCAAAGTCGGTCTTGATAATCTTGATACATCAAGAATGTTTATTGCTGTTTTGTTGTTAATGATGAGCATTTTATCTCATTTATATAAAATAAAAAAAACATTTAGCTGTTATTTTTGTGAAGATTACAGCATCAAATGCCAAAGTAAAAGCCAAGGCACCGTTAAGTGATCAAAATATGAATAGCGTTGTTTGTAATGGTTTCTTTTTTTTAGAATCGTACGCAATACTGTTCAAGATCTCCACAAGAAACTCTACACTTGTATGTTCAATGTTTTAATGCGTAATGTATTTTTCACTAACTTACTTTCACTGATGCATCTCTCCATTCAATTTTATTCTTCTTTGTGTTGATATCTCCTTCATCTGTTGCAAAGTAGCATTTTCTCTCTCTGTATCTGTATAACAAAAATGGTTGTCCTTTTTAATTGCAGTCTGAAGCGTGTTGAACAATTATGCTTGAGCGGGCTTTGGACTGTAAACTGTTAAAAAGCTATGTTGTTAATCAGACTGTGAATAATAATTAGCACACAGAAGAGGAAGTCTTGGCTTGAATATATGAGCTGACTACACTGGAAGCCCAGAAACATGAACTGTTGCCCCAAGAGGCTAACTCATCATCAGAGGATAGGCGATGGGTCCTGAGGTTGCTTTTATAGAGAGCCAAAGTCCCACCCCTCCAGTTGGACCACCGTGGGACCTTATGTTGGAAAAAATATCTACAGTCAATGGGGATTATAACATCCTCTTATACAACCGGCTCACTATTCTTTTGCACACCTGTAGCTCTCAACATGGTTAGACTTAAAACGGTTTCAGTACATTTTCCCTGTTTCAGAGGAACAAAGTCAACTTAATGGAGTCATCATGGTGACATTTTGTGTGCAAAACAAGATATGTAGTTTACTGACTTACTCCACATTAAATGAAATGGTACTTCACCATCTTTCCGACAAACTGCTTATTTATTAATTCATCTCACAATCTTCATAGTAAATATTTTTAACATATTTAATTTAATTTTTCTTTTCATGTAATGTGTTTAATTGATTGCACGAAAAGAGGGTTAAAAATGTCTCTCTCTGTGTATTGGCTCCTGTACGGATTTTTCTTTGGAATAAGGTTGCATGAGGTCCACTGGAAGGGCTGGCTCTATATTGTGTCTCATACAAACAGACCTACTATTGGATAACAGCTATCTTATCATTTTCAGTACATTCATTATGTAATTAGGGATCTCAGCAGGGTATCTCAGCAAGAGGAAGTTGATTCTTTGTTATTTTGACACAAGCAAACCAACGAGTTTCACACTGGAATATGGCACATTCAGATTGTTGCAGTCTGAAGTTTTCTATCATCAGTGATCTTAAGTCCAAATCCAAACTGAGAGAGTGTTGTTTGATAACTGGGAATGTGCACCCTGGCCTTAAACGAATTCCTAAAACCACTATTGAATAATATGTTTCTATTTTCACTTTTTCCATTCCACTGTGGCTTCTTCAATACGACAATGATTTACTGCCTCTAATACAGTTTGAATTGTGTATACCATTGCAATGTGTGACTGAATACTAACCATAAAAGATGTAGTTTTTAAATTTTACAATACTGCTATTGTAGCAATACTAATCTTATATCTTTGGTTGAACTTTTTTTTAAAACTGTTCTCGTTATGCTAGTGGTATTTATAACAATGTGTTTCTAAGTGTTTAATAAAGCCATTTGATTTTTTTGAATATTAACATCTAATCTAATGATTAAATGTGTAAAATTTAAGTTTTCATTCCAAAACTGAATATCTACTGTAAAAAAAGTATCCATTTTAACACCATGATAATATAGTAATACTTAAGTTTTATGCTGATATAACAATAAATTTATGTTTAAGGTAAAGTCTGCCTCAAAGGAAATAACTTTAAAAGAGTTAAAATGTTGAATCAAGTTTTGTCTCGAGACAATTTGAGGCTTTTATGATGTGTAATTTTGGAATGAAACCTTTAATTCTTTACACTGTGGTTCCCAACCTTCTTGGCTCCTGAGCCCTTAAAATTAAGTCATGTCTCCTGTGGCCTCAGTGTTTAAATGAGTTAAGAACAGTTTGATCAAAGACCATTTTTTCTTTGAATATTTCTTTTCAAGTGTTTTTAGAGACCTAAAAAGGAGAAAGTGTCTTTTTTGTTAAAAAAAAAAGAAAAAATGAACTAATTTGATGAAAGCCAGAACAGTGATGTCTGGCACAGCTTCACCTACTTGAGAGAAAAAAGAGTGAATAGGTTGAACATTTAGCAACAACCACAGTATAAAAAACAGATTTATTGCCAGACCCACACATTTGATTTGTGACTTTTCTTCCGGTCATACATCTGATAATACTGTTGTTTTTTATACATCATGCTGGAATTCTCCGGAAATGAGGATGCTTTAAAGAAATAGAATTTTTTTTCTTAGGGCCCTGAGGTTTTGGGAGCCACTGCTTTACAGAAAGACAGCACAGTGGTACATGAAGAAATTAGTGTAATAAAAGACAAATCACTTACAGTATGTTCCGTTAAAATAATGACCATCCAGCTCCTGATTTTGTACATGTAAACTTTCAGCACAGAACAAAAGTTTTGTATTTGACTGATCATTTTACCATAGGAATGTTTCTCAGATATTAAAAGACTTAAAAGGAAATATGCCTCTCTATTTTTTGATGATAAAGCACTGATATAATATGATAAGCAGAAGTAACAATCTGTTTTTACCTTATCATCACACACACACACACACACACACACACACACATGTAAACACTACAAAGCCTTTTTTTCATTTTACAGGCCCCTTAAAATAGCTTCATGTTGCCTGTTAAAAAGCAATCAGCTGACATTTCAAAGCAAAGAATCTATTCCCTGACCTTTCTTTGTTTATGAAGGCATTTAGATTCAGAGAGCTTTCTCTACTTTCATCTCTTAAATATGTGAGCCTGGAACCAATTGTTGGCCTTTGAACTGAGAAGCCGGGGAAATGACGAGCCATGATGCAGCAAATGAGAAAAACTATTAGCAGAAAGTGGGTCACAATTAAAAAAAGTCTGAGAAAAATTTGACTCTGATGTGCTGCACCAGTTCACTTTGGCTCTGGCTTTAGGAGGCACAAACTCATCCATTTCCGTCTCTAAGAAATATAAATTCAATTGTAAAGAACAAATAAATTAGTTCATTTCCAATTTTACTGTACATCTGTGTTCAGAAAGGGGCCAAACACAGCTTTGTGATGTTTTTTTAAAGTCTTGAAATGAGATTTGAGCCTTGTTTCAGAGGGTAGGACAAGTGGAACTTTTTCAGGAGTTTCCCCTAGTAGTAAAGAAATGTTGCTCCACTGGTTAGGTAGAGTGGGTGACCCATGTACAGGGGCCATGTCCTCTCTGCAGCAGCCCCTGGTTCCCCCTGGCAGCCCCTTGGTGCAGTGTCATTTAGGTAGTGGAAGATCTGTAACTCCCATGTTCTGTAAGGGAAAATTACTTTGTCAAAAGAGTCTGGCGTTTTGGAAAGAGTAATAATATGATGGCAGTTTCCTGTGACAAAGAGATGTCTGACAGTAAGGTGGAGTCATGAAATTTTATACATAGAGTGTACACTTTGAGTGATATTGAATTTTTCTTAGTTTGGCCTTTTATTTATTTATTTATTTATTTATTTATTTTTCAGGTTGGTTGAAATATGTTCTGCTGCTGTCCACATCCACAGCAGTCCATTGCGTAGCTGGAACTCCTGCTGCTTCTTCCAACTGGGATCATGCTGACCACCTTCTTCTGTTGGTAATAAACTCACCAGGGATAAGTACCCACTTCAGAAAACCGTGAACTAGCTGTTGGGTTGTAAACCTGCTCACCTGCACATTTACCATACATTATTGATATCCATTATTTGATTGAACAACTCTCTATGAAGATTTAGACACATAAGACACTGATCAATGAATAGTCATTTGTCATGTTTTCATGGTCAAAGTTCTTGCAATAGCTAGCACATTATATTTGAAATTATGTCAATATTTCTGAGGGAGGATGATTGTTTGATAGCTGAAAAGACTTGAAGACTCTAAAACTGGAAGAGAAGTAATGAAGAAGTAAGTTTTAGATATAGATTGCACATTTTAAAGTGTTAAGACAGCATTTCAGTGACTACGTTTAAATTACACATTTTGAAATACATGCACATTAAATGCTGTTGAACTAGACTTTTAAATGTAAAATCTAACTCCTACAACCAGTCTGAACCCACATACCTTTTCAGTCACTATAATCTTTATTACTTGGTTGGACTTTGACTTTATAATCATGGGTACATAAGTACGAGTGTAACTTTTCCTTATCTGTTCAATCCCTATTTTATATCCATACTTCAGTTGCTGCCACATGCATTTTGTTCCTGTCAGGTCACAGTTTAGTTAAAAGTATATTGAAAAAAAATGAATGAAACATCTGGTAGCTGAATAAAATATAACAATGATAACTTACTGACCCTTTTCCCCTCCCTACTTATGAAGAAAAAGTCATGGCAACAATGACTTGCAGTTGTACTAGTCATTAAAATGCAGGCCTTTTGGTTTATTTATACGTTGCCATGGTAAAATCATAGTATCAGAGCTCCATTGATGATTACTTGTTTTCATCCCAAATACATGTGTAACTCAGACCTAACACACTAAGAGTTTATTGAACTGATTCTGATCAGCTGCTCTGGAACAGAAAACTCTTGAGTTTCCCATCTCCGAGTTCATGTTCAAAACAAGAGTTTGTTAAACCTGCTTTCTGCAACAGGCCCCTGGTCTGTTTCACATCATGAGAGAGGGTCGATTTAGGGCAACACTGAGCTAATATCCTCCCTTTGAGAAATAATTAATGACCAAACTCTGTGCTGTGTGTGCACGTGTGTGTGGCTGTTATTTTTGTTCCAGAGACAGAGGGAAGCATGCCTCATTCCACTTGCCTAGGCATCATAACACTATTATACCATGTCATGAGACATTATTGTGGCTGCACAAACATCCCATCCAGTGCTGAGACTCACAATGTGAGATTGCTCTCACCAATATCATAACATTAACACATTGCATGTTGCCTGGTAACTAATGGACAGCTATAAGTGGCAGCAATTACCACCCAGTGTCATTACAAGAGGCACTTTGTGATATAATTTAATTAGTATCAACAAATTGTGGTAACTTTTATGAGTTTTGATGCCATAGACCTCAAACTTGATGTGTTTGACCTAAAGCTATTTAATTATTTTTAATCCACTAATTCACACACCTATCAAAACATGTATAAACTCACAAAAGGAAAAAAAAAAACATACACAAATCACATGAGATTAAACAAAACAGTTGATATGTTGCACAAAAATGAATTCTTTCATGCTTTAAGAAAACACAGAAGAGATAAACGTTCCTTTCTGCAGGCGGGTGAATAATTATACCATCCAACCGTGGATCATACATGATCCTTGCCTCCCACGTTATGGCAGGATAATTGTGTTGCCATGGCGATGCAATCTGCTGCTATCACTTTGGTCCTCCACCAGATTGGAACCAGAGGGAAGTCCACAGCCTCACTTTCATCTGCTGCATGTAAGGTGCAATAAACGGCTGGAGAAGTGTTCTGCTGAATGTTTGCAGGAAGCCTATGGGCATGCAGAGGTTATCTGTGTATTCTGTAACTAAAGGCCAGAGCAAGGTAAAACTGTTATAGTTCATTAACATTCAATTCTGATTGAACTCTTGATGGTTCTGGCTTTAATGTACAGTGTGTGTGGCAAGACATTGATCAAACTCAGAATTTTATTTAAATTTTCAAAAGGATCGAATATTTGGCTGAATTTTGAAAAAAGAATGAAAAAATTCATCATAATGGGATTGAAGCTTTCACTTTATGTAGGATCAAGTGCAATAAAAGTGAACTATTTTCATTATAAAGTACTTTAAATGCTGGCTCTGACACCTTCACCCGCAATGTTCTTTAGAACATGGAATTTCTCAATTTTCACAAATTTTAAATTTCCATTTTTGCAGTTTCTAAGGACCTCTCATCCATCAAAATGTGAAAATCTCAGTTTCATGACATCTGGGCAACCTTATATGGTAATGAGCATCTTCTTAAAATGATGAAAAGCTCTGAAACAGTTTGTAAATAGACCCTGAAGTGTGGTTTAGTACCATAGAATAAAAATAAATGTTATGTTTGATTAGGATTCCTTATTTTTAAATGTGAATTTTGATATGCTTAAGGTCTTTTGCGAGACTTCTTGTTTTTTTAAAATATCACCAACACCTTACAAAGACAGCTTTAGGGTTTATTAAGTGATGTTGATCCCTCTATAAACGTTGTCACTATCTTTGTCTTCTCACCAGTGGTCAACTGTAATATTTCACTTGGGTTATAATAAAATTCTCAACATGATAGAGAAAAATTGCAATAATATGGTGCAGTTTTTCAGCCTGTTGTAGGCTTTATGCATATCAATGCAACTTTTGTGAACGTGATCCTGATGAGTGGGTGTGAGATGCTCAAGGGTTAAAAATACATAAGTTCCCCAGAGTGGATAAGGGAGCCTCTGCATGTTTTGGTAATGTGTGTTTATACTGCTGGCTCCTTCCTTCACTATTTTATGAGCAAATTGTCCAGAACATGTATAGAAATTAACCATGCTGCATAAAGTGGCTATATGGTATAAAATTCATGAGGAAACCAGCCTGTGAGTATTTCCATTGGTTTCGCTGTTGTGGATGGGCAGCAGGTGGTTTATCCTTATTATTTATTTCTCTCCTGAAGGATCCTTAACCTCTCCTCCTCCCACGCAGACCTCCCGGGCGCTCCTTTCCGCCGGAGGCTCCGTGCGAGGAGGCGAACCGCTTGGTAGTAAAACGGGAGATAACAGTGAAGATGGTTAGAGGAGAATCAGTGTGTGGGCAACATTAGTTCATTATCGGCTCCGTGCTGGAGAGAGAGACATCCACATGTTGTGAGGAGCGCCGTGGACAGACAGAGGTATGAAAGATTTAATTTGTTATCACCGTGCATTTTTCTGTCCTAATTAGTCACTTCAAAGATACACTGGACAACGTTTGTGTGGTAAGTGTAACTTTTGTAAGTGTTTTTCCCTGTTTTTGCATCGTCTTCAGGGAGGAAAATCAACTGAAGACTGAAAGATCTGATTCTTCATGACGGCTTGACTCAACTAAAAGGCAAAATTAGAGTATGTGACTTCTCTTTTTCTTCGTTTGCCGTATCTATCTATCTATCTATCTATCTATCTATCTATCTATCTATCTATCTATCTATCTATGTGTAAATGACTATCTATTTAAGTCATTAACACAAGTCAATATCAAGATCTAGTAATGGGCTGTTTGACCCTGTGTCATCGTCATTTTGTGAAAGAATAAACGCGAAACTGACTTCAAATTAAAGGGACATTCCAGCAGTTTGTTGCTGCGCTTTCATGAAGTTGGGAGACACGTTAAATGGAGACTGAAAATTTCTTCAATTTCTGAAAATCTACTCACGTTTTTTTTTAATTGAAAAAGATGAAAACATTTAAATTAATTAAAAAATGAACCCGGAAACTGACTATGAAAGGGGTCGTCCATAGTACAAAGTCAGTTAAAAAAAAACACATTACGACTTTTAAGTCATATTCATATTCTACATGAAAACAGTTTACGCCATCGTCTAAAATAGACAGTATAGATCAAAACCATCTACCAAGAGTCTTTTTTTTTCATTTTGACATTTTTGGTACAAAAATGATCATGACTAAATTATCTTACCTATGCCATAATTAGGCTATCGTACATTATCTGTTTTCAGGCGCAGGTGGCACTGGCCTGCTTTACGCAATTTACAGGTGTGATCAGACGTCATTTCCTGTCGCTCCAATACTTGTACTGGCCTAATTCATTTCCTGCGCGATGTATTTCCGTACTTTTTGGTCATCGTTTGTGTTTTTTTAGACTTCAACTACCTTGATTAAGACAGATCATAGAGAACTTGGAAGTCAGTGATCGTAAAAATGAGCTTTTCCTCTGTCTTACTTAAAGTTTTACAGCTTTTTAGAAAAGAGCAGTACATGTCTGTTGCTTGATAATCCAAATAACTGTTGATGTGATATCCTTTTCTATATTTTATTCTGTTTAAGAGTTTGGTAGGCTAACTGTTATGTTGTACAATGATAAGCAGTCTACACTCTGCTGCCAAAGAAAAAGAAAAAAAGAGGAGGCACACATCAAACGAGGCACAACCCTTGCTTATGCTTAGGTTGTAAGCTCTAACACCATAGATCAATTATTAGGCTCTAGTGTTGTTTAATCTTAAAAAAAACACTGATTTGTGCGATTTGGGAGACAAGGAACTGAATGGTACTTTTCATAATGAGTAAACTGGTGGAGTAGTCGTTAAATTCCAAAGATTTTGATCTGTATGTTCTGTTGTGTACATAACCAGGTCATGTAGTGCAAAATGTCGTCACATGAACAGGCCACCGTGCAGCGTCTTCAGGGCAGCCTTTGTGTTGTGTAAACAAATTTTATTGTGGGTGAACTAGATAAGTGGGACAGAAACTAGAGGGATGGATTTGACTTTGATGGACTTGACGTGGACTGCAAAAGGTTGGCTGTTCAGTTTGCATGTGTGTGGAGGAGTGTGTGTGTGTGTGGAGGTGTGAGAAGGTCAGGTCGTAGAGAGGCCTTTTCATGTCTGTCTGCTTATGAAAGCAAAGCAGTGAGACGTCCTGTCATTGTGCCGCTCGGCTCGGGACTCTCTCACACACAGCGATCTGACCCTCTGTCTACAGCTGAGACACTGAAAAGTGTTACTGACTCTGACTGGACTGTTAGACACTGACTTTAAACCATGAGCGGTGAGTAACCACTGAGCTGTTCACTGAGGTGTTTTCATTGAAGAACCAGGATGGAAATAATGCTGTGAGATTTTTGAGGCAGTAACACATGCATGGCAGCAAATAAGGTGTACTCTCTCTAAATGGTGTGCCTTGGGATTTAGTGTTCAGTTTACAGCTAGTGTTAAAACTCGGGCTTTTGTATCTAGACAGAGTATAACTGTTGCAGATGTTGAATTAATCTGTTGATAATGTGAATTTCCATGATTTCAGAGTTTTTTCATAGTTATCAGAACTTTGGGGGATTCTGCTGAGAAACCCAGAGTGAACTTCTGAGTTGTCTTTATTTTTATGTTTGTGAACTGGATTGGAACTGAAGTGGTTTTGGTGCTGTAGAGAAAACACAACAAACTTTTTATCAAATGGGTTGAACTCTGGGACTGAGGGTCAAGTTTCTCTCTCACTTCCTGATCTCTCTGTCTGTCATGGGTATGAAACTAAAATGCTGCAATTTAGGAAGTGTACTGTTGTATTTCCTATTTAATAAGGAAAAATGGAAAAAATTTAAACAGCTTATCTTTTTAAGTGCCGTTACTGGGATAAGAACTTAAACAAATCTCATATTTTAACAATCCAAGTTTTAATTGTGTTTTTGAAAATGACTGTCATCATATTTTATAATGTTGTTGTTCTTAAAAAAGCAAAAATCTACCTGTGTTACTCGCATGAGATCATCTGTGTTTATTCTCCTTAAACACTCATTTATTGTAAATAAGCCATAGGTACGGCATATATGTGCAGGAACGTGTGTGTGTGTGTGTGTTTGTGTATGTATGTGTGTGTGCCCGCCTGCCTGTACTTGTTTTCAGTTCATAATTATTTTAACATTCGCCAGCCGCTGGCTCGTTCAGTTTTTTTCTTTCCGTCTATTTCCTTTTATTCCTCTCTTTTTATATGTTTGTGAAGTAAAGTACATTTTCCTCCAAATAAGTAAACAGTTAACATGAGATTAATTATCACACCTCAGTATCTCTTTGTTGGGACAGGTTGAGGTAAAGAAAAATCCACTTTTTAATCCTGGAAAAAAAAAACTAAACAAAAAACTCTGAGTTCTTCTCTGGCTGGTAAAAGGCTCCATATCAGAGCAGAAACTGGAGTGACTCCATGTGTTTACTCCACCAGAAGCTCTGGTCTGCCTTCGCCTTTCTCCTCCAGAGCTTCCCGTTTCTCAGCAGCTATCAGCCAGCGTCTGTCTCTCCATGCCGTCCTCCAACTCTCTGAAAGCCCTGCGATACACATTCAAAAGTTGACTATGAATGTTATGAACGCTTTCAATTATTTGGTAAAGCTCTTTCTGTGACACAGATAAAGAAAAGTAGGATTGAGGTAATATGAGGATGTAACAGTCTCAGATGAGATTCCTGTGTCCTCGTTTGCTTTAACATGGTGGTCTGAAGTGGATTTAGCTGGGGTGTAAAATATGCTCTACTCTACATGCAGCACACTCCTCTAGGAACAAAAATGACCACACTGAGTTATATTTTGATATATTTACCATAGTTTGGTGCTTAGTTTTGGACTTATTGGTTAATTGTTGTTCTTTTATTGATAAAAAAAAGTGCATGTTGACCATCTCAGGTTTATTGATGCTTCTATACATTAAACTCAAATTTCTTTGCTGTTAGCTTAATGTCTAAATTTTTAACACTGTCCTCATCCATTGTAAGATTTTTGAGTTTCAGGCTGAAGAGCTGCCAGCATACTGACCACAACCGAGCAGTTTGGCTGGTGACAGAGATAATGAAACAGTGCAGTACAGCAAAGAGAAAAAACTGCAGCTGTTTAATCAGGCTGTGTTCCCGCTCTTTTTTAAAACTACACCTGATGAGTAATTCAAAAAATTACATCACCCAGTCACATTTTAACCAAAGGTGGTGCATTCATTATGTTTGTACATGTTATGGGAATTAGGCTTCTGATAATGCCTAGGCTCGTAATGCTTCAGTTGGTTAATGCAATTTTATTACACTTCTGCAGTGCAATTGGATGTAGATGCAAACATTGTTGCTGGTCTTACTGGCAGCTTTGAGGAGACTAAATATATATATATATATATAAATTAATTCCTGAACTGAACTGAAAGGGACATTTTCATCATGTTGTTCTAAACAGAATTCCTTAAACATTGGCTAAACAGGCAGGAAATGAGAGAAGAGAGATGAGGAATGACATGCAACGAAGGCTGTCATCCAGTCTCAGATTGGTCACGCTGCCTAAAAATCTGTTATTATTTGTTTGAGTGTGGCCACAAAATGTGGTCAGATTCTCTTTAGATCATTTGACCCAATGATTCACAGTATAACATTAAGTGTTTGTGGTGTATAGGTCACATTAAGTGTTGTGGTTATCATCCAGATGGTCTGAGTTCATATCCTTCTATGGGAGCAGTTTAATTTTAGTCAACATTCATTCATCTGTCAAACACTCCTCTACTTCCATAGCAGGATTTAAAATAGACATAAACTCTGTTGGTATAGCACACATCACAAAGCTGACCTTTAAATCGACATTGTACTGAAAAAATGTTGCTAAAATGATACATGTAACATATTTCACTGCCAGGCCATATTTGGTATATTATGTGTACATGAAAAACTGATTTCAAAGCTGCTTTCACTTGCTGGCATGACTAAAATAGTATACTCCACTGACAAATTATCACAATCAGAAACAGTTGGAGGTGTTGTTTCCGTCAGATCTTCACACTGCAGGGTGCAGTAACACCAGTGTAACAGAAATATTCTTAGATGCAGAGAATATGCAAACAGAATCTGTGGCTGTATTCCATAAGTTTTAATCACAGGAATAACACTGTATACCTTTAAGCTGTTCGTTTGATAGGTACAAGCATGGCAGCATCTTTATGTTTAGCAACTGATGTGTTTCATTGTTTAATTATTTCACTAAGTCTTCACCGTTGTTGGTTATTTTCTTTACTGGGCTGTGTGACACTGATTTGCACATATGTATAGAGAGATGATATTACATTCTGTTGTCATAAGTGCTAGTCCGTTTCAGTGTTAATGTTAAGCCGCAAATAACAGTAGAGGAGAAGTGCATTATTCAATCCACTTTTTCATCCGCTCTTATCCATTCAAACCTCAGTGGTGAAAGAGGACCATCAGCAACCTCTCGAGTCCTTCAAACTTGTTAAACATTATGACTGTGTTGCATATTTTAGTCAGATGTTTCCTCTTGTGCTTCGGACACACACACTTATAGGCAGCATGTGTGAATGATGATGCTTGAGAGCTGATTATTCTGCCTATGATGCTGGCTAAATAATGGGCTTAGATTATCCAGGGTCATCCTACAAAACCTGCTTAACAATGGGTTTTTCACACTGTGTGTAGGATGTATGGATAAATGTGAACCTTCGAACAATGAACAAAAGAAAATCAATAGACAAGAATGATACAAACAGAAAAGATAGAATGGTCTCCAGAGATCAATTGTTAAGTGTTTATCTCTCAGGGGAGACAGAAAATTGAAAGCTATCAGATGAAAAGATAAGATGTAAAGGAGAAGTTGATCAAGAGGCCGGCCGCTCACTTTATTGTTCTTTGCCTGTGTGGCTTCAAGCCAGTTTTTTCAGAGGGGGATTTAGAGGAAACACTGTAGCCTAGATAGATAAGGAACGGCCACGTGCTACACACACACTGCTTTGTGTTGTTCAGCCGAGGAAACACGGTAAGAATACAGAAGCTCTATGCCTTAAACTTTTGTATTATTATTACAACTCTTATCTATTTTAATAAACATAGTGAAGATTTAGTTATACAATGCTGATATTAAAGTACTCTGTGTACAAAAAGGCACCTTATTCAGCTTAAGCCATGTAATTAGGGAGTTGAGACAACACTTGTAGCTTGCCTAATATTCAAGGTCATACAGAGTAATTTTGAGTTTAACATGTTATCCATTTATGTTAGTTTAAGCTGGTTAAAACTCACAAACAAAATGCTGATATCTCTATATGTTTTGATTTGGTATACGCTTAAACAATAAGTGTAATTTTCACCGTCTTTAACTTTCTCTTAACAAGTTAGACAAAAGACAAACATCGTTAGTACTATGCAAGTGATGCCTTGATACATTCAATATCAAGTACTTTAAGTGTTTATTTTTATTACAGTACTCGTAGAATGAATACATGAAGTTTTTACTGATGAGTAATTTTCCCTCCATTTCTGGCTCGCAGTTAAGATTAAGAAATGGCTCTTCTATATCAGACCACCTTATAGTGGTTTTGGTAACTTCAGAGAGGCTAAGCTGTAGTAATATTTGTTATTGATCAGTTTGTTATTTTTTAATTCATTAGATTAGAATAGTTTATTGTACCCATCATAATTTACCAGAGTCAAAGTAATGCTTCAGATTGCTTGTTTGTCAGATGAACTGTCTGAAATCTCGAATATATTGATACATGGCCCACATGATATAACTTGCATACATGTTTATACTTTTCCATCATGTGTTTTTGAGAGCAAATGCTTTGTCCACCTGTTGACTATTGTCTATTATTTCTGCCAAATATCACACATGATAAATGCTCATGTGTGACCAATTATTTCCTCCCACAATGTGCTCTCCCTGCCCAGTTTCCCATGAGACCCGCCTTCTGGACCAGGTGCTGGAGCTGATTATGAACGAGAAGCCCCCCAACAGTGCTAGTCTTTTTCTAAACGAGGACGTGGACAAACCCCCTTTGCCAGAGAGAGAAGACCTAAGGAGGCGCCTACGCAGGGTCATGGAGAGGAGAGCCAGCAGCATGAAGGAGAGGATGAGCTCCATCAGTAGGAGCAGCATCAAAGGTTTCCTCAAGAGGAACCTGTTCGTTCTGTTCACCATCGCTGCTGTGGCTCTGGGTGAGTGAGGAGGGAAGCATAGTGGAGGTTTAACACTGTTTTCTCTGCAGTCAGTTGACTTTATTGCTCTTGTGTTTATGTGTGTAAATGTGTTCAGGTGTGATGCTGGGCTTTACTTTACGTCCCTACAACCTTTCACTGAGGGAGATCAAGTACTTTGCCTTTCCTGGGGAGCTACTGATGAGAATGCTGCAGATGCTGGTGCTGCCTCTCATCGTCTCCAGCCTAGTCACAGGTTATATTATAACTAACACAGAGGAACATAAACACACAAACTCAAAGAGGAATTCTTGTATTTTTTAAACCTGGAACTTATTTGACACGTTTTTTTGGCAAATGACCAATTCTCAGAAAAAGTATGGTAATTGCAACAAGGCTGCAATGGCAGCGTTGCAATCCTTTGGAAAAACTCAGATTGTTTTTTACTACAATCAGTAAAACTCCTATTTTGCCACCCACAGGTTTTCTGACAGTACTATTTAGCAGATCTCTACAGAGATATACCTTTCTGTTAGAGAGTTAGATCCTTTTGTTTTAACTGTAACTAAAAGTTTCATTGAAGGAAAAGTCTTCCTCTGAAATCCTGTGAAATTTCAGACAGGTTCCGCAGGATTTCCAGTAAAACAAGAAGGACTTGATGCTAACAAAAGGTCTATCTCTGTAGAAATCTGTTGAGTAATGTTTTTAGAGCGTCAGTATAACAACTGCAGCCTGTGGGTTCCTGGGGCTCCCCCCTGACATTATCTGGAAAATGACAAAACTTTTGGGAAGTACCAGTCATTTGTACACCAAAACATGTATAAAAGGTCCTAGGTTTTGAAATACCAGAGTTCCCCTTCAGTGCTCCAAACTTTTGATTCTGCAGATTACTGGTCAGACACAAAAATGTGAAGTGTGAAGGAGTGTTACTACAACTACACAACTTAAAATATTGGCAGGTCCAATCACAGCATACAATACTCATTGAAGTCAGGTTTGGCCAAATCAAAGTCCTTCATTGTTCACTGGCTGATTATATCTATGTTAATTTTAAAAAATAACAACAAAATCTAAACTTGCCGCAAACAGATATTCTGGATTTGGTTTCCTCTGTCTCAGGTATTTCCTCCTTGGATAGCAAAGCTTCTGGTAAAATGGGAATGCGTGCAGTTGTCTACTACATGGTGACCACCCTGATTGCTGTGTTCATTGGCATCGTCATCGTAATAATCATACGGCCCGGGAAAGGCAGCAGGGACAGTCCTGTTGCCAACAGTGGAAACATTGAACCAGTTCAGGCTGCTGATGCTTTCCTGGATCTCATTAGGTAACGGCTTAGAGACCCTAGATGACATAATTGTAAAGTTACACTTGTGTTGCCACATATGTACATATGACGCTATAGTTCCTTAGCATAGATTAGCAGCTTCAAAGTAACAGTCAGAAAACAAACCATGTAATCATTATTATACTTCTGATAAAAATGCACAACATATAACATTTTCATGAGCTTTGGAGATGTCGGATAGCAGTTTACCTTTGGACATAGCCAGACTAGCTATTTCCACTTGTCTTTATGCTAAGCTAAGCTATCTGGCTGTAGCTTCATATTTAATGAAAAAAAGAAGGTTTCAATTTTCCTAACTCACAGCAAAAAATAGGTTTATTTCTTAAAATGTCACACTAACCTTTTAAAGCCTTTTTAGAATTCAAACATAAAAAAAAAATAATTGGGACAGGAAATGCACACAGTCATTCACTTGTTGTATGTCATTAAATGAATGGCTCATTCTCTACTCTTTTTTATCACATAGTTATTAATTAACATATTTTAGTATAACACAATCTACCTACCTGCCGTGACTCATGTGGTGTTGTGTTATAGAAACATATAAATATGATTATCTCTTTTTCTCCACCCCAGGAACATGTTTCCTCCCAACCTGGTAGAGGCTTGTTTCAAGCAGGTGAGGCTGTCTTTCAAATCAGTCATTTAATATGATTATTATTTCCTTAACATATTTTATTTTAATCATTTAGAGACAGAAAACACACAAAATCCATATGTATTTTGGATAAAGCTTAATTTTCTCTCTTGTAGTACAAAACCGTGTATAAGAAGACTGTGCGTACAAGAAACGTGACAGTTACCCTGAACCTCACCGACTCTCTTAACCTGACAGAGTCTAGTTTGAACATGAACCTCAGCAGGGTGCTGCACACCATACAGGTAGGTGGATGTGGCAGATACCCCCTACAGGGAAACAAACACCTGGGGATTGCAATCTTAATTTATAATATTCATACAGAGTGAGATAAAAAAAAAATACTATTACATCTTTCATGTTGTGTCAAACACCTCATTCGCACCGCATTCTTATAATGTTTTTCTTTACACACGTCGTCTATGACAGGAGACAGTGGAGGAGACTGTCCCTGTTTCTGGCTCCTCTGCTGGAGTGAATGCTCTGGGTCTGGTGGTTTTCTCCATGTGCTTCGGTCTGGTCATTGGCAACATGAAGGAGCAGGGTCAGGCCCTCAGAGATTTCTTTGACTGCCTGAATGAAGCTATCATGAGGCTGGTGTCCATCATCATCTGGTCAGTCAGTAAAGACACATCTATTACTTCATAAAATCTTTGTTTTTTATGCATGCTGTGGTTCTCTGATTACCAAATATCCATTTCTCAATCTTCTTTCTTCATCTCACCTATTAGGTATGCTCCAGTGGGCATCCTGTTCCTAATTGCAGGTAAGATTGTGGAGATGAAGAACCTGGCAGAGGTTGGTGGCCAGTTGGGAATGTACACGGTGTCTGTCATTGTGGGTCTCCTCATCCACGGCCTCCTCATCCTGCCACTGCTCTACTTCCTGGTGACCAGAAAGAATCCCTACAGCTTCATTGGTGGCCTGCTGCAGGCGCTCATCACGGCTCTGGGAACATCGTCTAGGTAAATCTCATTTCTCATTCCACTGTGTCCTTTGTGTCTCTATCCCATCAAATTTCTTCAGGGGTATCCTTTATAAAAGAAGGCAACTTAACTAAACCAGATCTTAGCATAGTTTAGTTTCTGTAATAGAGATCCAGTATAAAACCAGAGCAAGAGATCCAAAACAACTGAAATAATGTACTACAGAGTTATATTTTTAGATACAAACAAAAAATTCTACACTGGTGGAACCTGATTGATAGTAACATTTCCAGTATGATTCTAGATGAAACAATACAATATGGTGTGTATTAGCTTACATAGTGTGGGGTAACTAAATGTAACATAAGACATAATAATGCATTTGTTGATTATATTTTCTTTCTGAATCTGCAAAGTGACTTTTATCTACAGCTATAGAATAAATATGGAATATAAAATCTAATATTTGCCTCTGAAATGTAGTAGAATAGAACTATAAAGTATAATAAAATGAAAATACTCAATTCAAGTATTAGATGATTCAGTTTATTTGGTTACTTTCTACTACTTATGATATGATAACATAGATATTGATAAGGAGTCCTGTTCACTGCATTATATATTACTTTGTCTGACTGGTTTTTGTCATGATGCTAAATCTCTGTCTCCCCGGTTCTGCAGCTCTGCTACCCTGCCCATCACTTTCCGCTGTCTGGAGGAGAACAACCGTGTGGATAAACGAGTGACACGTTTTGTTCTGCCTGTGGGTGCCACCATCAACATGGACGGTACCGCCCTCTACGAGGCTGTGGCAGCCATCTTTATTGCTCAAGTCAATGACATGGACCTAAACTTTGGCCAGATTCTCACCATCAGGTAGCCATATGTCATTTCTATTACTTTTCACTTGACATACAAGTACTGTAAATGCGGAAGACCCCAAATGTCATCCTTTTTATTTTGATCCCTTTATGTAAGGAATGAGTAAAGAGTAAAAACTAGTGTTTCATGGTGACAACTCATATCTGACAATCAAGACAGATAACTGTGTCAAGAGTGCAATTTTTTTTTTACTTATTATGATAATTGTGATGATGCTATATGTGTCTTACTTTCCTGGTCTATGGAGAACCTAAAACAACTGACTCATGCATTAACTGTGTAACGACTCAATTCATACAGTCTATTGTTTATTAGCAACACCTTTTTCACTTTGCTCTTACTGCACAGTTATGCACAGACTTTTTCCTGCACATGATTTTTGGCTTCATTTTTATCCAGGAGGATCAACATATGATTGTAGTTTATTTACACAGCTTTTTTAATAGAGCAAGTATTTAAATGTATGGGTTTTATATATTCTTAATGGTATATTGACAACATGTGCACAACTTTCTGCAGCTTTAGAAAACAAGGACTAGCTTAGAGGTAATTTACACAATTTTACAATTCCTCATGTGCTTTTATCCCTCTACTACTCCCACCAGGAGTGCACATGTGCTGTTTGTTTCCCTTTATTAAATGTCTTCACTCTCCTCTACATCCCTCCCACCGCCCACTCAGTATCACGGCAACTGCTGCCAGCATCGGAGCAGCAGGCATCCCTCAGGCTGGCCTGGTTACCATGGTGATCGTATTGACATCGGTGGGACTGCCCACAGAGGACATAACGCTGATCATCGCCGTGGATTGGTTCTTGTGAGTTCCCACTAAATGTCAGCTTGATGGGGATTGGTCTGTGTGTTCTGTTCTGTGGGTCTGCCAGCCTAAATGTCATTGTAAAGCTTCAGAGAGCCCAGAGGTCCCAACACTACAAAGGTTATTGATGCATAATGTAGAGTGACAGATTAGAAAGCCTGAGTTTAGAGGCACATTTATAAATTTTGGTCTTGGTGTGTTTTTATAGCAGATACAAATGTTTTTCCTGTCATCCTTTGCATCTCTACTGTACATTTCTTTTTTTTGTCTTTTTGACCCTACATGTTGATGGCAGCTTTGGCTGAAGGCATCAGGTTTTTTGGGGGGTTTGACTGTATGTTCCAAGCTCGTGGATGTAAAATCTCAGGAAGCCCTGAAAATATTTCGTCACATTTGGCATCAGTGTTCACTTCAACTTGAGGATGAACTGATTAGAATATAGTGGTTAAAACAAAAGGTCACTGAGAAACTAAGTGCTCACAAAACACAATTTTAGCCATAATGCAAGAATTCATAGGTTAATTATGAAAAATTTTCAGGGAAGTGTCTAAAATGTATGCAATTGTTACATTTTATATCCAAAAGGTCAAAGGTCAAACCTACTGTGACATAATTGTGTTCTGTAAAAACACTTTTTTAAAAGGAGAGATTGTGACCACTTTTGATCAGATACAGAATCATTGACCCTTGGTTCCCACCTTGAAACTCTAAGATCTTTAGGTGATTCTGGGTAAAAGGTGTGTTTCAACTATCCATGTTTTACAATTTGAATCTTCTTTGCAATGGCATCCATATTTGGAGCATTGTAGTCCATCACCTACTGATTGATTTGGCTGATATTGAGCTTCAGCTGATTGTCGCTGCACCATGTGACAAAGCTCTCTGTCAGTCGTATGTTTTCCTTTATAAAGATAATTGCTTTCATTTAATTCCCTCCATGTCATTCTGTACAATGCATATGACATGAGTCTGGACAGACATGCATGTAAACAGCAACATAACTTATAGACTGAGGCATACAGCCTTTAGGTGGTAATTCGAGTCCTCTCTTGTCTCCCCAGGGACCGCTTGCGTACTACTACCAACGTGCTTGGTGACTCACTTGGAGCTGGCATCGTGGAGCACCTGTCACGCAGAGAGCTGCAGAATCAGGATGCTGACTTGCGCAACTCTGTTATCGAGGAGAACGAGAAGCCGTACCAGCTTATCTGCCAGGAAAACGACACGCTCAATCACCGCAACAGTGAGACCACAATGTGAAGACATAAGCTACAACCTGAAAAGCCTTGTGTGCAAAAAGCAGTTTAATTAGAAGTTTGACTTGCTATGGTGCATGGGCAGACATAGGAAATAATAGTTTGCTGGGGGCAATACAAAACCCGACTCGTGGCTGCTTGATGACAGGAAATGAGTACACATGCTGTATAGGAACAGTTACATATCCTATGCCTACAATCTAATTCAGTCAGTGGTATTTATTTAGAGGGCATTTGCTGCTTGATGACTGTTTTATTCAGTGCCAGTTAGATTCAATATGTGAACGACAGTTGAAAGTAATCTTTTAAAAGTCTTCAGCTTCATCATGTTTTCAAACATTTTTATAATTTATGATTCATACAAACAGAGCATTAAACACTTCTCACCAGCTTAAGTGTTAAAAACACAGTATTACTGTAAAGGAGCACCGCCATTCATTAAAAAAGTAAACAAATTCCCAAACTTATGTACATGTAAATCTGCATAAAAGGCATCTTCTGTTGCATGATGTAACACTAAATATTTAATATTTCATTTTCCCATAATTATTTTTGTTATTCTCAGTATGACTACCTCTGATAGGACTTAGATGTAGAGACTCTACAGCACTACACAACAAAAATACTCAAGCATATCAGCAGAATGTAAATATATCAATCTTAGAATTGTTTTGGATCTTGTATTTAAGTTTTTAATATTTTTTGGTCATTTAAGTTTGCTTGCACAGTGAAATTGTACAATTTTGTATTAGTACTTGACTGTTGAACACTGGAGGGTGGCGTGAAGGAGATTTTGTGCAACTTATTGTTTTGAAGTTTGCTATATATTTCAAGTGACTTGGTAGAATGTTTTTCACACAGTGCTCTCTTGTAAATATTTGGGTGTATTTTCTGTATTTCTTTGGTGCTGTTGCTTTTAAAATATGGGTACAGGACTGTTGTACTTCACAAACTAAACTCTTTCTTTTTTACTTCAGGATATATCAAACAGGGGAGGGAAATATAAACAAAGAATGATCAACATTTTTTTCAGTTTTTTACTTTTAAAGTCATGGTATCAGCTAAATATGTTATTAAGGTTTGTTATGATTTGATTGGAATTTTGTATTGCAGGTAATGATTGTTTATTTTTATTGTTTTGCTAAAAGGTACTGTGAAGAAAATGTTTGAATGCCTTGAGGAATTGAATGTAAAGTTGTTTTATGGTTTTGGTGTTGTTTTAGAGGAGGAGGAGAGTGCACTGTGTCCTCATCTAAGTGAAATATTATATACCATTTAATTGAAAGCGCTTCTGATTTTGTGTCACTTTTATGCTCATAAAAAGGTTTGAGCTTAGTTTTGATGCTTGATGTCATTTCAGTAATAAGCTCAACATTTTGTTCATGGACAGCTTATGGAAAATGTGACAAATAAATGGCTCAGGAATTAAATTGTAATTCTCATTATTGTGTTTGTGGCTACCCCTGGTGGAGGATATCCTCCTGTAAGAGGCTCTTCTCCTTTGAGAAGGACATAAGTCAAATTTAATATAAGAAATGAATTCTAACAGTTTGTTAAAAGCCTAGTAACTGTATGGGTTCTATGTTAAAACTATTTTCTTTCAATTTCAATTGCGTAAATTTAAATTCAATGGCTGATCACCTAAGAGCAAAAGTTAACCTTGTGTGCTTCAATTAAAATGTCAGAAGTGCCTTTTTAATTCTCCAAAGTTTATCATTAATTTAAAAGAATTTTGCATCTGACTCACTGAGAAATACCCAAAATAGTAATTTGAATTTATAATATTAAGTGTGTTTGCTTCCTGAATGTATCATATGGCATCTCTGTCTCTAGAAGTCTCACTGTCAAAACAATTAAAAACAAAAATTTAGTTTAATGATGTTGTGAAGCAGTGTGGGATCATGGGATTTGTTTATTTCATTAGTTAACAGCCACATTTGAAGGTGAAATTATATGCGACTGACTCTTGGAGTAAAGTATTGAAGTTTATTCATGCAGTTTTTACTCATGTTTGCTGGTTTTCTTCCTCACTTTAACTGGTGTTACTTCAGTCAGCAGTTAGTGACAGGTCCATATGTCTGCACTGAGTGTAATTTACTGTTTTTTTTGTATGCTTTTTATCAGTTATGGTTTCTCACAACACTTGTATTTTGAGTGTAGTTTATTTTCCAAAAAAGAGACCACAAAAGAATCCCAAAATATGGTTATCATTATTTATGAAATGATAATCATGTTGTGAACCTCTTCTATCATCAAATCGTAATTTTACTTTAAACTTTATTTTCTACTTCACTTTGACTGGTTACTTTGTGATTCATGACACCCTGGCTCAAAACAATTGTTGTTAAACAAAAGCTGGCATCCATGCTAGCAGTTCTTTGATGCTGCGCTTGAACACATTGTTGTTTGAGCTAAATGCTAACACTAGTATGCTAAAACACAATGAAAATGCCAACATGATATGTGTTTAGTACATTTTACATACAATAATGAATCATGTTTACCATGCTAATCATCCAATTTTAGCATATTAGCATTCACTAGCTAGCATTAAATGTCACATATATATTGTTATATTTCCATTTCTAGGAGCTGCTTGTATGGCCTAAAAAAGTGTACTGTATGGTAAATAAGACACTCAAAGACACTCAAGATATAAAGAAAAACACAGAGAGGCAGTTTCAGTTATTATTTCAGATTAATTTATAAAATATTTGACTTAAGATACTGTGTTT
>JAPZDY010000021.1:16977477-17021275 GCA_029783645.1 Ctenochaetus hawaiiensis | reverse complement strand
GTAGCCCAAACCATTCATAAACATACCTCAAACTTATACCTGCTAAGATTAGAATTGGATTGGAAATGCTTGTTAGTTGTTTCGCGACCCCCCTGCAGTACCTCCGCGGACCCTCTAGGGGTCGCGGACCCCCTGTTGAAGACCTCTGATCTAAAATCTTGTTACTGGCCAGGTTTTAATGAAGAGTGTCCACAACCAGGGACATAAACTCCTTCAGTTCCTCAAGTTACAACAATCCACAAAAATCAAAAGGACCTTAAACCTTGTATATAATGTATTGTAATGTACAATTAAATAGGGCACAGAGTTCAATTTTTAATTTTTAGGCCTTTTAGGCATGTTTTGTTCCTATGTCTTTGTTCAAACAGCAATTGGTATGAGTGGTTCCAGGAACAGTATTATGTCATCTAGATGACTGAGATAAAAAGTAAATTCTGGACTGCGGCCCTGAAATGATAAAATAAACAAAACCAAAAAAGAGATTAACTTATTGTCAAGTTGTCTACAATAAAATCTGTTTAATTTAGCAAATCTAGTTAAAATTATTGCATCATATTTTCGATCAGGAAAACTTTTCTTTCAACATGTTAACAAGGGCAATATCCTGCACAACTCCTACGTCCCTGGAGGTCCCAGGATCAGCACCTTGGACAGAGGGCTTGACACACTTTGGTGCAAACTGTTCAACATAATCCAAAACAAGAGGATAATATTTAGATGTACTCACATTGAACAATAAGGTTTCTCAGTTGTAAGTGTGACAATGCTGGCATCTCATTTAGAAACATCTCACTTGCTTTTTTTTAACACTTGCAAGATGTTTAATTATGCAGACCCACAATTTCTTGCTGTACATGTTAAAATTGCTGGTAGTTTTTTTCAGATTAATCTTTGCAGTTAAAGTGAACAAAATGATGCTGGCTGTCATCAACCCCTGATGATGGTCAGGAGAAGCAACTCATCAGTGAAGTCAGCTCTGTTATGCCATCTTTGCTGAGCATAGATTTTCTCTTCATGCTTTTAATGTTGTCTGACAATCCAGTAGTTATTTAGCTGTACCTTTATAGAACTCTCATCATGTATTCTGAGGCATTGTGAAGAACAAAAACAGTAATAAAAGAAGACAAGGATTGCTGCCAGTGCTTGGCTTGTGCCAGCTAGAAGGAGAAAGTCAAAAACAAAAGAAAGTGGTGAATTGCTCACTTTTTAGTCTGGATGAGAAAATTTCTGTCTGACATTTCAACCACAGAGTCATTCAGGAGCCTTGTAAATGCCCTAATTGCAGGCCAGGCCATCTGAAACAGGGGAGTTCACTGGAAAAAACACAAATATTTACAAGGGAATGGGACATTGGTAGTGATCAAAAAGAAAAACTATGGGCAGTGCTGCCCTCAGCACATCATTAAAATCTCTCAACTACCCTTCCTGTGTTGATGCAGTTTTTAAAACTAATAACTTAATTATGCTATGTAGAAAAGCAGGAGATGTGTAAGCATAAAAAGAATATTGAAAATAAAGATCTCTATATTCTTAGGGGGATTGGTTGTTTAAAATTTAAATTTATTTCATTGTACAGTAGTATTTCACAAATATTTACAAACATTTACACATTACCACTGCTGCCTTCAAAGATGAGCATGAAAAATCTAAATGACACATTATAGAAAAACATTCAGATCCACATTTATATCCAATTTGAGAGTTTGATGTAGAAAAGTACCATGAAGGTTTTTTATAACGAATCATGTCCCTGTAACACAAAGCTTCATGGATGGTTGCAGATATTCAATGTTCTTGTCTCCTGAAGTGTTTAATCCAGTGTGCCTATGGAGACAATAAAAAAGAATGAGTATAGTTTATTTGAAAAAAAGGCAACAAAGAAATGTGGTCAATAAGGTCTCTAAGACTTGTGCACAGATCTGCATGATCATGCTGTACGATATATCTTTGGAATGCTTACTATGGATATGTGTCATTCAACCGGGTATACTGGTCACTATAACAATATAACTACATTTATTTGAACAAGCATAGAGAGCATTAAAGCTAAGGATTTTTAATTTAAGCCTTACCTTCAAGAAATGCAAATTCATCTATGGCTTCTATGGCATTGTCTGTAAAAGCAAAACAAAAAACAAAAAACAAACAAAAAAAATTATAAAACTTGTTAAGGTCTTTATACTGAACTAAAAACCCTAAATGTAACTTTTGGTCAATTACTGGAACCTACAAGTGACCAATGTTAACAAGTTCTTTAGGGAGAAATATTTTGTACTTTCATACAAAATATGATATATATAATATTCTTAGTTGTTACACTTGATCTGAATCCATCTGCTGGAAAACAAAAACATTTTGATCATAATTTTGATCATAATTAATCATAATTTAAAAACCTGCTGACATTCTAAGTACCTCCAAACTGGCTTAATAATATCTTTACAGCACTTACCCAAGTCCTTTCTTTGCAGAGTTTTCCTCTTCCCTTGCTGAGCATACACCAGGGCATCTTTTGCAATCATCTCAACAAACAACTCCTGGAACAAAGTTACACGTTTTCTGTTGTTAGAATTAAAATAAATTCAAACAATCTTACACTGATGTGATGTTTTAAGGACTGAGGCTGAAGGACTGAAATATTCCCACATATTTGGACATGACCCTATAGAAAATAGGGCTTGATTTTAAGGTTTGGGTAAAGTCAGTTATGTACCATTTTAAGTTTATTTCATGAGACAAACTGATGCACTGCATTGTTGCAGAATTTAATAGTGGCGTTGGTTATATTTATTTTTATTACATAAACCACTCATTAAATTTTATTATTAGAGAATAGCTCCCCTGATTAAGGTGCAGATTTGACAGTGTAACATGCTTTTAGCACTTTAGTGGATGCAGGTGGTCTATGTGATTTAGGTTAGTTTGTCTTCATATCGAAATATTACGCTATGAAAGCGTATTTTGTATTGGACTTCCCCTGTGTTTCCCTACCGTAGCTTTAGCGATGATGAACACAGACTCCTGGCTGGCAAGTGACACGTCTGGGTCAGTCTTCATGAGTGCCTTGATGCGGGCCAGCGGGAGTTTGGACAGTCGGCTGTGGGTCACGGCGGCAGCGGGGCCTGTCTGCTGCTGGCTGCTTTCCTCCTCCGCCTCAGCCCCGCGGTTCTCCTCCTCACTCCCACACCGGTCAGGGTCGTGCTCCGTGGGGGTGACAGGTGTAGCCACTGTTGCTGCCATTGTCTTTTTTTTGCTTCCACAGAAGTTATATTTTTTAAAAATCCAGTTTTTAACTGCATATCATAGATGACAACATCATCAACAGCAGCGCGCCAGCATGTGCTTCCGGTCTTTCAGTGAAGTGCCTGCGCTAATTTGTCAGCAAAGCACTCCTAAGTCCCGCCGCTTCCTCTCCCGCCAACTAATCTTTGTCAGTGATTGGACAGATTGTGGACCAGAGTCAGACTATTGGCTAGAATTAATGCCAATCAAAGCCACTCTACCGTTGACGACCAAGGATGATATGGTTCCACGATATTGATGTAGTTACATGGTAGTGATATTTTTTCTTTTTTTAATTTAAAAGAGAACATTGGTAGAGGAAAGTAGTCCTCTTAATTGAACATATTTTAGTTGTAAGCAGATTTTATGTAGTGGACTTATAATGGATAATACCCAGCGTTACTCTTTCTCTTTTCTCTTTTTGGTCACTTGAGGGCAGCAGAACCAGCTTTAAAAAACTTCCAAAGTACAAACCTCTTAATGTTTGACAGGACAAGTTCCTTGCAGGTGCTTATTTACACGATTAGCAAACGTGAAGCAGCATTACTGTTTATTAAGAGCTGTGTGTCTGGTCAACCAAAGAATTCTACATCTGGCTCTGTTTTGGTTTCCATCAACTTTAAGGGAAATGCCATGCCAAAAACTAATGCTAATGCTAAATTCTTTTCCATGTTCACGTGCTGGTCGCTGACTCTTGTCAGGCTGCTGTTTGGCGTCATGCAATTACAGTTGGTTTATCAAGGCTTTTTGCTTCCTGAGGCTTAATTTCTTTTTTCTTTTTTCTTTTTTTTGCATGTAAAGACTTTGCTTAATTCACCTTATGCTTTATGTTTCTAAGCATGATATTTTAATAGTTAATTGATATATGTTTTGTTGCTATGTTTTGAAATTATGATTGTTCACAACACAGTTTTACTTAAAAGAATAGGTTACATAGACCAGTATTTTACAAAGATATCCAAATATTTTGACTTTTTTAACAAAAGTTTTGTGCAGCTCTCTGTCCTAATTAATTAACCTGACAAAAGTTACATTTTCACATGAGTTATTTAGAGTGTACCATAATCAATAAAAAGTGTTAGGAGCATGTCCATTGTTTTCCTTGATGTTAGATAACAAAATGAGCACTCCACTAATACACTGCGTTAATAGGATTGTGAGGAGTGATTAGGTCCTCTGAAGCTCCATTCATTGTCAGTTACTGTCAGGTGTTACAACCTGAGGGACAGACATGAAGGATCCACAGCTCCCAGGTAAATTTAAAATACTTCATTTCTAATATTTATGTTTCTACAGATTTGTTTGCAAAAAGGACTTTAAAATGTGTTCACACTTTTAATGAGCCACTCTGTATAACGAGTTTTTAAAATATAATCTGTAGGTCATGAATAAACCCTTCTACTTGTGTTTGTCCTCCAACATGGCACACATTTTGTTTCTCCTGGTCTTTAATTCATGTGTAAGTTTGATTATTTAAAGTCTACATTAATGGATTTTTAACTTGTATGATTGCAGGCTTTGTAGCTTATTCGAAAATAAAAATAAGAATGAACTCAGTGTTTATCAATATTTACTACTGCCAAACAAAAAGGATGAAAATCAGCCATAAGTATTTTGTATAAACCGGCAACCCAAAACTTCTTTCTGTTGATGACTTTTAACTAATCTATGTGTCATATGTAAAAATATTATCAACAATTCATACAGGCAATACATACCTACTGCTTATAAATCTTTTACAAAGTGCATCAATAGCTTTAATATATTAGCTAATTTAAATGGTTGTGTTGCTACAAAGTACATATGCTTGTTTAGCCCTAAATTATCTTGTGTACATGAAATGCAGCAGCAAAGTTGTAGAAAAATAATCATGAAAAGGATTTAAATAAATCCAATAAAAGCCTTCAGTAAAATTTGCATGCAATTAAACCTCAATGATATTTTTTTATTGGCAAGGCAATTTTTTTATACATGTCAGTACATTTAAATTTAAAGTGCTTAATAAAAATGTGTACATCAATGAAGGATATGTGCATATTACAAGACAATAAAAACAAAACACAAGAAAAAGCAAAAGTAAAGAAAAATGTCTAATTTTATCCATTTCAAACTGTCTAGACCCACTAATTCTTGGTCTAAAAGAAGCAAGTGATCCTGGCCACATTCAAATTGGCTCGACCCACTAATACTCTATCTAAAAGCAGCCAGTAATCCTGGTCACTTTAAGAGCTGAGCCTACTATGGGCCAAATTTAACCAACAATGACCTGGAGGAGGTTCAGTATTATTCCGTCGGAGACCAACAAAAGTTTTATGTTAGTTAACAGTGTTATTGACCTGAGGCTACTTTATTTATCTCAGTAAGCTGTTCTTCATATATGCTGTCATTTGTAGAGGTCATATGTGCTCGGTAAGACACCCACACAGTGCTTAAGCCCTGCTGGATGAAGGATCTGACATCCGACCCTAATGCTCAGTATTCTTCGTGTAATACTGAAACCATGATAACAGTTTCCTGTGAAAACAAAAGAAACAGGATAAGCTTTATATAAAAAGAAAGTCAAAAAACTGTCCTGTTTGGCAAAAAAATTATACCATGGCCTATTTTTAAAAGAAAAGTGCTGAGACCTCAGAACTGTATGAACTACTGTGTTCCCAAAGCTGTATAAACAGGAAAGTCGATACATCCTGCTTTTGTCCATCATTAAAAATGAAAGTAAACAATGAAAATGATTTAACACAGTCCAAATGTATATCAGCATCTGCCTAGGCCTATAAAGCTGATAAGATACTAGTCACAACAAGTCTTTGTCAAATACAACAGAAAAAGTAGAGTTTCTAATGTATCCTGAGAATATAATTAATGGCAAATCATACAAACACTATATGAGGATATAACATTTGTAAATATTTATATTTGCAAATTAACTTGAAATCTACATAATGAGATATTATTGGTCTCCATCTAATAACAAAACAACTTTTAAAATAAAAATAAAGCTGTAGAGTTAGTTAACATGGCGGTCAATCTTATTAACAATGTGTACATGGAGCAGTCACACTACTCCTGCATATAGACTTTAGTAAGACCTCAATAATCCAGTCTAAAAATAACCTACAAGGGTTGCCTATCCGGCTATCTCCACCAACAGTCATGTAGCAGTGCCTGGTGCTGAATTGAAAACAGACTTAAAAGTTTTCTTGAATGCTTCTTAAATTTCTTTTCAAGCCATTAAAGCACGCCTATGGCCAAAGCCGAAACTGAGCAAGAAAAACAAAGAAGAGCCCCCAAAGGTGGAGAAGACAGCCAAGCCCCTTGCCTCTGCCACCGTTTATGCCATCCCACAGCTAACCGAAGGAGAGAGAATGAATCAGTCTCCGTTTGAGAGGCTCGTCTATGACATGGCCCACAACGAGAAGCTTGTCAATGACCTGATGCTCGGTCGGAGAGTTGGCTTCTACGAGCTTCGTGGAGAGCTCGGGCAAGGAAATTTCTCCAATGTCAGGTTGGGCATCCACGCTTTAACAAAAGGTTAGAAAATTATGAGCTATTTATATGATTATACGCCAGATATTTATTTATTTTTCCTTTTTTTCTTTGTTTTTGATCTGGCACTCATCAGCATCTTTTTTATATACTCACTGTGAGTGTGTACTGTATGTGGAACTGTTTGTTCACAGGTACAGGTGTTATTTTGCGGTGTTGATTTGCAAATTTACAGCACCTTCTACTCTCATTTTTGTGGATCTGTATGAACAAGGATCATTTTTACAACACTGTTTTATGAATGCTGAACATCTTTTAAAACCCTAATTTATTTTTGCATAACTGTTGTCATGTAATCAGGCCCTTCATAAACATAAAGCTCATTCCCTCCTGTCCAGTCTGGGCAGCTACACCTCAGCATTTTTTGTTATGTGCACTGTTTGACTTTGGGATAAGATTTTTCATGAATAGTATTACATTTTTGCGAAAATCTTAGTCTGATCTTCTGGTTAAGTCTTTCTAATCATTACAGATTTTCCTGATCCCTGCAGTGGATTTTTTTTTTTTTTTTTGTTAAAATTACACTTGTGTATGTGTTTGCAGGTTAAACTGTTGGGGGTCCTTAGCCACATTTTTGTTGTGCCTTTAAATAATACTGCAATGATCAAAAGGATTATTTAATACCAGAGGTACATTTCCTCTGCAATGGCATCCATCTCCTTGTGTTTTTATGTGTTTAAATCTAAAGTGTGTCTCTGTCCTCATTCTGACCTCTCACCTTGTTAGACCGACTCTAATCCATCACTGACACCTAATCCCTCCCTTCTCTTCTGTCTCAGAGAGAGTAGCTGTCAAAATCATGGACAAACTGCGACTGGATAAGAGGAGCCAGCCGCTGACCTCTTCTGAGATAAGCTGCATGGAGAAGCTGTGCCATCCCAATATAGTGCGCCTGTACGAGGTGTTTGAGACCAGCAGGAAGATGTATCTGATGATGGAGTACGGCAGCGGTGGAGATCTGTTCTCCCGAATCACCACCAGGGGGAAACTAAATGACCTGGAAACAAAGCTGGTCTTTGCGCAAATCATCTCTGCTGTTAAACACATGGTGAGCTTCACTGTCAGACTCAATCATCAACATCACCATCAGTCGGCGCCTCATACCAAAGGTTTTTTGAGGTATTCAGGGTTTATATGATTGAGTTATTCAGAGTAAATTAGAGCTGAATTTGAGATAAAGTTTAATTGAGTTGAATCTCCTGTGTGTAGATGTTTATATACATGCATTCTTTTTTGGTGTTTTGGAGGGGACATTTTAATCTTTTTTTATTTTGACCCAGTAGAAGGGTGACAGGAAATGAAGGGAGATAACATGCCACAACAGTTTCTCTGTCAGCATCAACAGGGGATTTTGTGATTACGGTCAGTGTCCTGAGCCCCTGGGCCACCAGAATGCCCCCATAATTTTAATCTTGCCTCTTTTCGATCTGATTATAAGATTACTGCTGCAAACAAACATTTTACATAGTTGGAAAACAAAACCAAACAAGATTCAGTTGTTGTTTGTGTGTTAAAGACAAAATATGTAATTTCTGCTGCAGGGGGTCTCTTGACGGAAACAATAAAAACTAAAGACACGGTGTGATGAGGTTGTGAAGCAGTAGGGAGATGGGAAATGTTGCTTTTGGTGGTGAACAGTCACCATTGCAGGTGATTATTTGACTTAGGCAGGAATGCTGAGGTTTGTATTAAGATGTTGTTAATGATGTTACTTTTAGTCATGTTCACCAATTTCCTTCCTTAACTCCAACATAGCATCTAGTGTTTCTTCAGAGAGTAAATTAAATGGGATGCAATCAACAGACGACCAAACAAGTCCACAAAATATCTAACATATATCTAGTTGTTGTAAGACATTTTAATGCAGATGCCTAACATATTATTTTTCAGTGATAAAAAATACTAATCAGTTATAATCAAGTGCATAGATCATTTACGTGGAAATACTAGTACATCATTGTTAAATGATAATAGATCATTTTACCTTTTTTATTCTCAAATAGGAGCCCCTATTATTAGCATAGTTTTTGGTAAGAAATCACAAACGAAGATGGATGAAAGCCACTGGTTTAATCTTTGTAATGTGGTTTGTTTTAATATAAACTCTCAGTTTGATAAGTATAATAAAAATCTTTGATAGAATATGTGTCTATGTAACATGGAGAAAGAAGATAAGTCACTATTATAATAAAAATTTTCCTCTTTAAAGGTAAATATAAAACTGTCCAAACAAAATCCCTTCTGAGATTTTCCATATTATTGTGATATTTCAGCACGACAACAACATCATCCACAGAGACCTCAAGGCAGAGAACGTCTTTTACACCACCACCTACTGCATCAAGGTTGGAGACTTCGGCTTCAGCACAGTGAGCGGCCCTAATGAGCTCCTCACCAACTTCTGTGGCTCACCGCCGTACGCTGCTCCTGAACTGTTTAAGGAAAAAGGTTACATCGGACGCTATTCAGACACCTGGGCTTTAGGTATTCTTTTGTACTTCATGGTGACTGCCACAATGCCCTTTTATGGGGATAGCCTGGGGAGGCTGAAGCGCTGCATCCTTCAGGGGGCCTACAGCATCCCTGCTTATGTGCCCGATCCATGCCAACTTGTCATTAAGGGCATGCTACGGCCTGTGCCTGCTGACCGCTCCTCTCTGCTACAGATTACAAACAGTGCTTGGCTGAAAGGGATTGAGTACCCTCGTCCATATGCCTCATTGCCCCTGTCGCCGGCCCACTTTGCCCGAGACGACCAGGATCTGTGTGACGAGGAACAGGAGGTAAAGGATTTGCTGTCAGATCTGGGTATTGTGACGGTCCATTTTCAAAACAATCCCTGCTTTGACTGCAGGAGTCCACTGACAGGGACCTACCGAATCCTCCTCCATCGGGTCCAGAAGAGGAGGTCAGTGGAGGCTGTAGGTTATTCGTCGCTTCACCCTGAAGAGTATGGGAGTCCAAAGATGTGGTCTGTAGCTTCTGTGGGCAAACACACACCCTCAGCTGTCTGTGTTGTACTATGATGAGAAATAACTGGACTGGCTTTAGTTGTGGCCACACTTCATCACAAACACATGTGCTCTTTTGCTTGCTGACATATATTCAATCACTTCAGGCTCCCGTTATCTAAGAGCTAGTGTGTAGCATGTTGAGAAATTTCCAAGTCGTGTTGTGCAATACTTGACTGAAATGCAGGCAGACACATGGAGGTCGGAGTCTGAGGGTTCTTCTGTTCCACTTGTTAGCTTAGCTTTCAGACTAGGGCACCTTTCTTAAGTAATTAGCTGTAGCTTTCTGTCCTGGTCACAGCACGTCACCAAACACAAGCTTACTGACACATAACATTCATCAATCACTGCACAGCTATTAGCATCTCTCAATCCCTCTTAGTCACTGCATAAATCTGTCAAACTAATCCCAGGTCACATGTAATCCTTAGAAGGCAGACACTGAGAACATGCTATGTCCAACAGAGATGAAACCCAAGACAGGGGAAGAAAATAAACATTTACTGGAAAACCACTCAGACCACATGAGGCCAGAACAAGGGACAAAAACTACAACAATACTGAAGCCATACTTAAAGTCTCTTTTTGTGCATTTTAAATGTAAAACCCAAATGCCTTCATTCATCTAGACATTTCTTAAAAACGTTTGAAAAAATGATGCACATTTACGAGTGTCACAAAAAGTCTGGAACAATCAGACTGTTTTAAGTTTTGCACAATTAATTTTATATCTGTGTTAAATAATGTGTGCTTACATTTTAAGGCAATACTTTCATGAATTCTGACTGGCGTAACTTCATGCAACTCTGTATTCATAATTAGAATATGTGTAAGGCCAAAAATTATTTATCAAAATAAAATTACTTTCAAAAAATGGCTTTAAACTGCTTCCTCTCAAATATTCTCATTTTTCCTTCCAGCATGAGACACACAGGATCTAGCCAAGATTTTAAGTGTTTGCGAGAAGATTTCTCCCAGGATGTTTAAAGATTCCTTGCTTCCCTATAAGCCCTGAAGTTTAAAAAACCTTAGACCCTTGAGACATTTTGCAGGAAATGAATTTGGAGCAATCTCAAGTGTTCAGTAAAGAAGCTGATGATGAGATATAATGCACTCAGGACATTTACTTAATCATGCCATTTTAAGTAACAAAGTATTCTGAGACTGTGACACGTTATTTCATTCTAATTCATAAAGTCAGACTTTGAAACTCCTCATGATGCTCCTTCAGTACACTTTATCTCTCCTCTGTGAAATCTCCCTCGGGGGCACAGCAGTCCCTGGGAGCCGGGCATCACTCTTTGCTTATTACTGTCACAACGCAGCTTTATGCCAATTCTGCCAGTGTCTGCATGCACCTGCTGTGTTTATGATCATTGATCGGTTCTCTGATAAGTGTTAGATTTTGCAATAAAGTGTTGAACACCTAGCCTGCAGCCTGTTCACACAGAAACATGTTCACACGGTGTGGGCAGGAACAGACAAAGAAAGACTATCAACATCGCGACAAGTGCCAAGAAGATGTTCTGACTTGTAGTTTATTTGCTCTTGCTCAATATCACTTGTGTAAAAATCCCTACTGTCATTTCCACCAGAAGAATATCTGAACCACATACTCATCCTTTATCTGTTTCAGGATGAAGTAAATGATGTTTATTGTGTCAGTGAAAGGAAAACATTACGACTAGCAGTATCTGACTGCAGCTCCTGTTGCAAAAGGGAGCTGACGCATGTGCCGAATTGATTGAGGGAAATCGTTTAAAAGCACGATAAATCATTTGTTTGAAGTGGTCAAAATAAGCATCTTATGTTAATCAGGTTCATTAAACAAATACAGAAGCTTTTGGCTAAATACTTACAGATAAAGTTAAATATAAACAGATTTCACATTGGACAATGAAATTAATGATTTTAACATCACTTGAAAGTTTGTATTTATTGAGGTAGATTTTATTTTTAATGTGTTTAACATTGGATGTTTATTTTCTCTTTAAATCACATAAATGCCACAGAAGATATTTAGATCAGTCTCATAATGATAACAAACATTTTTCTTTCACATTTTCTCTAGTGATTTGCTATATTTCTCCTTATCTTTACCCTTCCTTACACACTTTAAGAAGCAAATATATCAACCCCAAAATCAAGTCAGCATTTGCTTGTAACTGCATTTGGCAGTTAGAGTGCAGCCTTAAGCTTTGGACGTCAAATCAGTTCAGCTCATAAAAACAAAAGAAAGTTGCGAAAGAGGAACCACTGCCTTATAAAGACAAGTTCCTTTTCATCTGAAAGAGGGCATAATATGATCGGCAGGCTATTTTAAGGAAATCAGCGGGGATTAGTGGTCTCTTACAATGGACTGCATTATATAGACCATGCGCTCATGTCAGTCTGTCTGCAGCTGTATGGTAGTTTTTGTTCTCCATTTCATAAATCTGATATTTAGTGAATAAATGGTGGTGCAAAAAGTTTCACTTTTACCCACATCCATTTTAGAAGAGCAAGATGAACTTCTGAGTTTGGTCCAATTTACATTCATCATTGCATAACTGCCTCTTTATTCTTTTTGCTTTGCTTTGCAAACAGTTACTGGTAATGTTAAAGCTGTGTAATGTTCCAGAAACAAGCAAGAAACGAAGCATAAATGTCCTCAAATACAGCATATTTGAAGCGAGATGTAACATGCCTCTGTGATAAACTCTAGCAAGGCAAACTGGAAATGAACATCATTTAGCAGGCATGCAGATGCAGCCAGATACTTTCTTTTTCAAAAGAGGTCAAATAAAACATTTTCACTTACTGCATCAGAGTTTAGGGATGAGAAACTGCTCTGGGGCTTCAGTCATCAGCTGCAATTGATGATCTTTTCCACATTAACTGGGTCATTATTTGTGTACCAATGATCTAAATCAAAAAGAGGGTCAACTGTGAGACTCTGGGAAAGGATTAATGCTTTGTAAATGGTCATGATGTGAAAAACAAGGGCAACTGTAGCTCTACTCTGTCAACACCTGCACCTGGCATTTTCTATTATGGCATCATATTTTCTGCATCATATCTGTTAAGAGAGAAATTAACTTTCTCTAATTTCACTTTTTATGACTCCAATCCAAAAAGTGTGTAGTAACCAAACCCACTGATTCGTCTACAGAGATCTGTATGTATCTCTCTATGCTGAGACTTATTTCAGCCAGCTAGACAAAACAATTTCTACACTCACCTGCAGAGTACATGTCACGCTGTGGGAAGGAAATTAGTCACGTTTACTCTGAATGTTCCGACAAAAAGAGCCCACATGTCAAATCCATGCTCAACTGAGTTTCTAAATGAGCTCTACAGAGCTCATTGCACAATCTGGACATGTACTGTACTTTTCTTTTTTTCTTAATTTATTTATTTATTGTTACCGGTGAAAACATATGAAATTAAACCAAAAACGTTCTGAAGTCACCATTTTAAGTCCTGTATTCAGTTTCAAACTGTGATATATATGTTGTATATGTATGTATACATTTGTTGGGTATTACTCTTACATGGTAGTTTGACTATCTTGTGTCCAAAATCCATCCTACAAACTTATTTTAAGAAGAGTTTGAGTGTGTTCAAAGAAAGTCAAAATATAAAGTGCACTCAAAAAAAGTGCCTGATCAAAACGCTTGACGTTGAATGATCTGCTGATGTACACCGTCAGCCCACAATGCCAAGCACAGAAGAAAATAGAGAAGGTGCTCACAGCTGGATTGAATTAAAGATAATTGCAGATGGTGGTAATCTATCCCAGAAAAACCTCTGAGAAACATTTGAACAAATAAAAACCAAGAAAAAAAAGTATCACATCTTTGAGAAAACATTTTATCTCCTTAAGAATGTGGATGGATGGTAGCTTTGATGTTTCAAAGTTTCAGTTTGATAGTGGATATAACTCCTCCTTTGCTTTTTTTGATACAAAATAGTCAAGAAATTTACAGGAAACATGGACATAAATCTACATGGTTTACGTGCATCAGAGATCTCATGTTGCATTAGAACTACACACATTGTGGCTGCCATGATGCCCAAAAATTGTTAATGAAGTTTGAAGATATTTCACAACCCGTCCATCCAGTTCCAGTAAATGAGAGACATTTTGTGCTGAAACATTTTTAACACTAAACCATTATCATAGATTGCTTTCAGCTCTAGACAAGGCGACATTACCAACGGGAAGTCGCACAATAGGAACATTGTTTGGCTTCTTGGTGTGAAATTTACTGAAGCTGCCATGTGTTGTATGCACTGTTCTTTGTAGGAAGTTGAAGGGACATGGATCAAATAGCAGAGTTTTGACCAAATAAGTTAAAGGATAGGCATATAATTTTTCAAGTCTTAATTAAAAACAAAATTTAACCTTTTTTTTAATGTATTTTTAATGTATTTCTGATCAGAATTTGCTGGACTATTTTTTGTGCACTTCTTACAGCACATAAGAATCATATTGTGAAGGGAGCACTTTACAGCTAATATGAATGAGAGAAAAGATGGCCACAAGCAAAACCTGTTTCAGTGTACATATGTGGAAACCTGACAGGTAAGACAGACTTGCAAAATTGTGAGCTTATCCTTTAATTAGACCTTATTTGACAAGATGTCTGAGAACATTAACAGATGTCAAACCAAGCCAATGAAAACCAGCTTTGCAGACCAACGGATGAACAGCTATTGTTGTCAGTTACTGGCTCATGCTAATGCCAATTTAATGCAAATTTAAGACTAAGCTGTATATTTTAGCCTGTTTTGTTTACGGATAAGCAGAGAAAATCTCATCATTAAGGAATGAGGCAACTCTCCCTCCAGAAATAACATGTTCACCATATCAAGACAGAACCTCTTTAAAACAGCTAGTTTCTTGATCAAACCAGAGTCATGCTTGTTTTGCTACTTTATTTAAAAAGAAAGACACAAAGTACAGATACCATGCTGATATAAAAATACAAAACTTTGTTGTGCAAAAAAAAAAAAGAAAAAAAAAAAACTTTTCTCAAACTGGTTTTTACATAACCATCACACACATTTGCACATTTGGTAAATACATTTCAAAGCTGCCAAATAGTGGCTCATTCATAGCAGGGACTACTTTTTAAAGAGCAGTGAACAGTATCATAGCTTTGGCTCATTAATGATTTTCGCTATAGTGGTTAAAACATTGATGGAAAAGTGGGTTCGTAGTATAAAGAACTGGGTGCATTTACATTCTGTGTCAGCAACAGGAAATACCACAATGGCTGAAACATATGCTAACTCAAAGGTGATATATGATGCCTGACAGGGAGATGAAAAATCGCCTCTTCCCTCTCCCTTTCTTCTTTTTCTCTCCTCTCGGTCATCTACAATGACAAGACATAGACAAGAGTTTCACGATGAAGAATTTTCAGGCTGTAAGGTATTAGCTTACATCTTTGTAAGATGTATGTTGTGTAACTGTTTACCTAAATCTAGGATCCCATTTTCTTATCCACAAAGGCCATCAGCTTCTGGACCCAAAGAAGTTCTGGATTGGCACAGACAGTCCATTGCTTTTTATTTGAACGCCTCTTCTTCATCTGAAACCTACACAAACCCACATTATTAATTGATGTTATCAAGCTTATTCTACAACTTTAAAGAGGGATCAAAGACATTAGTGCACATATTTAAAAGTGGCACTTAAAGCTTGAATTACTCACTTTGTTGGCAAGCAGTTCATTTTTTTTCCAGAGTCTTTGCCAATTTATTGTAGAGGGAAGTTTCAACAATGTAGGACATCAAAATGCTCGCCAAGGGCCACAAGTGAAGGAAATAATATTTTTACTCACACAACAGCTCTGATGTTGCAATCACCATCTGTTTCCTGCATCCTGTAACTTTCGATGTTATGCCTTGCATTTGCTCTCATTTTCGACACATAGCCCAGGCAGCAGTTACCATATGAGCCTGGAGAGAGATCGAGTTAATCAGGGTTAGAGAGAGATAAACTGTTCCACTTGGAAATGTCTCCCTTTGGGAGAAATAAAGCAGTCACTCAATTTGTACACACTATTTAGGCTGCAATGGGAAAACAATATCTCTATATTAAGTTTTTAAGCATGTGACTGTTAATTGTGCTTTCTGCATGTGAATGTCTGTGTTTAAACTGTAAAGTGTTTGAATAAAAACTGCTAAAGTGAGCACTATTAACTCTTAAAGTTACAGGAACAGTCACAGGAAAGCCTAACTATGACTCTTACAGATCGCTGTGAATTTGATTTACTGCCATGAAGTTGTTATTTTAGATATTTTTAGGTTTTAAAAAAAATCTGAGGTTAAAACAACAGCTTCTGGGAAATTCCCCTCTTCCTTCCTTTATATCCCCACAATGTAAGTAATCCAACACACACACACACACACACACACACACACCCTCACCCACACACACATATTTTTCTACAACTGACCCTCACCATCCCTACCTACATTTGTATCACTGTCTGTGATTTGGTCACCATAAACTTATATAAATATTAAACTTAGGTAATTTTGGTTTTATGTATTTATATTGTCAGTGTCACCTGTTGGGACATTCAAAATGACTTTTATCCTAAAAGCAGAACTGTAGTTTTTGGCAGAGATGTTTATCACAGCATATCCTGAAACAGATGACATAGTGAACCTGCCACTGTCAGCGAGCTCTCTAACTATAAGAGCTTAGCTTTAATATGATTGAGAAAACTGAGGTCTTGTCTTTGTTCTTTTAACTCTCCCGCAGTTTTAGCCCCCTCAAGAAGCCTTTACATTGTAAACTTCTAAAAACGGCATGTAGTGGGTATTATACAGGCTGAATTCACTTGAAATTTGATCACTTGTCGGCTAAAAGATGAGGGATCAATAATTTTCCATCAGACCATGCCATGAAACAGCATTTTAACAATAAACAGAAAGAATAATTTGTAAAATACCTGAACATTTTTGGCAACTTTAATTAAATTTTAAGTTTACTGTAGGATATGCAGAGCAGATTTAGATTGTTCTTTTATAAATTCAATTATTGATGCAACAGCTAAGTGGGAGGATTGATGTATCAATAAAGAAACTTAAACTTTAACACTTCAGTGTCTAAAAATTTTAATTAGCTATGTGTTTTGGCAGGAAAACATGGACATAGGAAGCATAAAAAAGGATAATAATAATAACAAGCAGGGGTGCTGCCATGAATTTTGGGCCCCATGAAAAGATATCACAGTGGGCCTCACCACCTCAAGTCATGCCAACCCTTCAAGTAACCACACCCCCTGAACATAATCAACCTATTCAATGCTTAAAATAACTCGACCTTTGCAGGCTTCACTCTTTGTAGTTCTACACTTTTTGTACAGTATTTACTGACAGTGAACTGTAAAAATATAACACTGTGCAGACATGCACATCGAAAGGATTTGACCATTTTTCTTTTTTCCATATAAAAAAAAAATTGTATGGATCCCCAATGCCAACTGATATGTCATTCAGCACAATGGGTGATTCATCAGGGGTGAGGGGATGGGGAGGCAGAGCTGCTGAGCCTGACCCTGATGCCACATCTGTGGGACCTGACATAAGGCAGCCGCTAAAACTGATTTGTCATGAAGCATAAACACTCTAACTTTTATGTGACAATAGTAAGAAACTTATGTTAAGGGAGTAGCAGTAACCAGTTTGACTGTGGCCTGGACGGATTCATTTTCACCACTCACGGACAAAACCAACTGTTGTTTTTAGAGATGTGCTCTTTCGCAATCATCACCATGGGCTTCACTGCAATTCATTGCTAGCAAACACTATTTGTATCTGGTCTGGGGGCAAGAGGAGGGTGTTTCTAACACCTTCTCAGTTTGTTTTGTTAGTTCAATTACCAATAAACCATAAATAAAATATTAATTGCAAGAGGGTAAATAATTTAATGGTGAAATAAAAAAAAGTTAATGTTCCAATAATGTATGGGCCCCTTTCCATCACAAACCCTTGACTAAATTTGACTGATTTCTGTTAGTATAAACAGTGATTGTTACCAATTTTCCTCTTTTAAATGTTTGTTGAAGATGTTCTGATGTCCATGTTTTGAGGTAAGCAAAAGGGCTTGAGAGCCAAAATAAACTTCTAGTCTTTTTCCTCATCTTTTCCATAATTGTGCTGATTTTAGCAAATTTTAGCCCTGTGCTTACCAAACAGTAAGGCTGCTATTGGTCAGAAACTTTTAAAGTGAACAAAGCATGATTGTAAATTACAGGTTATTTACTGTCACCTGGACACATGCCCAGTTTGTGGTGACAGTGTCTGACCCACCCAACCCAGCAGTAACCAAGAATCAACTCATAACTGTTTATTGAGATCTGACTGCATGGAATCAGCAAAGTAGCAGTGAAAATCTGCTATGGTATCTCATTGATTTAGCCATTCACGCAATAAAAAAGTGGATTAGATTACAGGGAAGCACTGAAAACAAGGTATGGAATTTTATCAGTTTAGGTATTCTTTCAATTAAAAAGCAGATTGGATTTGACTGAAAGCGCTGATTAAAATTGAAATTGAATATATTTTTTTAAATGTGGGTGCGACTGGTCTCACCAGTATACAATTGATTCAACGCCCATATAAAAAAGAGTTATTAAACCAGTCATTACCATACCACATGAAAGTAGTCTGGTAATGACAAGCCTATCACATCACAAAGTCCTGTGGTAAACTTGTTTGAACAAAATTATTCCCTTCATTAAAGGAGGAGAATTTTGTGACAACAAAAAAGAAATGTGGATTATGATTTAGAATTTTACCAAAAAAAACATTTAGTTTTTAAGCTCAGAATGTAAAATGCTGAAGACATTACCTGCAAAATAATGAGTTTCTACAAAAAGTGTGTGGTTAAAATTGTTGTGCAGTCTGATTCCATTTCCAATTTCTTAGTCATGCTGTGAATCAGATCTTTGCCACTCACCTTGTGCAAGACTCAGGTACATGCAGGCGAGGAGCAGAAGAAAGAAAAGTGCCTGGGACTTCATGGCTGTTGTTCTTGTTGTGTGGCTCACTGCACAGAAACAAACCTTTTAAATCATGAGCAAAGAAAAAAAAGGGAGCAGAGTTCTCCCACCCACTCTTTTTTTTTTTATAAATTTTGGCAATTGATGTAATATTTTCCATCACAAACCCCCCACCTCTGCTCTTGTGTTTCTTGTGAAAGAAAAGGTTACGTCTCTGACCCCCTGATTAAAAATGTTGAAATGCTAGTCTGGTTTCCAGCTGTGGGCAGCTGTTTCATCTCTCACTCAAGTTCTGAGAGTTGTTTAAATCAACTAAGTTCTTAGTAAATTATAGTTGGATTCCATCTCTGACATCCTTATAAACTAAATACTTGGAACAAACAAATACATGTTTGCAATGTTAGGATTACAAATACACCAAGAATATGAGGCATGAAGAAAAACATACCTGTTCACATGCAGTGCAACACGAGATGTCCTGTGAGAAAAGCCTTGTGGTGCAGCTTGTGTGCTCTTATGTGCAAAATGATATCTGCCCTCCCCCTACATAAACTTACCACTCCTCCTTGAAACAGTCAACAGCAAGGGGGATTTTGTTTGGCTCAGGCAAAGTCACACACACACATTTTATTAGTGCCACCCAAGTACATGTGATCTAACTGCAGCATGCAGCTTCTTGGTTTTCTTCCAAAGGATCTTAAATTCTTTGGTAAAATGTGCCGTATCACAACTCTAAGTCTGAGGTAGGTAATAGAATTATCTGGCACATGTATATATATACACATTTGGCTACTGAATAACCCCCCACCCAGACAGTGTGCCTGAATGGAAGCATATAAACAGGATTTTTTGTTGCTTTGATCTCATATTTAGATACAACAAGTGTTTATGGCAGCATCAACATGTTAGGGTGTTGTCTCATTGAAGGACACGAGAACAAACTTGCAGTTGAGACAACAGGAAATCAGTTAACTTTAATGATATCATTTTAAAATGTCTGTTCTGTGAATTCTATCACATTTCCAGAACTGTGTTAAATTTCTCACAAAAGCACAAATCCAATTTAGATGACACTAAAGCTTTCCAGATGCATACCCCCACCCCAAAGTTGATCCATTGTGTGTCAAGTAAGAATCATTACAGTAAATTGAACTAACAGGATCAGCGAAGGGTCGCTTATTTCTCTGCAGCTGCATTGTGTTTGTAACGGTGTCCTACTTCAAACCCATTTGCTTGAGAATGCTGACTTTATCCTGATATGTTCCAAATGGTCTGGTTGTCTGGTAGTCAGCTGGCCCACTTATTGTATATATGCAAAGAATGTCACTTTCGTTTTCAAACTCTCACAATAACAAGTTCATTTTAAATTACGCAACAACATATGTTAGTTATTTGGCATGATTGTTTTTGCAAGTATCAGTCTATTTGTGTTATTGTGGTTAAACAGAGGGAGATGATGGAAGCACTGGATGCCTTGAACTTTGAGCAACTTTAAACCCAACCATGAAGATATATGTAAAATATAAAAATCAGGTCCAAGTAAAGAAAGTCTGGGACATGGAAAAGCAAAAAAAAAAAGATTACAAAAGTATAGTCTATATAAAAAGTCAAGAGCCTACTCTTTAAAAAGTTTACTAGACTGACATCTCTTCTCAATCCTCATGAAATAAAGCATATTTCCAATTGTGCAATGTAACTGAGTAAACTTACCCAAGTACTCTACTTAAGCAAAACTTGTACTTTACCTGAGTATTTCAATTGTATGGAACTTTATACTTCCACTACACCAAATCTTTGAGTCAAATGTTACATATTACTCCACTACATTTGCCAATCAGCTGCCGTCAGTAGTTACTTTTCAGGTGACTAATTTTTGCAACCTTTCCCTGCAGAGAAAACCTTATATTTTGAAATATGGTGATTCTGGGTCTTCCTATGAACTGAAGGATTAAGTGTTCCCTAATGGGTTGAGCAAACTCTCCCTCTTCTAAAGCTAAGCAAACTGTTTAAAAATCCTCTTGGATTAGTTAAAAAAAAAAAAATTTCACAAAGCAGAAAACAGGACATTTTTTCTGAACTTATGGGAAGTCAACTGCCTTAAATTACGTGGTTCTGATAGAAAAGCAAAACTATAGTACAATGATGATTTTATAGAGTATAATGCAGTGCAACATGACAAAAAAATTGTACTACCTTTAATAACTACAAATGTAAAATAAAGCACAAGCTACTGCAGCAATAATAGTAAAAATATCATCCAAAAATGTAATTTACTTGAAATACATCTGACTACTAACATTCTTTTACTGAGAAATTGTTTTGGGTGCAAGATTTATATTTGTAGTGGAATATTTTCATAGTGACTTTACTTTAGACAAGGATCGAAATACTCCCACACTTACTGGATGTTTCGTAGTACAGCATGTATTAATAACTTCACTGTTCTGCTCTTAAAATTTGTAATGAAGCTTTGGGTGTCCACTCCAGACAGGAAAAAAAACATAACAATATCCGGTCCTACATTTTCATGTGGAGAAAAAGTGGAGGTTTGATAGTTTTCTCCCCCTGGTACTGATGGTGATCTCATCCCTACAACAATTCGATTGTTTCCAAATGTCAGCATTCACTCTACTTGATCACTTTAGCCTCCATAATGAAAATGGTGTTGTAAATTGCTTGTGATGTGTGTCTACCAAATACCAAATGTACAACACATGTACTTGTGAAATACTTGAAAATATGTCGATATTTTATAGATTCAAACATTAGACCCACATGTAGAACTTGTTATAAAATCATGAACATTAATATGCTTCTCAGACAGCCGCCACTCTTTTGGTAAGGCTTTCTTCAAGAGTTTGGAATGTGGCTGTTGGAAGTTTCCAGACATTCAGACACAAGAGCACCAGTGAGGTCCAACACTGTGATTGGGTGATAAAAGATCTGGCATGCAGTCAGTGTTACTGACCTGGCTTTGGACATTTTTGAAAAAGGGAACAGCCTCTCCTAAACTGTTTAAAGAAAAGGAAAAGAGAAAGAACTCACACACTCCCATCTTATTAAATGACTTTACACATCACCTATGAGAAAAGTTCATGGATGATCTACAAATACTAGTGATCACACAAGTGTGATCCTGCAGAAAAGTGTATTCAGGAAAAAAAAAATGCTCATATATTTTATTTAAAATACTCCATTGCAACTCCAAATGTATAACCAGCAGAATGCACTTAAGCATTTCAGTAAAAGTACACATCATGCAAAATGGCCCTTATTAGTATTGAATAATTTTACAATATTTTATTAGAGAATGATTAACAATGTGTTAATCCTCATCACATGAGGACTTTTTAAATTATGTGGCTAATTGAGCTGGATGCCATTCTAACAGTTTAATGGGGGGGGTTGAATAAAAAATACACTGTAATTTGTGTATTGTATGTTTAATCTGTAAAGTAATAACACTAGCTGTTAAATAAATGTGGTGGAGTAAAAAGTACATTTTTGATCAATCAAATGTATTTAAAGAGAAAATGTAGATACTTATGTCGAGTACAGGTGCACCAAAACCAGGACTGAAGCATAATGTTACACAACATTATCGCTGCTAAAGTAATTAGAAAAGCTCCACCACCATCTAGCGGTCAGAATCTGAACTGTTCCCAATAAAAAAATCCATTCCATGAATCCAGTCACTTGTGAGTGACGTCGGTAACTCCATGTTATCCTGACCATGTTTTACCGGACTATCACCGACGCCTCCGTGTGGGCGTGACCGACCGGCTTGCCTCCAGCCAACACACCAGCAGTGAACAGAGTGCAAGTCATCCTGACTACATAATTTACAGTTTACAGTGTGGGGGGCAGTACTATTGTTTGCTAGCCAGCTAGCAGTTACAGTCGCGGTCAGTGACAGGCTGAAAGCACTTGCTCGCTGTCAAAGTTCGTCGTAGCAGACACTGATTAGCAACTCGTTAGCTCGCTAGCGAAAACCACATGGATCCTCAAAACACCAACATGAACACTGAGGCGAAGATGATGTTAAACCACGCTAAGACTCTCCGGCTTCACACCGGGAATTTAGTCAACCGAAGTCGTCTAAGAAAGAAATGTCCAAGCTCTCCAAGCGAAGAGGTAAGATAGCGTAAGACCTTTTTAATTAAAACGACGACATTACTCCAGGGTAGTTAATTATGTAGTGTTGGTGGGACAGTCTAGCTTATTAGCTTAGCCCTTGAATTAACGTCAGGCTACCTTGCTAGTTTTGTAGAGATTACTAGCCAACAATACTAGAGTTAGTAACCTGACAGTAAGCTATGTATAACTCTATATGAACAATCCATAAAGGGTGAAATAAAAGTGGGACATATTTTAAAAGAAGTATTTCAGATTGTACGTGTCGAGGTCTGTGATCTCAGCACTGTCTGAGCTAAAGTGTAATAACCGTAACTAAGTTAGCTTAAACATTTGTGTCTATTATGTCATGTTTATGTGATTAAAAACATGCAGTATACCTACAAAAAGTTGGGTGAATATTTTATGAATGGTCGTTGAAAGCAGTTCTCACTATTAGATTGTGATTGCAAAACTCAAATAGATAAAGAGATCAAGCAGGTGATCTTTATCCCTTTCTGGCAGGTGCTCCACTGAACTTGTTTGTTTTTTTCTTTTTGAACACCTTTAAGATTAGCTTGTCAAAGTAACAGATATCACTCGCGATAAAATTCAATATAATGACGTTTTAATGAAAACGAGAAAAAAAGTCATTCATATTTATCATGAGCTTAGATAAGTGTACTTCCTATTTTGACAAATGAATAACATTAAAAAATAGGAGTGGAGCAAAGTGGAGAGAATGTATAGTCATGACTGGAAAAAAAGGGAAATGTATAAAAATGTTTTCTTTTTCCTGTTTTATAGCACCTGACAACCAGCATTATGGTTCAATAGGGCTCTTTACTGTATCAAAAGACACAGATTTAAGAGGTGCTGCATAAAATACACATTGTTATCATGTCTGTATTATTGACACAATATCAATATTTCACTGTACAATATTATGATTATCATCAGTACCAGTTCGTATAAACAACCCCTGCTCAAAAGAGTACACAAGTTATTTTAATTGATGGAAAGTCTGAAAATGGTCACAAAATGTCAAATGCAAGTAACATCTTCATGTAATTTGTTTTGTCAAAAACCCAAAGATGTAAAGTTTAAAATTATATAACAAGGAGGATGGAGTGGTATGAAAAGAAAAGGGGAAAAAATAGTAGATATGTGCTTAAGAAAGAAAAAATAAAAATGGGAAAATACAGAAAAAGGGAAGAAAAAAGAGAAAAGAGATATGTATTTATGATTGTAATTTGGAAACTTTGTTGTTATATCCCTCCGTATCTTTCCACAGGATTTTCACTTATCCAGTCTTTCAAGTGTCTGCAGTGGTGATAAATATTTGTCAGATAGGAGAGAAGTTAGTATAATTTTAGTATTATAAAAAATAATTACAGCAGTATTAAAGATATAATTTTGCCTGAGTCACTTTTTTTCTTAAAGTTTTACATTATCTAACTTGGCACTTAATAATACCGACATGTTAACAAAAATGGATGCCTCATATGTAGCCCAATTTACCCTGGATTTTATGGATTTTAAGCTCTACCATTCAATCTGTAAGACTTAAAGTGCAGCAGTAGAGCAGAAATTCTTGGTGGTGGTGGAGCTTATTGTGGCTCTAAAAAAAATCTCTTACCCTCTCTGTTAAGCTGAACAAGTCCATGATTTATTTGATTTTTTTTTCTGCCTTTAATACCATCATTATTCTCTCATCCATAAACACTTTTCTAATAATAAAGCAGGTCTCCACATCCAGTGCTTTGTCATTTGTAAATAGTTAATCAAAAGTAAACTTACATCAGCTCTTGAAAACTTTATTTGTGTCCTCTCCTTATGCCATGCTTCAAGCCAATTTTAAAGTTTATCCATCTGATTTTATTATCTTTAACACACTATTACCCATTGTTTGTGAGAGCAGCATATTACAGCTGTTCAAATGTAGATGTAGAGAATAAAAGGCTGCTAAGTTTCAGCTGAATTTTCTACCTTAAAGAATATGTGTTTCAGAGATGTTAATTTAATTTTTTGTGTTTCTATTTGAAATTTCAGCTTCAAGACTGCATTCAAGACACACTGAGCGATTGGTTCTCCACAACAAAACCCCCACCCAAGGTTGGTGTCTCAGTGTGAGAGTATAGTAGTTCACCTGGCTCAGGCTCTGCTATCATTTGCGTGTTTTTAATGATGCAGAGGAATGAAAAAACACTGGTACTTGCAGTAACAGTCAGTTATGGTTTGATCTGCAGTGTGTGAATGTGAGTATGAGTTGCACAGCAATATGTGACTTACACTGTCAGGCAGGAGGGTTCCAGTGCTTGGGAAAATAAAATAACTTTAGTGAAGGACATCAAAGGATGCCTCCAGGCTGACTGAAAAGAAGCTGTCATGATGAATGTTCATGCCGTGCTGGCTGCCAAAGGCGCCATTCCAAATGTGCGTCTGCCTGTTAGGGTGTGGGGGTGAGTGCACAGCAACTTTGCTCTGCGGGTTTTGTTCATTAATTGTGACAGGTTTTCTAGAAAGCAGCAGTCGTTGAAGCATCTGTTTTTTATCAAACATGATATTGTCTAATATGTACTGAAATGACCGAAATTGAGATTAAAAAGGCTGCAGGATCCAACATAGTAAACTGCCATTTCTGCTGAACACACCCTTGCTCTGGCTGTTTTGCTCAGCTCAGCTAATCTGCTTCAGCTTTTTATCACCACACCCACTGTGTTCAAATGGGGATGGGGGAAGGTTTGAAAGAGTTGAACCATGGATTCTTAAATATTTAAAATATGAAGCCTTTAGACACATCCCCTGCAGAGAAATGTCAAGAATGGGATGTTTGAATCATGGGCTCTGGATTCTCTATTGAGGTTGTGTTTGGTGAATGTTTGCTGGGGCGAAAAAATTTTTGTAATGCTGTGTAATGTGTTCATGTTGTAAAGCTTGATATTTTTCAAAGTTCATGTTCTATTGCAATAAGAATTTTTTTACATGCAGATTTAATGTCTGATTAAATGCACACATCTAAGTCATTTTAGCAATCTTACCACATTTTAGTAACATTGTCCACATGGCACTTGTCTGAGTTGGTATCCATCAGATGAACGTAAAGGCTGCAGCAGCATAACTTTAATTTGTGCAGAGCGAAAAAGTAAAGCATATCATAATACCTAAGAGCTTTGTAATGAATGCATCACTTGTTATTAATTCTCATGCACAGGTTTAACCACTTTAATAAACCACAAAACACGTAAGTCAAGTTCATTGAGATTCCTCTGTGGACAGATCAGTATAAGATATTTTCCTTAAGTTCCCAAGGTGATAAACCTCGAATAACCTCAAAATAATCAGACCAGCATTTCCTGCATATGTTGTCATTTGCCTTTAATCTGAAGGAAATTGTGAAAATCCAGCAAATTGAAATGTGTCATGCTCATACTTAAAACCTTTTCATGTTTTGCTCATGTGCTGTCAGGCATTATACAATGGAATTCTCTAAAGAACAAAGAAATTGATAGGAAAATCAATTGGTGGCACTATCTGTAGCAGAGGGGCCAGTGCCCATTGTGCTTACAATTCTTAATAGATATTTTGATCTCTGGAGTGTTGCAGAGCAGTTTTTTACATGAGTTTAACTTTTCAGATACACAAGGACCACACAAGGGGATGTAATTATCAAGTATTTCTGCCGTTGGTGAGACACGGTTTCATTGATCAACAGGTGCCTTAAATGCACCAGGACACACAGAAATGGCTGGCAGAGTCTGGGAAAATGAAGATTACTTGCTAGTAATTTTTTTAATAAACATGTGCTCCTAAGACAGGATCAGCGGTCAGTGAAGAACCTCCTAAGCCCTGTGATAAGCTGTTTTTGCAAGGCTTAACTATATAGACCAGTGATAAGAAACAAACAAAAAAACAAACAACAAAATAAAAGAAACTTGTTCTTAAGTTGAAGTAGGATTTCTTGAAACTATGTGCATGAACATTGGAAAGGGAAGTTGCATATGTCCTAAAGATGAATATATTATAAACAAATCAATATCACCTTAGGTCATGTTCATGCAGACTCTAAAGAGAAATGAAATATCACATGACCAATTAGTCTGTAAAATTTCAATCTGTCTATGACACTGCTTCTACTTCTTCAGTATATACTTAGGCCCTGTTCATGCAGGCTCTAAGTTATTTTTAATTACAAAAATTTGTGCTCCTAAGACCGCGTCCACGCTCAATGAAGAACCTCCTAAGCCCTATGATAAGCCATTTTTTCAAGGCTTAACTATATAGACCAGGGAGCAGTGATAACTAACATGTCTTGGGGTCATCATGTGGGAAAATTTAAAAAGCAGAATATGAACAGTGCAGTTTTCAACCTTCAGAGAAAGATTAGCCATGCAAATGTTTAGTGCCGAAGGAAACTCTTTCATCACATTTGCTAGATCTCTAGGAGACACCCTGGTTTTTGGCAAGTAACACTGAAAGTAAACAAAACTTTTGTTTGTTTACAATACAACTCCAAAGGAAACCTTTCATTTAGGCCTCAACTGCAAAATCCATCCGTGTTGCAAGAAAACGAAAACTTTCCTCCTCCCTGTTCAACTGTCCAACCCTAAGATATCTGTTGATTTATATAACAAACAAAAGCCATCATCTTATCACAGTCAAATGAAACTAGCTGTTTACAAATTTCTTTTTTTTTTTTTTAAAAAAAAGGTATTTAGTCACAAAGATAATCACAAAGTCTCTGAATAAATTGCCTTTTTTTACCATTCAGGACTTTCCAGATACACTGGACTGTTCCATTTCCCAGGAAACAGATGCCATCAAACCTGAAGAGAGGGAGGAGCTGAAGGTTTCAGGTCAGTACTGTTTTCACAGCCTGCAAGAACAACATTGAATATGCAGAGTGAGGGCCGACTCAAACCAAATCAGGCTCTGGCAATCAACAAGCTCTGGCAATCAGCAAGTTGTGGGATTGTCGGCCTGATGAGAAAATTTGGCTTTTAGAGATGACCATAATTTGAATGACCATAATAAACACAAACACCACAACTTCCATTTAAAAGCAGACAGACTGTGTTCTTCGAAAAGTTGAATCTGTTTCATACTTTCAAAACAACTGCATTATTTGTTGAACCACTGTGTTTATGGTTTCCTTGTTTTCGCAGTCAAGCTTTTCTTGTGCGAGTCGCTTCAGTCCTCTATCAGAGACGCAGTGGAGATGGGTGAGCTTTAACTCTCCTCAGCAATATTTTACATTTGCTATAATAATGGACTACAATTAAAATGAGCATTTTTTCTAATCTGAACACTCTTATTCATAGCCTGCCAGACGCTGGCAGTGTCCCAGCTTGACTCTGTTATCATAGCGCCACCTGGGCCCCTGGAGGGGGACAGCCAAACTTTGGCTCACCTTCAGCCAGCCTGGGAGGAGCTGGAAGCTCTAGTCAGGACCCAGCAGATTGCTGCTATTGGCACCTCTGACCTGGACAAAGATCTACTAGAACAGCTTTACAACTGGGCCCAGGTGAGTGGGATTCTCGTGTATACCTGATTCTCATGAACCTTAAGAGCTGGGCAGACATGAGGGCTCCATCATACCAGATTTAAGCTAAAGGAGTGTCATGGCCAAATTTATAGTAGTGATATTATCATTATTATTATGATAATGTCATGATATTTATTGAAATTTGGGAAAAAAACAAACAAACAAAAACATGCTTTCAGTCAACTTTGTCTATTGTGTTTTGTCTTTTTAGCAAATGAATTACATTTAAAATACAAATGTGGAAAGATGGTGGGAAGTCTGTAATCATAACTGTACAAAATATACAAAAGAATAATTACACTCAGTTAATATTTCAGTTTTATGGCGAGTTGTTACCAGTGTTATGGCTGTTTACACTCTGAACATAAGCAAGGAACCCCTGGTCAGTGTCATCTACAGTTCCAGTAAAGTTTAAAGTTTATCCAAACAAGACAGCCCTCAATAATGTTGATAAATGAGATAGAGGCAGCATTACTTTGTGCAATTCTTGTATGAAAAGAAAGTAGGAAGAAAAAATGCAGATGTCTGGCTGTCTGTTTTAGAGCAAAGTTCTGTTTTATGTCACATTTGTCTCAGTTGAGACCTCTGTAGTTTTAGCCAGTACACGTAGAGTATTACTCTAGCCATATTTAAACAAAGTCACTGCCATCTGAATCAACATTTGAAGCAGTCTTGTGAAAAAAATAATTGTTGAACTGATCAGAGTGCAAGACAGTTAACAAAAAATGTTGTCTCTAAACTTAGTTTGGGGGCAACCAATTCAAAGCTAAGAATGGGGTTAGTCAGCACAGTGTTTGCCCAGTTTTAGAGGCAACAGAGATGTTGATCTTTGATAGTAACCACAAGCAGAAGCATGTTTTTTCTGTTCTGAGCTTTGGACGGTGTCCCAGTGACTCTCTCTGTGTGCCACCTCCTGTGCTGAACCGAATGAACCAAACGAAGCCAGTGACCACGTACCCTCTCTTGTACCAGGTGAAGCCCAGCAGTAACCAGGTCAACCTGGCTTCCTGCTGTGTGATGCCTCCTGACCTCACAGCCTTTGCTAAGGAGTATGACATCCAGCTGCTCACGCACAATGATCCCAAAGGTGAAATTCTTTGTTTACTTTTTTCTGTTGGTTGAATGGGTTTATAGCAAAGTTTCATGATGTGAACAGATTTGATTTGTTTTCATGAACACAGACACTGTAGTTTGAAGTAAGGCATTCCCACCCACACCATCCCAGGAAGTCACAGCTTTTTTAATTAAGAAAAATATCATATTTGTGATGTAGTTTTAAAGATGTTTGTCTTAATTAGATATTAATGGGCCTGTTACTGGGAGCTGCAAACAGCATTATAGTGTTTTTAGCCAGACTAACCCATTTTTGATTTCAAACAGCTCCTCTCCTGACCTCATGTTTCCGTCCACAGAGTTGATGTCAGCAGCCACATTCAAGGAGACAGTGCAGGAAGGAACGCAGGACCTTAACATTGCTGACTGGAGGCTGGAGTGGGTCCTGCGCTACTCTATTATCGTCAAAAGCAGGGGCATTATCAAGGCTAAGGGCTACCTTGTTAGTGCAAGGAAGGCGAGCCCCTAGCACACTCCACTGGAGTAGAAGACACGTGGATCAAGCCATTTTCCCCCTTTGTCATTCACACAAACACACACCATGAAAAGTAACAGCTCCGAGTAATGGATGCTGCCAGTCACAATGAGTCTTGAAATCATTGATTTATCTGACAGATCATGTTGCATCTTGATCATCTATCATTTCCTCAGTTTAACTCATGCAGGTGTTCATCGACATCGTCTCAGTGAGATCAAAATTGGAGATGAACATGCAAGATTGACTCCAGTGTCCGTTCTGAGGGAACAGACTGTGAAAGGGAGAATTTCACAGATAGTGGCTCTCACTGTGACCAGTTTTTCGACAGATCAGCCAGTTATCATCACTGTAGAGGCTGTTTAATAATGGAAAATGTGATGCTAAACCTTGATCCAAGATGAAGGTTCCTTAACCTTGTTTTAACTTGTAAAGTGCCTCTTTTGCTTCTCCTATCCTCATTCCTGCTTTGTCTTCACTCTGTCTGTGTGAATCAAGCTTTAAATATATCACTCTGACCGAGAACATGAGTTGATAATGCAAAAACAAAAAGGTAGAGAATTATTGGTTTTTTTCTACAGAATGATTCCAAACACTTTTAAAAAAGCGAAATGAGGAAAAATTCAGAAAATAGTCTGATTCTGTAATTGGATTTTTACATTATTATGAGACCTTTGCATTCCTCATTTAAGTAAAAACAATGCACTAATTCAAATCCAACAACATATGAGATGTTTATTTTATAATGCTGAATGAATTAGACTTTAACTGGTAAAGCAGAAAACTATGTGAGTATCTAGAACTATTTTATCATACATTCTTTTCTAACCATGTGCTGTTTTGACAGTTGATTGAAATGTTTAACCATCCTTTGCTCGTGAGATTAATCTGAGGGTTGAGAGTACAACATTTTGAGATATTTTGACATGCATGACAGGCTTATGTCCTCTACTGTATATGCATTGTTATAGCACTGGAAATCCTTAACAAGGAGATGTGAAAATGTGTTAACTCTGTGGAAGAGGGGTTTTATTTAAAAATCTTGGCTGTTTTTTCCAGAAAGAATCCAATTAATCTTATGAGGATGAACTATCTCTTGTACTGTAAACATATTTAATGTTGTCATACATCTGTATATCATGATTTAGCTTCATTAAAGTGATGAAACAGATGTTTGTACCGTTATCACTTGTGCAGAATATGTTATATAAGGGAATAAATCAGGCAAGTTTAGCTTTTTTATAAAACATTCAAGATTTTGGTGCTTGAAAGAAACAGAAAAACACATTTTTCACCTGGCTCTTGTATTTGCTGCTGAGCTTAGTTAAACCTTAAAATCTAAAACTAACTCTGCTGAGCCATTGATATCCATAAATCAGTTAGTTGCAACTACTTAAGTTTTAATTTTTTCCGGAATTCTTTACTTTTAATGTTTACTTTTATTTTACAGCTAATGTTACATTCTTTATCAGCAATAAATGTCAATGTAAAGCATTAGTTCACTATAAAGCAACGTGTGAAACCATTAAAATTAGCTCCGCCTCAAGCAGCAACATTAAAAATAACCTGTGAGCTTTAATTCAAGTTTCAGATTCAGCACTGACAGCTCATTCTGAGTGAGGCTATAAACTAGAGCGACTTATTTATATAATAAGCTTGTGCTTTTGGACCCCTATCACTCTTTGTGCAAGGTGTAGTGTCTCAAGCTCTGGATCCAAAGAAGCTTTAAAAAAACACTTTTGTGGTTTAAGTCTTTTAAAAGTATCAGCAGTTTTGCAGTAATATTTCATATGTCATCACAAAATACTAGTGCAAGTACACATGACCACAGAATCTAACGTTGATGACTAAAGGCTCTGCGATCGTCTACTCGGCCTATATCTTATGTCCATCTATCGATTAGTCGAGCCTAGACTTCTCACCGGAAGCGGGAGAGCAGCATCCAACATGGTGGCCACCAGGAGAGGAGTACGCGTGTACTCCCCGAGTAAAACAAACCCAGACCAGCCCTCGGATGCCCCGGTACGTACGAAAAAGAGATGTTTTTTAAAATTTGGAAATGTTTAGGAATCACTTTAATTAAAAGTTTAAGGTGAATAAAGCTCGTCACGTGCTTGTTAGCACACAGCTGGCGCGTGCAGCTGCTCAGACTTCACGTGGACTCCATCATAGTTTGTAAACGTTTCGAGGTTGTGACACAAGAGGAAAAGTACTTTTACGAGAAAAAACAAAATATCGACTAAAAAAGACAATCCATCACGTGATGCTCAGCGCACAGTTTACGTCGGTAACGTGCTGTGTGAGCAAAATTCATGTGTAGCTTAACTTCGAGGCACCTTTAAATGATCTCATCATATTTGATTAGCTGAAGGTTTGAAGATATTGAATTGAGTACATGTTTTCAGTTCTGTTACAGCTGTTTGATCTGCATAGTCAAAACTGTTTCACAGACACGAAACTGTAGTTTGTAGTGGCTTAACTTACTACACCAAGTAAACACACTGCTCCTCCTGTATTCTCCTTATATCGGCTACCAGTATTTTCAAAATAGTTTTCTAGACCGTATTTTGTCTCAGATTATATCTCTATATTCTGCGTTTTTCTTGTTGCTGACAAATATTGTGCAAAACAACAACCATGAATTGATCCTAAGAAATACTAGCATCTGTGTAGCCAAAGCATGACACTGCTTAAATCTCAACCACGGGTCCATCTTCTAACTAAAAAAACATCAGTGAGTTACACCTTTTATTACTGCAAGACATTTTTATTTACTACTATAAACAGAGGCATTTTTTTTAATCTTGATGTAATCCCATACTCTTGAGAGAAAAAAGTCTTAAAGAAATAAATCACCAGTCCTCTGGGTAACACTAAAAATACAAATTTATTAATAATTTTCAAAAAAGCTATCTATATTTGTTATATTTTAAAATATATTATCAGTTTATTCAGTAGAAATAAAGGGGCTAATGGGACGACAAGCTATGGGGGGGCTAGAGAGGTCATGCACTTGAGAAACGGACAAACACATTGTTTTTTGTCTCTTCATGGGAGCTCCCACTAACCAGCTGTATTATTGACTCTATTATTCCTGACTACAGGCCACTCCTTCTGCTGGTCGAAGAACCAGAAGCACCACCAAACAAGTGGAGAGCCCAACCCAGCATGCCTGCAGCAAGCTTGAAAAAAGCGAGGGAGGACATCAGGCATCCTCCCCACCTCCCTCCTCATTGAAAAGATGTACCAGAGCATCCAGACTCCACAGTCCACAGCAACCTTCCACACCTGTGGACTCTGTCCACGAAGAGGACATATCAGACGTAGAGTCCTTGTGCTCTGCTATATCGGATGCCGAACCACAAGTGACACGCACAGGAGGGAGGAGGAGACAGCCTCGTACAGTAAGTCAGGAAGATGAGGAGGTATCTGAGGTGGAATCATGCTCTTCTGCAGTATCTGCATCCAAAGCTGGTCAAAGAAGCCGCTGGAGCAAAAGGAAGAAGACAACTTCTGAAAGCTCTGAACCAGCTCATGTTGAGCCAGGAAATGTCAAGGTCGACTTGGTGCCTGAGGCCGACTCCTGCAGCTCTGCAATGTCCCAGAGAGTCACCAGAAGTCGGAGAAAAACTGCTCACACCAGATCATCTGCCAGGCAACACACTGAGGACATGGAGCTCTCAGATGCTGACAGCTGCATGTCCAGTGTCTCAGGAGCTGAAGTTTCTAAATCCATCACCCGCAGAGCTACGAGATCCAGAAGGCAAACCGGTCCCATCCCCATTCACCTGGATGAATCCTCAGAAAGGTCTCTTTCTCCTGCCCCAGCTCGAAGGAGCAGGGCAGCCAGAGGAAAGGCAGCATCTACTGCAGATGTCAGTGAGCCTCAGTCCTGTGACTCTGAAGGCTTTGAGTCCGGGCCCATGTACAGTGTGCGCACTCGTAGATGGGCTAAAACCCAATCCACAGGCCTCAAAGCTGTGGACTCGGACTCTGAGCTGACCGACTTGCACTCCCCTGTGGGCAGCCCCTGCTCCACTCAAAGCAGAGGGACTCCCTGCAGCAGCCGCACAGGCTCAGGGAACAGCAGTCGGGGGGCCTCCAGACACTCAGTCAAGGATCTCAGTATTGTTCCAGAAAAAACTGTTGAGCCAGCTGAAGAGGACACTTCATTAAATGATTCTCAGTTAGAAAATACAGTGATTGCTGAGGACGCAGACTGCACACTGTTGGAGGAAGACAAAGAGAATGAAGGTGTGAGTAGTGCTGATCTCATCTCAAATGAAGCAAAAACACTAAAAGTGGAAAAGGGAGTAAGTGTCATTGCAGAAGAAGACTCCCATGTGTCTCCCCCAGAGTCAGACAGCCCTGTTTGTGCTGAAGAAGCTGTTAGTAAACCTGCAGTGACCGTCTTACACCAGCAGGAGGAGCCATGTGATGAGAATAAGGACGGGGACTCTTCAGACATGGAAGGGATTCAGGAAACGGTCCTGCCATCAGAGCCGTTAGAGCCTTGCCAGTCAGTTACAGTAACATCATGTGAGAGGATTAATGAAAGCACAGAGAAGGTCGAAAAAAAGGATGAAGCTGTGGAAGTGGTTTGTGTAGATATTAAAAAAACACAGGAAGAAGAGGCAGGCGATGACGATGCTGTCGAGGAAACCCAGCCTAGTGAGGAGGAGAGAATGGAAGTCAGCACATTGCATGGAGATGCTCAGCAGGTGGTTGACTCCACTGAGGTCCCAGTTGTGTCCATTCAGGTAACGTCCAGCCAGCAGAACCATATCACTGTGGATTCTGACCCTGAACAGCAACCCAAAGATGTGATTGTCCAGAACAAGAAAGTCATCAGCCTGCTGGAGAGCAGTGAGGATGAAGAGGACTCTATTGATGAGGAGGAGGGAGAAGTTTCTGAAAAAGAGGAAGAGGAGGTTTTGGGGTATCTGGCGAAGCAGAGGGGAGGACCCTCCAATAAGTCTGAAGCAGCAAGTACATCAGTTGATGGACTGTTTATGATTGACACACGGCCTGGTGAAGAGGCTGATGAACACTACTACAAGGAAAGGCCAGTGGAGGAGGAGGAGAAAGCCACAAAGGAGCAGAGAGTAGAGCAGGAGGAGCAAGATGAGGAGTTTGTGGATGAGGAGGGGGATGATGATGATAACGAAGATACGAACATCCTCTTTGCCAGCAGAAATCCTCATTTGTAAGTATCTGATCGGTGGAAGCCTGAGATTCTTTCATTCACACAGCGATACACACGTTTCCATCAACAGAAATGATTATTTAGTTTTTTTTCTTCATAAATTACCATTTAAGTTATTAAAGCAAACAAATGTCAACATATCCCAGTAAGGGAATAGTTTGACCTTTTTTGGAAATAAACTTTTCTCATCTTCTTGCTGTGAATTAGATGATTGATGATTGATTTCACTCAGAGCTCCTACCCAGATCCCAAAGTTTGTTTTGCTTTATAAAACATTTATACAAACGTTTGCAAAAAGCAGTGTTTACTGACAACAGCTTTCAGTGTTCATGGCTGAGCCCATGTAGTAATAACCTTTATACAACCATTTGGTTCACAAAGTGGTGAAACTTACCACGTTTGTGAATTTTCAAACAGATTGTTTTTTTGAGCATTAAACCAACATTCCCAGTTTTTTTTCTCCTGTTTTAACTTGTTTGAAACTTGTTGCTGACATCAAATTTAAAATAAGCTTATATATACAAAATCAATAAAGTTGTGCTGTTTAACAGTACATATAATGTTTACTGACTGTTTTCAATTGTGTATATGTCAAAAAAAGGTTAACAAATTCTCACACTCCTCTTTCTTTGTAATTTAAGTTTAACACAGTGTTCTAACACTACTAGAATCGACTCTGTTAGAAGCCTCCCAGCTTAGCAGCTTAGTTTAAAGACTATAAAAAGAGAGGAACAGCTATCCTGGCTCATAACTGAACAAAATCCAAAGTTTAGCACCTCTAAAGCTCACTACTTAACATGTCATGTCACAGTAACTGTCCTCCGATTACCTGGCATCTTCTAGGGTGACGCCATGATCATTTCATTTGCTTGGGTCTGTTTTCAAATGTGAAAAATAACACTTACTTGGTGCTGCACTGGGTACTTTTTTAAAAACAGGTGGTTTGTATGTGGGGACTTTTCAGCCTAATAAGGGTTTAGCTACACAGACTCTTCTTAGTGGGATCAGTCTGTTATTGGTTTCGATCCTTTGTTGGTATTTTCTGACAATACAATTATTGATTTATGAAACCAGATGTTTAAGAACCCTAACCCTAAGCACATATAGACACAGCCGCACCCAGCATTGTTATTAATTTATTATAATTATAATTGTGTGCAGAGGTGAGAAATGAGTCATGACTGCCCTTCCTTAGGAAATTTCTCTTTGCCAATTTGTTTCAGGAAAGAGATGTCCAGCCGTATTGACCCTGGCATCAGACTGAAGGAGCTCGGGGGTTTATACATCAATTTTGATGGCAGCAAATCAAAACCTGTCTCCAGTTCACTGCAAAAACTAAAGGAAAGGAAGATCCAAGATGAGGTAAATAAGTGATTGATTTTTGTGTTTTGAAAGTACTCTGTGATGTAGGATGAATAATAAACTTTGTAGTTATGCAAGGACAAGTAAATCCAATTTCACCTGAGATGGTGTTCTGTGTTTTCTACCTGATTCTTTTTGACTTTGGCTTTTTTATCTCTGAGTATCAAGGTGTTGATAGTCTGGTGCTTTGCGGTGTAGCATTTTTTGGTTTGTTGTTGTCCTCAGGTGATGAAGAAGAGTGTAATTGGACCAGACTTTGAGAAGAAAGATGCAGTTCCTCCATACAGTGAATCCAAACAAGCCTTAAAGTTAAAACACAGAGTAAGTTTATAAAGTTATGCTTTGGTTGATTGACTCTCTGTGCTGTGAACTACTGAAGTTTTATCACTTTTATCATATCCTTTGTGTAATCAGTGAAGACATTTCCTTCATCATATCATAAAAAATGAACGTGGTCATCATAAACACAGGATTGCAGCAGTTGTTTTATTCCAAATCCAATTATGTACCAAGTCTTTTAAAACTCAAAATCACTGTTTTTCCCAGGTGGAGAGGGAGAAGACTACAGGAGATGGTTGGTTTAATATGAAAGCCCCTGAGATCTCCCAGGAGCTGAAAGGAGACCTCCAAGTCCTAAAGATGAGAGGCTCCCTTGATCCAAAGAGGTTCTACAAGAAGAACGACAGAGATGGCTTTCCCAAGTATTTTCAGGTCAGTAAAGAAAAAACAAAACATGAGTCTCCTGCTTCTGAAACACCCTTTTCAAGAACAAGACAATGTCAAGAACAAGGGTCTGTAGTTGGAAGAAGTAACTGAATTTTGCTGTATCAAGCTTAATATACAACATTCAACTGTGTGTTGCATGTTGAGTGTAATTTTTCTGTGTGTGTGTGTGTTTGTGATACAGGTTGGTACTGTGGTGGACAGTCCAGTCGACTTCTATCATTCCCGGATTCCCAAGAAGGACAGGAAGAGAAACATGGTGGAGGAGCTGCTGGCTGATGCTGAATTCAGGCAGTAAGTTGACATGAAAAGACAAAACCTGTCACTGTGGCATTATTATTTCACATCTGAGGTGTGGTTTCTGTTTGCTTAAGAAATCCGCTCCCATGATCGCTTACCTACAATTGTTATTTTTATACTGGCAGGAATGGATTAAAAGGTGATTTAATGTAAAATTTTAGCACCTCTTGCAATGCAATCCTTGAAACTTTCATGACTTCTTTCTGGCATGGCTACAAAAATGAGGACACTTCAGCTAAAAATCATTTGACCAAACTTGCTTGATAAGTCACAGTATAAAGTTGAAGTGTTTAATTCACAAGTGTCAATTATCTGGTATAAGGATTCATGACTTTTATCTAGGCTGCCTTTGTTAAGTACCTTATTCAATAATAGTTTCATTTCTTTCATTCAACAGTCCATATACTCCATACTTCTACAACACAGTTTAAATATTTAGTTTAGACTTAACCATATATATGACCTTTTATAAGTAATTGCACTGTAAATGATGCTAAAATGATACTTATAAAATGACTATTTGAGTGCTAAAAACTAGTGTATGGAGAAAATAGACTGATGCATCAAGTCCATGTGAACACTTTAGTAATCAGCTCTGGTAGCTACATATAATCACATAATGTCTGTTCTCACTCATATTTCTTGAATATAATATATAACTGAAATGAACCTCAACTATATAATAGACTGATGGTTTGACCAGATATTGACAGACAGGTCATATTTATGATCCTTATTGTATTAGCCATCAAAATACAGTATGAAAGCACTTTAAAGTCTTGCTGTGGCAATACAGTTGAAATTTTCCTGCTGGCCCTGTATAGTGTTTTGCTGTGTAAGAAAAGAAACTAAACAAACATAAAAAGGCTCTGGTTCAGTGCAGGTGTGTGTTGCCAGGTGTGATAGACAGTATTTTATTATTGGTGTGGTTCATTCGGAGAAGGGATGGTGCAAACCCATACTTCCTGTAAACTTGCATTTTGTGCATCGATTTGACAAAGAGCAGACATATAAAATATACTTCTTTCTTCTCTCACCAGAAACAACAAAAAGAAGTTCCAGCAAATTGTGGCAGAGAAAGCAGCACAAGGAGCCGGCAGGAGACACAAGAAGAACAAATTCCATAAGAAGTAAATCAGAAGACTTGATGGACACTGACTGTGGCTTTTCAGTGATACTGATTCATCAACTCCACTTTTTCAACAGCATAAATAATAATGTGGGGACTTCAGTGAATCCTGCTATAGTGATTATTGTTTACAGCTGCCAGAAGAATTGTGCCCATGCTTATATTTGCAGTTGAAACATTTATTTTTAAATCAAATGGATCCAAACATTTTGCTGTACAGTAATCATAGTAATTATAAAAATACATGTCAAACAAACATTAAAATGCTTTTCTTTTGACTGGCACCAAGTTTTCCTACTTAAACTCATCACATTCTAAAAATATGGCTTGTACTGTAACATGAAATGTTACCATCAATACTTTAATTTATGAGTGTGGATCATTATATTCAAATGCTGACTTTACAACATATTAAATACTCCTTGTATCTCATACTTTTAAACACTGAATTGTTCTCTTTCATTTAAAAAAAAAAAAACCTTAATACCTTAAGGCACTAAGGTACCTTAAAACCTTATTGATAAAACACTGACTGACAAACTGAATGAGAACCAAATAAAACATAAAAAAGTGACAACAAATCTTTACAATCAATGTTTTGATGGTCAATACAGCTAATATTAACATGAAAAAAGCATAATTTGCAATATAATACTGACTTTTTTTTAAATAGAATAGGTTTCAGTTGACCATGTGCTTCCTCTCTTAACCTGAAAATGCAAACTGGTAATGCATTGTGCCTTTTTTTTCAGAACATTTTAAGTAAAATTAAAATGTATAATTGTGATAGTAAAGATGTTAAGCTGATGCAGTGAGCAAGGAGTATATGTATCTAGGGTAAATTCATTCCACAGACATGGTATCTGTCTTTGTTCATGATTCAGTGAACACACTTACAAACTAAGAAGTTAGATGATTCAAAAAAGTAAATTTTGGTGAAAAATAATTTACAGTCTACTTTTTAGGACATTTTTCCTTTGTCTCTGAGTAGAGATGGACACAAAGAAGATTTAGATCTTTAGCTTTTTGCCATCTGTTAGATGACTTGGATCTTTGCTCATCTTTCAGTCAGTGTATGTACTGCATTTAAGAAAATCAGTACACCTGTATCATTGACTGCATGATCTATTCCCTCCTGCAAAATATAATTAATTTTCTATATTTAAAATCATCTATAATTAAATAAATTTATCTTTAAGTACAGCTGTGAAGAGAGTGCACAACACAGCTGCATTTCATTTCATTTGCACTGATAAAAGATAATTCAGCTGCTGCAGTTGAATGAGGTCACACAGATGTAATGTTCATTATTAAGAGCAGATGGTTACACACAAACACTACAACCATTTTGAATGTTCAAGACATTTAAGTGTAACACTAAGGATCTGAATGACCGTCTTAATTTATTTTAAGGCTACATTTCTTTGTGTCTCCTGCTCTTTCATTCAGGATTACTTTTGTTCCTTCTCTCTTAAATCTCTTGTAGCTGCTGGCTCCCAACGGTGGCTCTTGGCTACCTTCTTGTCTTTCTTTTGTGTTGCAAGAGATGAGCCCTTAACAGCTGCAGCTTACATCCACCATGTCTTCTTCCCATACACACACAAAAGGTTGCCTCTTTATACCCGAGCCAATTTCACACACGGCTCTGGTGAAATTAGACAACGTCTCTGTTTGGTTTTGCCATGGGGGCGTTTAAAAAACAACAGTCCAGCTGATGGGTTGGAGAGAAGCAGTGCTGCTACGATGACAAACAGGGCTCAGCAGGTGCTTGAGAGGGTTTGAAATTTAAATGAACATCAAAGGGAGATAAATGAAGACGTGTGTCAATGGTTTGACTCCCTGAAATGTAAAACTGAATGGTTAAGAAGGTATGTTTGTATTTGTGCATCTACTCCCACAAACATACAGCAGGTTAAAGCTGATTATTGACTTACTACTCTGAACTGAATTATTATATGTATTATCAGAGTGACCGGTTTAACAGTGAAAAGTCTTTGTATTAGAATTGCAGTGGTTTGGTCACCTTGTGGACAGATGTGGAAGTTAAAAGTCAGAGGTCACATTGTGGTCCCAGGTGGCTTGGTGTGTCTGCAGAATCCTCTGGACTCTGCTGTGGATCTGCTCCCAGTGGGATGGACCCAGCTGACTGAGGAAAACAAACAGAGAGAGATGGCATAAAAAAAAATGAATCACCTGAGTGTTGGTTCGTCAAGCTGGGCTGAAGTTAAACTTTGTACTGACAGAGAAAACAGTGTCATCATTTTAGGTGTGCAAAAAACAAACAAACAAACATAAATTCATTATCAATAAATCCCAATTCAAGGTTCAGAACCCCCATGAGGCATCAGGAGACAAGACTTAAGGATCACAAGACGATAATTAGGACAGGGAAGTTCAAAATGTATATATCTCTGATTTAAAAAGTTCAACCTAATTTTCTTTTGTCTCTTCATTTTTTTTTCTGGTAATTAGTAGATAATTTTTCTTCAGGACAATTTAAGCAAAGCAAAGAAAATGTCCCGAGGGTTCACCAGTAAACATTGCTTTAGATTAAGGGCTCACAAGACAACAAGATCTAATCTCTAAAAAATGTCAGAAAATATTTAAAAAATGCTTTTTCAAATTATGCATGACATGCTACTTTAGGACACAGAGATATGAAATTAGAGCTATACAAAACACAGCAAAGCAGCAAATTCACATGTCTGAGGGCTGGAACCAGAACATGTCTGTTTTGTTTTCCCAGGATGTTCTGACAGGTACTCCTTTTGTCCACTAGTCTGTGCTGTAACCTAAGATTTAAGAGATGATGGAAGCTGAAACCACTAGACACACTTTGAAATAAATAACCATGTTTTCTCCATCATTCTCCATCTAAATGTTCATTTTTGGTCTTTCTACATTCAACCTTTTGTACATAAAAAACTGAGAGGAATTTCACTATTGTCAGAACCAACCAGGCATTTGAACTGGGGGCATCAATGTGCTTCATCAGTACAATATAAATGCGTCTGCAAGTTCGTAGCTCCAGGTGGTTATAAAATAAAATCTTCCACTGACAGACAGACAGTAGTGAACAGTAATGGATTGCAGTATTGCCTCTCGGCCACGTCCATTTGTTGGGAGTGAGGGGTGATGATTGTCTGAATGACTGGCTGGTGTCTTGGCCTGTCTCACAGTGTGGGAATGGAAGCTTTTCATCTGTAATCAGATAAACTCGCTACCTGCTTCAAAAAGTCATCAAGGACAAATCATCCAGAGACATGAATAGACTGAGACTTCGGGGCTTAGGGAGCAAACGTCGCCGCTGGCATCTGTCATTTTCTTTATAGATCAAAGATTGGTGGTAAGACGTGCCCCTCTCCCTGTCGGAGGGAATCTACAAAGGCCTGCTCTAATCTCCCACCCTGAAACTCCTGTCGCGTTTTCAATTGAGAGAAAAGTATCATTCATTTCCTACAATTTACTTTGCAGTTTAAGATTGTCTATTGATTTTAATGTTTACTTATGAACTGAGCAGAAGAGGGGAGGAGAAAGGAGAGCCGAAACAAACAAACAAACAAACAAACAAACAAACAGAACAGAACAGAACAGAACATCGGTCCCATCGGTGTGTTTAACTCGCAGCTGCCATGATCGATGACAAGGTCTCTCTGAATGTATTAAAGCGTGCATTGGGTCAAATGCATCAGACTCGAGCTGAAACACAAATCAATACCATTTTCCTCTTTGTTTTCCCTTCTCTCAGCCTCCTCTCACAGTAATGAACAAACATGACAAGACATCAGCTTCTGTAATTTAAGAGGTGGAGGGGAATTCATCCTGCCTGTCGAGTGTGATCAAAATTAAAGGCTAGATGTGCATGAGCGCAAACACACACACACACACACACACACACACAAGCACAAACACAAAGCAGCGGCAGTGTATGGCTAACATCTCATGGGACTGTTATATATTTGCTGTACACTGTTGTTGGAAACTCATACACGTGCCTCTTTTGCTTTTATGATCTTTTGAGCAAACACCAATGATTTACACAGATGGATCAGGATAAATTCAAGGCAAACACCACAAAAAACAAGAGGATTATGTTTTCTCCTGCTCTGGTGTGAGAGTGAAGAAAATCAGCTGGTTTTGAGGCCAGAAAAAAAAACTAACTCAGGGCCCTGAGGTTATCCTTAGAGAGGATGTATGTCTGAAGAAACCACAACACAAAGCTACACACAGGCATGCTGATTTCAACTGCTCCTTGCTTCCATTTTGTAATAACACAACATCAACAAAAGAATTGCATTATCTAGAGGTCCTACCTTTCTCGGAAGGAATGGTCGAGATTCTGAGGACCTCTGGAATTTGACGCAGTCAGGTTGGACTTAGCTAAGGCAGCATCTCTCACAGGGCTTTTGGTCAGGGTTTGGGGTCTGGATTGTGTCTCTTGAGACAAGCGGACCCTGGTAGAACCTGCTTTCACCTGGAGAAGGTTACAGGATAACAGGATTTCAGCTAAGTCACATCAACTGGTGACTACGCACTAAAGTTGGAAGGATGTTTTTTCTTAAAGCTTTGCTGATTTTCTTTTGATAAAAATTTTGTTGTAACACTAAGTAAAGTGAATAAAATCTTCAAACACAATTACATGGTATGGCTTTCTAGAAAAAAAAAGGAATCAAATCTGATCAGTATTTCATTACTTTTACATTAAATGTTACTGACTATATTAAACAAGTTTCCAGTAAAAGTGGGCAGAATGAAAAGATTAGTTTTAAGGAAAATGAATAATTTTCAAGAAACATACTTAAAATTTAGAGTGGTTTGATTATATCATTTTGTAAGTCCAGTTTGGAGTGAGTGTGCTTTTGAAAAGTTGGTGGCCTAAAGTAGAACGAGATGGGTTTTACAGCTCTCTTCACAGAAAGTTTGAGGTTTTCTTCATCTCAAGAGCTAACCCAAGAAAGACCACAAGGACATGTAAGTAACACTGTATT
>JAPZDY010000021.1:16950119-16977377 GCA_029783645.1 Ctenochaetus hawaiiensis | reverse complement strand
ACAGAAAGTTTGAGGTTTTCTTCATCTCAAGAGCTAACCCAAGAAAGACCACAAGGACATGTAAGTAACACTGTATTGAAATAGGGCAGAAAGACAGGACTGCATGATGTTGTTTATCTTCTTGATTTATATGTTTTCTTTGTCAATTTCCAATTACCAAAACAGGAGAACAAAAAATTTTATCAATTTTAAACTCATAGAATTAAACTGCACATGTATGTAATGAGAGCTGTATTACTGATGCCCTTTGACCTTCAGCCACACTTATCAGCCACATCTTGTGCAATGACACTGTGGCATAGCTACAAAGCAATCCACACAATATCCGAAAACTTAATTTCATGCTTGCATTTGCTTGTTTGAAATGTTACAATTTGACTTACTCTTGCTGTTTTTGGTCTGTAACTCCCCACCAGAGAAGAATCTTCAATGAGAAAGAAGAGTTTAATTAAAACAGATAACTCAGCTTTTAGACTGCCAAACATCTACAATACTTATATTAAATACGCAGGTAAGTTTATTTCGTGATCATTAACAGGTGATATCAATATAAGATCAACTGCAAACAGCAGCAAGTATAGCATGGCCTTAGTTGTGTAATAGTACCTGTATAAGTTTTTTTTGATTGTGAGTGTGAAGGCCTAGTTTTGTGACCAGCTGTGAAGCTTTCTGAATGTCGGCATATGCTGCCACTCTGTAGAGAGGAGGAAGGAGTTCCCATCCCAGAGACATTACTGCAGCCAGAGACCTGCCACAAAACACAAAACCAAACAACTGAATTACTTCATCTTCATGGTAAAACCCATGTTTTTCTGAGCCTAAGTGGGGAGTTTTTCTCCTCTTCATTTCTAGAGGTTTCATGATATCCATACTTTAATCAATCACTCAATCTGCCAACTTTACAAAAGAAATTCCACAAGAAAAACAGACAAGTGTTTGTCTGCAGAAGACATTATTTACAATCACTCTTTCAATTTGTGCAGAATAAAAAGAAAACTACCCAAAAGTCTTTGTCTTACACCACTGGTCTGTCATGTAAACATGTCATGTCATTTTGAAAACAAAGACAAGATTTTTACGGAATAACCACCCCCCTCAAAGAACATAGTGATTCCTGTAGAAATGAGCTTCCTTCTACCCAAACAAACACAGAGTTGAGGCTCTGAGACATGCACTAATGCATTCACCATGGGGCTAAGCTACTTCATTAGGTATCTATTTGTTAGTTGCAGCTTGACTCTCAATTACTAGGGTTAATTGTCGACAGTAGATTCCCTGAGGAAAACCGGAGCTGGAAAAAAAAAAACTCCTCTCTTTCATAGAACACTGGTTGTTTTCTAGTAAATTCCATTCACGTGTGACAAAACAAACAACTCTGCACCTAATCATTTCTTTTAATAACAGCATGCTAGTGGATTTTGATATTCATACCTCAGGATTGGATTTGATGTAAATGAAGAAGTGGGCATACAATGGAGGGGGGGCACAAAACTAGAGGCTGTGTTGTTCTTATCCATCAGCCTTATTTTCCCTGAGGCCGTGTGATCAGAAAATCACTCCCTTTTATATGCAAATGTCTCGTTGCAGTGATACAACCATAATTAAAGCGTTAATAAATAAAACTGTGCACCAGCCTAAATCCAGGACGTGTGCTATTAAAGCACACTCAAAGCCCCTCAGTGAGGATAATAGGCCAAATTACATGCGCACATAGTGAAACATTTTCATGACGTCACAATCCATTAACAGCTCAGGTAAAAAGATTAACACCGCTCTCTTATTATGCCCTCCACTTAATCTTCCCACTAGATTATGTTGAATTTTGGGAAGCTCCCACTGAGGTTTGAACTACATCAATTCAGGATCCCATTAATTTTATAACCCTTGTCCACTGAACACGTGTATTAGTGGCATTAAACAAACCATCATATTACGTTTTTTGTCATTTGACTTCAGTTCGGAGGAATATTTAATGTTACCAACCAAGAAGGGTGGCTGGCTTTCAGTCTCCTTCCTGAAGTGGTGAGGCCCCAGCTGGAGATGACTGAGCCTTTGCCGGGCATCCTCTGAAAGCTGGCACATCTTGCGGTGGGTGTAAGGGGACAAGGCTCGTGTCCTTGAGGAAACAGTGGGCTGCTGGTAGCCAAAGTCTGTAGAAACTCTGGGAGAAGTGTATTTTCTCTCCTTCCTGTTTTTCTGGGGACTGCGGCCAGATGGGGATGAAGAGGGGAAGTGTCTGGATGTTGAGGATGGAGCAGAGTTTGTAAATCCAGCCTCAACACTTAGCTTTTCCTTCCCACCTTTCAAAGAGACACAGTTCACATCATCTCTTTTGAATGACAAAGACTTTTTTGGTGAGCTCTGTCTGGACGAAGTTAAAGATGGTCTCACTGGAGAAAGACTGCAAATCTGGAGGATCAGGGATAAAATATAGGAGGGAAGGAGGGAGAAAGAAAGAAAAATGTTGATATGTTGTTCTGACGTGTCAAGCTACCCTCACAGGTCTCAATTTTGAGGTGACGTATAGTATTTGTTTCAGCAGTTTAGATTTCTCTGCAGACCACCATGTGGTTCTTTTATACGAACGTCAGCCATTTTTGCCATTAAGGCAGCTGCTCTCACTCTCGACACAGACTTGCTCTCCCTGGACAAAACCATTAAACCATTAGCTAAATCATTCAGCTTAAGTGTTACAACAACAGCGGCTCTTGCAGTCAGCACTGCCATGGAGACAACCTCTGCAGAATTACTTCAATAACTCTAATGGCCACTAACATCATTCTCCGATGCAATATCCCACTTCCTGCGGGTAATGCCAACCTGGGATAAATACGTTAAGATAAAATGTTAATTGCATTTGATGGCCATCTCCAGTCTAATATGATAAAGAGGCATTACCTGGCTGTAAAACAAAGATAATCTAAATGCTAATAAAGGAAATCACGCAACATGAAAACTATTTTTAAGAGAAACTAAATGAAGAATAAATCCTCATCGAGGTTGCCATTTGAGACTGGTCTGATTTAATGGGATTAAGCAAAGTATGCTCTCCCACCCACACCTTCTACCATCCCTGACTTCCTCTTTCTCCTCTCTGTTCTTTGTTGGATAGCTAGTTTCTACATCACCAACTGAGTGGTGAAGGCTTTTCTGCTGTGATTAGCTGCTATTTCCACTTTTGGTATTGTGTGGAAAGAAGCCTGGTGTTGTGTGGTTAAATGATAAGACGAAGAGTCCATGGCCATGCACACGGCCGCAGTGCAGTTCTCTTAGTCAAATGCTTACTTCAGCATTCTGACCACATCCGTGGTGCTAACATGCTCGCAATAGCAAAGCAAACATTCTAACTCTAAGCAACTGTATTACACCATTATAGTTTTGAATTTTAGCATAACAACATTTGCCATCTTAGTAGAAAACAGTGAGTACACCTGATGATGACCAAAGTAGATTTTACAAGGAGATGGTGCCAGATGAAACGCCTCATTAGAGTGACAACAATTTATTTTGAAGGCATTGAATGTCTGCAACAATTTTTATGGCAATCCAGCTAATAGTTACTACCATTTCACAAAAAAACAAAAAACAAAAAACAAAACAAAAAAAAAACAACCAAACAATAAAAAAGCAAAAGTGTAAACCTCATGGAAGCCAGCAACATCATCTGGGCACCATTAATGCCTAACGAATGTTATACCAATCCATGTAGTAAATCTTTGAATGGAAAAGGAAAAAAATGGCCTGCTGGTAGCACTAAAGGAAAAGTTAGGCGGTCACCAAAGCCATTAATGTTCATCTTTTGGGAACCTGTCCAGAGCTGTGGAGCAACAGATCAACTGACTAAATAACTGACAATGACACATACAAAGCTGAGCTGATGGCATGATAAAAAGTGATTTTAAAGAATAATAATAATAACCATTAACTAAAGATAAGCCTGACAAAAGAGAGAAACACAACACTAAAACTTGAGTGTATTCATCACTGCAGTTTCAGAGGTTTTGTGGAAGTTTCTGTCGCTTCAAATCTCTATTAAAATTGAACATGGTTTGTCAGTTGGGCGGGCAGGCAGTCAGGGAAATGCCTATGCTGAGGAGCCATTAGGACAGAGAAAATGGAGAAATTCTACTGTCTGACAGCCACAGCGGTGCTCTGATCAAGACATCCCCCTGAGGGGCCAGGAGAACACTCTGACAATCTGCTGTGCTGTCAATGACATCCCATTTAAACAAATAGCTTAGCTTAGGTTACTGCACCTGGGAAATGCACGGTAGTGTTTTTGGCACAACATGCCAACCGCCGTGTGATGGATCATATGTTACAAACAGGACTGTTTGTGAAAGACTTTCATTCTTACTCTTTCACTTTTTCAGTCTGGAATTTGAGCATCATTCTACCCCCCCTCTGGCCATCTACTAAGACTACCTTCGCAGAAACCTCACACACATGTATGATTCACACAAGAAGAAGTGGATTAAACATAAGTAGGGCAGCAATTAGGGATTATATTCATTATCAATTAATCAGACAGTTATTTTTTGAGTCATCATGTGAAAAACAAGTGAAAAGTGCCCACCACAATGTAGAGCTCAAGGTGATCATTACCAAACTCATTTTTTGTGTAACAGTAAAAAATGAAGAAAAACAAAAAATCCTTACAATTCAGAGGTCAAACCAGAGAATGTTTGCTTGAAAAGGGATAAGAAGTTATTCAGTCTTCAAACTAAGTATTTTCTTTTTTGCATCAGTTGACTCACTGATTGATCAGCATTCTGTTGCAGCTCTACACTGAAAAACTGCAATAGCGAATGGGAACATGTCATTAAAAAGAGCTCTGGAAAAGAGACAGAGGAAGACATGGAGGAAAGGGTCTGATTCTTGGAAAAGTTAAATGTGATTTATTGCAGCTGAGCACAGTTACCCTTTAAAATCCACAAGGAGAGGGTGGCACAGATAGATACAGGTGACCCTCATTTCTGAGAGTTAATGTAAAAAATTACTGACTGACTGACTGATCGGCTGACTTGGTCTGTGACAAAAATTGTGTAAACTCACAGTTAGTCGGAGATGTGAGAAAAGTCTCGCTATCAGCATCATAGATCTGCTTCTCCGTAATTACATTCACAAGGAGAGAACAGATACCCTTGAAACACTGCCAGTATGGATAGACAGATAGATAGATGCAGTAGCCATGGCAACAATAGAAGGTGGGTATGTATAGCAGAAACAGACAAATCTGATGGAGGTCTATACCACTCATTAGAGCTTTAGAGATAATCTGTTCACTGTTTTAGTTTTAGTCAACACTTACACAGCACTGCTGAGTGTGTAGCTGTGATGTGTTTAAATTCCAGACATTTTGCACACTCAACCAGGCTGATAACACTCTGTTTGCTTGATTTATGAGTGTCCCTTTGATGGATTTAAACAGTTTAAGGCTGTTCCAAAAGCCCATAAACAGAAAACCAAATGTATGTGTAAAGAGTTGTTTTCATCTAAAATGCTTTACAGATCAACAACAGACAATCAGACATAAAGCAGATAAACCAAAAGAAGAGAGACGGAGGACAAATGGGACCTGGACCACGGTGTGTGTAGTTATGCACAGACCTATGGGATGTAATAAAAGGACACACTTACAGGTGAGGCAGGCCAGCTGTCTCTTCCATCACTCTCTTCTATGATTGATGTTGTGCCAAACTCCACTTTGGGGGAGATTCCCTAGAGAGAGAGGGACAATAGGAGCAAACACAACACCTTTAACTGGGAGATGAAGACAAAAGGACAGATAACAGCACTGCTTGGAACACCAATTTACAACCACAAATCTTCAATCTACGCCTGGCTTGAGAAAAACAAATTGCAGAAAAAAGGCTTCAGTGATGTTTAAATAATATGGCATTTGGAGAGAGACATCTAAATTGCTATGTACGCCTCAAACACAAACACATAAAAGCAACGGTGAGGGGAATGGTGTTTAAAGACATTTCAATATGCCAGTTAGTGCCTCCGAGGACAAGGAGAGGATAGAAAAGCAACCCGCAGCCATGGAGAGATGAAGGAATAAAGTGATGATACAAGAAGAAGAGGAGGAGAAAAAAGCACAAACGATAAAAAGAGAGGAAGTTTTCAGTTTAGTTTTTTTGTCTGAAAAGCAAAGGAATTTGACAGCTCTATAAGGCAAAACGCTATCTTTTCTGAAGAAATTACTTCACTTTTTTTAAGACAAGACAGTGCTTTTGAATTGGTTATCTTGGTAGTGTACCTGCCTGTCATGTGCACAGACACATGAGCCACAGAGATTAGGAGCAGACTCACTTAGAGAAAGCAACAATCTTCTCCAGTCTATGAATGACAAGTGAAATATTGGTGTCAATCCAGCTGGATTCACATGGGGAGCACAATGTGGGGTCGCTGTGACATGTGAACAACGTTTAAGCTCATCAACTGACATCTCTCCTTTAATGAATTCAACGGTGTGCAGAAGCTCAGGATAACTTCACAAGCATGAATTACACGTGTTTAGCCTGTGCTTACATTTACCATCTACACATCATATTAAAACTGCCACAAGTAAAGTTTTGATTTAAATAAAAGATAAGAGAAAATCTTTTTACTTCAAAAGGTATCAATCAGATTTCTTGTCAAACATAAATACTTCCTAATGTACTGGCACTCTAAAGGTTTGTTAAGAGAATGTTTATTTAAGATCCTTGGCTTTCAAGTGGGGGCTGCCAGGAGGGGCTCAGCAAGTTGAAATGGAGCTGAGAGAAAATGCTAAAAAAGTTCAAATTAATATCAAATTATTACTACAATTATGTGTTTTACTATAAAATATAATTTATATTAATAACAAGGAGTCTTAAATAACAAGAATAAATCTGGCAATGACTTTTGCCATCATTTTTCATGCACTTATCAATGTGGTAATGATTTCTCCTCATTATTTTTTTTTATGATGTGCTATTCTTGTATTATTCTTTAACGCCAAGCTGACTCTTGGGCATTCTTATGCGTAATTTATAAAAACTGATGAATACAGGTGCAGATTTTAGAAGGAGGATCAAGAAATAAATTTAAAAAAAAAAAAAAAAGGAAAACAACCTACAGGAAAGGTGGAGGATCTTCTCATTAGCATCTCTCTCTCTGCAGCTCCTTCTTTGGAGCTCAGTCTGGGACCAGGGTACAGGAAATCTCTGCTGCTTTCCTCCATCGTGGCTAGGATCTCACCCTCTAAAAACCATACGCAGACAAGCAGTAAACAGGAACACAAACACAATTCAAGTTAGAGATACTGTTTTTTGCTGTGTAATGACTAGATACAGTTGGGACTTCACATGCCCATATGGCATCATCAGAAAGCATACCTGGAGGCACCAACTGAATCAGCTCAAAAGATGTTGTGTCAGCTAAGAGAAAGCAAAGCACAAATAGATTGTGAGCTAATGATCAGTATCACAGCTAATAGCCTATAAGCTTGCATAGCAGAGGATTCAGGACTAAAAGATGAGGAGGCAAATCCCAAATGGCCATTTACCTTCAAGGAGGTCAGCTACATCAGCAGGGTCAACAACGCCAGGGAAAGTCTGGTAAAACAGACAGGGCACAGACAAAGCAAATCAATACTTATAACAAGATGAGACAGACAGTCTGCCATCTGACTCTGCTCTTCTCCCTAGGGAAAAGAAGGTCTCCTTTATCAGGAGTTGGGGCAACAATGTTCAAATTCGAAGGCTGCTAGTTTAAGTGCTTAGACATGAAAAATAAGCCTACATTTTATACAGTATGTAAGAAAAGAAGCCATAAGGATCTAATTAGAAACAAGTACAGAGATAGGCAACTGCTGGGGTAAGGATTTCTCGAAGATAAGTCTTTTTGTGCATAAAAAAAGCAGTTGCCAACATAACATCTGGAATGTGCTATCAAGACATGTGAAATAACTCTTTTTGTGATTGGGAAAATATACATTAGCTTTGCCACAATCTCTCTTAGAAAATCTGTGATTGAGATATGTTTTATTTCTGTAATACATATGTATTGTTCTGTTATTATTCTCACCTTGACAAACACCATTTTATGGTGGAAGAGTAAAGGGAACACAGGCGGCACACAGGGGGTCTTCCTGTACTGGCCCATGATACACACACTGAGGTAGATATTGTTTTTTTTAGACAGAAGTACACCTGGACATGTGACCTACACACAAACATGGTAATTAGTGACTACAGTTTGTATCTTGTTACAAAAAATTATTTTTTTTCTGCAAAAACCTCACAGATTTACAGGCATGCATCATTCTAAAGAGATATCTATACCAGTAGGACTTTTCACTGCTACCAAAGAGATTAAAGAAGTCAGATTAACTAATTAAGTTGAATAGTTTTGATATTTCAAGTGGTAATTAGATCAAAACAGCTTACCACGAATACTGCACATTAAAGGAAGCATTTTGTTGAAGCATGGCTGTACCTAACTGTGGTATACAGATATTTAAGACTTCTGTATTAATGTCTCTCATGGTTTGTATGAAAGTGAAACAAACTGGTAAATAAACCAACGACTTAAACCAATGACTTAAAAATGCTACAGCATGCTGGATATCATTTGTTTAGGAGGATTTATCAACAATTAAACCCAAACCACAATCCAGTGTAGGTTAGTTAACATGTTAACGTCACGTTAAGTGACAGCCGTTTGTTAGCTTTAAGCTAGTCGGGGAACGTTATGTGAAAAGGTTTGTAAAGGAGAAGAGGATGTCAGCTTGCTAGCTAGCTAACGGTAACAAATCCACAGTGCAAGGCAAGTTTCTGAGTTTTGTAGAAAAAGCGGCAACATTGCGAGCACTTACTGTCTGAATTTCCAAGAATACGGTACATTTCAGAGACTTTTGATACACTTTTGGGAAGGAAAGCTTCTTCTTCTGAGAAGCCATTCACCCAAATTTCAATTTTCGTTGTCATAGCTGCCAAACAGCAACAGTCAACCGGCGGATGTAGAGTCATGTGACCAAGAAGCAGCCAATCAAAATGTCGCTCTGTACGCACGCACGCAAACACTCGAAGCTCACAATCAGTTACACCTGTCATTAGAATTTAAATATTTAATTTCATAAATTAACACAATAAATCGACTTTAAAAATTTAATTCAAATAATGAGATTTCTACATGTAAACAGTGCAACAAGGCAGCTAAAGACACTATCAAGACTTTCTTAATATACTATAAGTCCAGTTAATGAACAGGAGTAGACCTACTTATTTTGTCAGTATTGCTATTAGAGAACGAAGATACAAAACTCTGATTATGTGATTAAGTGTTTAATGACTACACATACAACATTTCAGTCACATAAGGACAGAAGGGGGTAGGCATGCATTTATTAACAAGATTATAAACAAAAAAAGTAGCTGCTAAATGAAGGCCCTTAGATGGAACTTAGGTGCATGTGCGGTTTGTTTTCCCTTGGCATTCAATTGTTCACATTTAACAGTTACACACATTTTATAATTTATAGTCAAATAACCCAGGAAAAACCTTGTCCTGATGTGAGTCCTGCAAGTACCAGCCATCCCACTGTTACAAATCAGTGAAAATAAGTCTTTATAGCCAGAGCGATGTGGAGCTTCTAAAGGCAATGAAGTGTGAAGGATCCTCCTGCTACGGTGCTCTGCATTTTATACGTGCTCAGTCCGTGTCCGTCTGTCCTTCTGTCTAGTGCCTGACACCCTGGCTCTTCTCCCTCTCTCTGTCTGCTGCATCTCTGCCAACACCACTGCCCTTTCCATTACCATTGCCTGTGCGGGACTTCATGTCAGAACTGGAGAAAAACATTAATATAGATGACTAAGATGGCATGATAAAGCTCAAGAAATAGCAAAACAAAAATACATGAATTTGAGTATGAATGTCATGCAACATGAAAATCATACTTAGATAACTGACTTAATTAAATATTCAATAACTCATATTGCCACACAGCTTTACCTTTGGATGTGAGTTGGTGAGCTGTTGTCCTTAATGAGATTGTTGAGTTTGTAGTAATCCAGGAAGGTTCGAGCCACATTTCTGCCCAGTTTCATGTCTGATGGCGGGGGGTTAAAGCTAATTGTCTTTGGACAAGCTTCAGGTAACATTGCTCAAAAACATTACACACATCAGTGGTTCCCAAACTGGATGGTGGCCACTTCGGGGAGGCACAAAGCCATTGTGTTGCATTACATATTAAAACTAAAGTTGCACATTTATCATCCACAAAGGCACTGTTTCTCCATTCAACAGGGCATTTTAGCATTTTTCAGTGACTTTTTTGGTTTACCTGCATTTAACTTTACTGTTGAGTTTACCCCAGCTGCTCAATAGCAGCTACAAATTTTGATAAACTTATTGTAAGCAACCTGCCCAGCAAGAAACAGCAGATAAGTTGACCATTATCACAACTAAGTGAATAATGTGGCAGCTTTAGAGTGAGGTATATCCTTCAGAAGTTGATAGATTTTAATGAATAAGACTCCAAATTAATACTTATGTTGTAATGTGTTTGCTGGATGTTTAAATGAGCAACTATTTGGGAACATCATCTTAACATTTATACCTCAATATTAGTAACTAAAACTGATCAAAGCCCACATTCTGAAATAAAGCTAAAAAATCTGGAGAGTAAACTGAAGCTTCCAAAAATCCTGAAGCAGGATGAAAAATGTATGGAAATGTAAGACATTCCTAAGTTTTTAATATTAGTTAGCAATTAGTTAGCATGTTTGCAGTGCACATTCAAACCACTAAATTTCCATTCAGGTTTTGGACATGTTTAACATACAGTTATTTATATATATATGTGTGTGTGTGTGTGTGTGTGTGTGTGTGTGTGTGTGTGTGTGTGTATATATATATTTAAACAAGCATTAAAACTTATCTTCTGTCATGACCAACCCACACATACATAGTAAGGTACAGTTAATAATAAGGGACTAGCAACAAGAGAAATGAGCAGTGTAAATCCTCAAGTTACAACACATTGCGTTCTGAATTAAGTGAGGCTGAATCATTTCACTTTCGTCAGCCAAATGCATGTGCTGGTATGAATCATACTAAAGCAATTACTTATACACTGAGGCCTCATTTAAATTCAGAGGTGAGCGCACACATCATCATCCTGCCCAATTGTTCCTCACTACATTAGGGACAATATCAATAACTTTACTGCTTTTTTTAAAGCAGCTGAGTGTCTATGAGTGCTGTTGCTAAGCCTGTGATCATTAGGCCAGCAGAGCAAGTAACGATGACAATCAGGTTCAGATAATGAAGATGTAGAGAACCACAGAATGGCAACGATGCCTCCAATCACTAAGAGTGAGGATGTAGTAAACAGACAAATAAGAACAAAATCACTAACAGTAGTAAATTTTATTGAGTCCAAGAGGCGGTTGGACTGAAAAACATTATCAATACAGGCCGCAAATCTATTTTTCCACCCCGAAAGACATATGCCCTTCATCCTCCACGTACATATAAACTGTTCATATAGATCCCAACTCATAACAAACAGAAACATAAAGGTACTTTCTTTGTCTCAAGGCACTGACGTTTAGCTACCTTCATTTCTCACCAGGCTGGAACATGATGGAGCAACACAGAGAAATAATCTGTCACTCTCCCCTGTCATTACCTTGTTGATACTTAGATACGGCCTGTCATCTGCTGGACTATCTATTTGTCACAACACTGCAACTGAAAGAACTGGCCTACCAAAAAAGATTTTTTTTTTTTTTTTAGTAAAGATTGAAGCTCTGTCATTTTTATTTTTTCAATTTCTCATAATGATCAAAAAAAATGACCTGTGCTACATAAATCCCGGTACAAAGGTGAAAATCTTTTGTCTAAAAGCTGTTTGTAGTTGTAAACCATCTATCCTTGGTTTGAACAGGCTGTTGGGGCGTACACTTCAGGCTTTGCAGTTTGTCATACCTCAAGCGGCACACTCATACACAAACACAAACACAAGGGTAAACCTATTAAGTTAGACCTGTAAATATGCAAACAAGCTCCACTGTAGCAAGTCTGTCACCTTGGCTTTTGAGGGTGTGTTCTTGCGTATGTTCGGGAGTCTGCACAGGACTTCATTCTTCACTCGGCAGGCTGATGGCAACGCTCTCCACATGACTCCAGAGTCTATGTTTACACTCCATCTGGCTGTTTGTCTGTAAGTCCTGCATCAGGCCAGACTTGCTGTGAGTGTGAGTGTGTGTGTGTGTGTGTGTGTGTGTGGATTGGCCTCACAATCTGTCTCATAACAGCTAGCTGATGATACTGATTAGGTTAAGATAAAACTACAGATAAATAAACTAAGGCAACATCCTTTTTGAATGTTTCTTTTATGTTAATTTTAATGCTTTAGTTTAGCTTGTTACAGTGATAATGTTTATACCCGATATGTTGACTGACAATAAACGGAAAGACAATCAACAGCTCTGGATGATTGAAATACCTTAAGTTTTGCAAGTACTACATAGATTGAATTTCTACTAGATGATGGCCCTTGATAAAAAGTTATTACCAAAGTTAATAGTTAATTTTAAGGAGGACATAAATGTGTGTGCTGCATGTCATGGCAATTCATCCAGCAGATATTAAAATAATCACAGTATATCTTTTAGCAGTTGTGGGGCTGGAAAGGTCAGAGGGGTCATCGAAGTGATGAACATTCATTTTCTGGGAACCATGAATGTCTTCTCATGGCCATAGATAACTTATGATTTCAGTGTAGATGATTATCAATCTACTACAAGTTGTTGTACTGACATACACTCACAAGGATGTAAACAAACACACTCCCCTTGTATCTTTGACATCTTCATTCTGACCTCAGAAAAGTTTTCGGTGTTTTCCACCGTTCTCTTTCATCAGCAGAGCTCGGTGCCAGTCCTGAGCTCTTTGGCCAGGCACGCTCAGCGACAAAAATATCTCCCGGACCCCACCGTGCGCAGATGGCCTCTCAGCTTGGCTTGTCATGACTCATCGTCTATTACAGGAGGTCTTGTGATGGACGGTCAGCTTCTGAAGGAGAACTTCATCCATGGGGCGAATGGTCGGAGACACAGAGGATGCCCTGACTGCTGTCTGGCCTGTTGCCGGGGGAAACCGAAGAGTCTGGAACGAGGCTGCTGCAGCAGCAGGAAGTGAAGTGTGTGAGAGCCAGGAAACAGTTGGTGGGTTGCAGCTGGGATGACAGAGGTGGGTGGTAGTGGAATTATTCTGAACTAGAATTACCATCACACGGCTATATGCCTCTGCCAACCAGTCAGGTCGAAGTTTAAATCTATGACTGTCCAGATTCATGATATATTTACTGAAGATTTTTACAGATTATTTTTTCTCAACCTTTTACAGATTATTTTTTCATAAAAGGTATTATGTATATTTTTAGGCAACTATTTTTATATCAGAGTACAGACTGGTAGAGAGCTTTGTCGCATGATGCAATAACAATTGCGTGAAGTCTTGCAAAACCAAATACATTGTGGTGAACTACCAGAGGAAAAGTAGGACACATGTCCCAATTTTTGTCTATGGAGAGGAAGTGAAGAACGTGGATTTATATTTCAGGGGCTAAAATAATAAAAAGTGGACTTCTCTCTTCAGGAAGGGACAGAGCAGACTGTTCTTCCTGGGGCAACTCAGAATAAAAAATTGATTTGACTTGACTTTGTTTAGCTTTGCTGTTATATTCTGCTGTTTGTATATTTTTGTGTAGTGTAGGAGGAAAACAGTCAAATTCTTTGTATGTGTTTACATCTTTGGGCAATAAAGCAGACTGCTTCAAATAAGGATGATGCTGCAAAGAAGCTTTAAATTCTTATCTTTGCGTGTCTTTAATGGAGGTGAATAAAATCAACACAGTTTCAAATGCAAGACTAGCTTCACCGATTCAGTGTCTGAACATAAAAAACATAAAAAATATGGTCACAGTCTTCTCTTCTGCTCCTGAGTTAGAGTGTTGAATAATGGCCAGAAAAAATTTTTTGCAGGTTAACAGTGAGGGTGACTTTTGACCTTTGGTACATAAACTTTACTTGTGTGAAAGTTTTTCAAAATTCATCAGAATTTTGTTATGGCCAAAATGTGTTTTTTGAGGTCAAAGTGACATTGACCCTTCACCTCTGACTACCAATATCTAACCAGTTCATCCTTGATTCAAGTGGACATTTATGCCAAAGTCGAAGAAATCCCCTCAGTGTGTTTTTTATATATTGCTTCCCCAATAATAAAGCAGACATATGTATGTATGGATAGACTGACAACATGAAAACATAATCCCTCTGGCAATGGCTGTTGTTGGTGTGGACAATACAAATCTTTAATCCACCTTTAATCCAACTTTGAGAATGGCAGCCCATTTTGAAATAACACATACTGTAGACTAATACTGGTAATATCATTAAAACTATATCATCAACTTAACTGGATGTTAAAGCATAATCATCATTATTGTGTTGAGTAATCTGGTTCAGAGAGGTCAAAGAGGTGTGTGTGCCAGCTTCACACAATACCTCAGGGAGTGCAGCATGTCAGCATCTTCCCTAACTGTCACAGAGGTGTGTGAGGTGTATTCTTTAACATCTCGGTACACCTAACGGTCTTGTCTAATCAATAGCAGGTCATGGCTCAAGGGCACGCCAGCTTAAGTGCTGATGAGATACAGGACGCAAGAGACAAAGGGGATGGGGACGTCATTACTTGTTTACCGCAGCTGTTTACTGTCAGCACGGCATTTAGCGGCTTTCACCATCATGTCCCTTGTGCCTGGTCCTGGCAGACAGACAGACAAGGTGACAATCAGACAACAAGGCCCCCAGTGGTAAAATGGACAAGACACGCCGAGAATGCTGTCCAGATCAGATGGGAGTTAACAAGGAGACAAGCAAGGGGACATTAAAGCCATCAATACGGGCCACTGACAGGTCCTGTCACTACACTGCCACACTGAGAACTAATTATCAATGCTAATTAAGAGGCTAGTCAACAACAGCAATACAAAAAGGGACATTTTTGTCCCCAGTAGTGATTCACCACACTCAAAGACCTCACGTCCTGTTGCCCAAAGGGACGAAGTGGGGCTGATTTAAATCCCTGACAGGAAGAACTGTCACCTTCAAGGAGACGAGCTCTGACACTTGAGCCGTAAACTGAAATGAGGGAGGGAAACACAGGTTTCAGTTTCCTTACAGTTTGCACTCACAGCAACGAGACTCTTCTGATCTCTGTGGCTCTGAAAACAGAACATGGATGATATTTTTTTATTCTATGCAGTAAATATAGTATATTTTCTACAGTTTTGCCCCTTTCAGTATAATTTTAAAACATTTCAACTGCTTTCATTTGTCTCTCATCGACTAACTTTTCAACTGCTTTCAGTGGTTACATACAGCATCATCTGATGTGTCTTTTAACCACTTTTAGTGCTTATATGTCAACTAACAGTTCCATTGCTTTCATCTCTTATTGTTGGAAAAAAGGGTATTCAGTGCTAAAACTTCAGTTGACACTTAAAGCTCTATTTCATTTGATTATAATTCTTTATTTTAGGGCTTGAACTTGCAAAATACTGAAATTTTCATATTCAGTTTTAACTGCCACTTCAACTTGTTTTCACATTGCAAATGTGCAATTCAGCTAAAAATATCAGCTGTGAGGACAGTTTTGCCCTTTTTAGTTAGTATATTTAATTTTTAGTCCTGAGTCTCTCCTTTAACACCAACTTTATCTCAAAAACTACCACAACACAACTATATGTGTGCACATTTTTTATCTGATCATAACAACAATATTTACGCCCACTGCATATGTGTGTGTATGTCTGTGTGTGTGCTTGTATGTGTGAGCACCCATTCATTTGCGCATGTTTGTGTGACATGATGTGTATGATGTGTGATAGTGAAGCATATTTGCCTCCAAGCTATATCATTTGCATACTTCTTCACAGACTGTCCACTGGGTGTCAAGATCACTGATGCATACTGTGCTCCATTGGCAGCTTCTGTATTCATAGAGTCCCACTGTGATGGTGAGGTGTACGTCTGGGTGTCGCTGCTTTGGCAGACTGACATCACACACATTTAGAAAATGAGGGCTATAAGTGTATAATGGCGTGTGGGAGAGTCAAAGCCAGTTGCACTGGCTGTCAATTCATGATGTATCGACTCATCATCAAATTGGCCAACACCACAAAATTCTGCTGAGTAACCCGACTCTGACGCAATTGATGATATACATAGATTATTTAAGTGAACATCTTAGATAATAAAAAAAAAACCCATTTCAGAAGTTCAAAAGGCCTGAGAATCTGCATGTCTGTACTATGACAGAAAAAGGTAACTGCTTAAGCCGGTACAGGAAAAACAAAAGCAGAGTCTTTGAGGAAAATGTTACAGCCTGAATGACTTTTAAAGTTTTGAATAATTCTTCAAAGTTACAGAGAACACTGTCACTCCACAACATGAAAGCACACACTCACACATACACACCTACTAGATAAGTAGGCCCCCAAAAGCTCACATAATTACAAGCACTGAACACACACACAATGGAAAGCATCAAGCTGAGTTTTGAACGAGTTCCCAGATTCTCTCAACCTTGATTCTTTCCACTTTCCAATTTGAACTTCAGAGTCTGAACCGGAAGGTCCGTCCCAAAATGTGGTTGGACTATAAAAACAGAAAAATCTGGAGGAAAATAACAGGCCGAAATGTTTCATTACAGTTCTGGGGGATGTTATGTACAGTATAGCAGCGTGTAAGTGTAAAAAAGAGACATGCCATATACATGTAAGAGTAGGCACATGCACACTTGGAAACACACACACACACTGGTGTTAAATGATTAGAGGACGAGGAGAAGACAGACACACAATAGAGGTTGTGCCTGCTGTTTCAGAGAAGAGGATTCTCAGCTTGACTAAATGATATAATGAGCTGTTATGTTCTGGGTGACGAGATGAGAGGAAAGGACAGAACAGAGGACAGAAAAGGACACGCGAGGAGAAGGTGAAGAGAGATCAGAAAACAAACACAGACACACACTCACGCACTGCATTACACCTCTTTGTGAGCACGGTCAAACTGTGACAAAAGTCGCAGCGTTGAGAAAGGTTAAGATTTCAATTTTGGTGGATACAGTCACAGCAGTGGAGGAGAGTCAGGAGAGATGAAAGGGTAAGGACGGTAAGAGTGAGAGGCTCAGGTTATTATTCATTTGTCATGTATTAGTTCAGAGTGCGTGCTGGTATGGGTGTGTGTGTGTGCATCAGGTGAGAAAGGTGAAGGGGGGGCGTTGAGATGCTAAAGGTCTCTGTTGATGATTTGCACGCTCCATCGAGCTGACTGCTGGGGCGTATAAAGCGACATGGTCGGTTCCTTCAACCTGCCTGACCCCAATCTCCACTCTACACCGGGTCTCCGCGTCGCCTGCCCACCCTGCGGAGCCCCTCCTCCTTGTACACCTCCCCTTCTCATAGCCACACACACACCCACACGGAAAACAAAAAAAGATCAAGCAACTCCTCACACAAGGGCTAGGTTTCTGACCTTCAGGAGAATTGTCCCCTGTGCACACACATAGAAGCAGAAACCTGGCTTGTGATTCCTTATCCTGCTCTGAACCCACTGCCACCGGTTCAAATGAAAACACTGAGAGAGTCTGTTATCTGCTGTTTGTTCATCACAACAGCCAGACTCCTCAATTTAAGCCAATCTATTTGCTTTGCCGCCGTGACGGAACCCTGTATTTACGTTTGAGCATCACGAATAATGCAAAGGCAGATGTTTCTATGAGAAGTGTTAAAATGATGAGAGGCTGCTGAAAACACACACATACTCAGACTAGATCATAATATACATAGTTATTTATAGCGGTTCCATCGAAGGAAAAACACCAGGTATGTTTGTCATTAACTTTCTCCAAAAGCCTCATTGTCAGGATACATGTTTGTGTGTCCCTGTCTCACCTCACACAAATTTCACATCATCAACCTGCAAAAATGACCTGAATACTACAAACTTCTCATGTTTGTGGGAATTGTAAATAACCACATCCATGTTAGGGCAGACTGTGCCAGCTCCAAGCACTAGAGGGCACTAGGGCTACATCTTTAGCCACCCTTTTTAGCACCTGCAGAGAATATGTGTATGGGAGCACATACTTTTCATGTGTAGGGTCCTTATCGTTCTCCCTAAATCTCTCTTCCTCCCTCTTCTCACTCACTCTATCGGTAAGATCAGACCGCCATCGGCCAGCTCTCAGGAGCTCTTCAGCCCTAAGAAGGTCAGCTGAAGGAAAACTTCCTCCCATCTGGCTCCATTAAAACACCTGTGACCTTCATTGACAAATGTATGTGTGTGCTCCTACGTATGTGTGTGTGCGTCTGTGCATGATTATAGTCGACAGGAATCATGTTTGCACCATTGTCCCATTGTTTATCGCGATCAAAGCCTCAACTGCTTGCACACTCAATGTTACATATGCCAACACAAGCCCCTTTCTCCTCTCTCCTTTGTAAATGAAATCAATAGACGCAGCTAACACATCCCTGTTCTGTCACTGCACATCTGTCGCAACAAGAGGCAACAAAAGAGCAACATGGTTTTCTATTGAGTACAGTGCACATGACCTAACACACAAACACACACACACACGCACATATTAACCCTCAACAAACCCACAACCAGAGCAACAAAAGCCAAAATAATGACTCCAAGATCAATTGGCTTGATTTCATTGGTAGATCGTTACTGCAGGAACAGAGTGTGTGTCTTTTGTGTTTTAATATGAATAGAGGAGATATTATTGGAATTTTCTTCACCCTAAACAGCATCTTTTCCTTCCATAGAGATGCATATTCACACACACACACAGGTAGATGTTGAAGGATACATGTCTCCTCGGTGTAGGGCACAGGAGCGGTGCTGCCAGCTGTCATGTAGCTGTAGAAGGACACTTCAAGAGTGTAGCAGTAGGACGTGTCATCAAGGAGACCGCCGAGGAACCGTCTACCTGTACCGGCCTTCACCACGTCCCGGTTGAAGGATGTGTTGGACTTTAGGAATACACACAAGAAAACAACTACATCTGAGACATTTTGTAAGTGTAGTTGGAGTAATGACACCTAGCGAGAGGATCTGGAGTCAAGTCTTTGTGTCAGCAAACATCCACCCTGTTAAAGCAAGATTGCTAAGTCTGGAGAATTTCCCTATAGAGATCATTAGTCCAAAATATGACACCTAACTTAAAGGACCTCTTTAGATCCTGAATACCTCTGAGAAAATTGTTCAGTGTTCAGTTTTCTAAATTTATCAGTAGTTGGCCAGTTTTCCCAGCTAAAACTTGCCAAAATAAAATGCTTTTTAAAGTCCTTCAAAACCTGAATGACAGATTACTTTTCAAACACAAACACTTAAACTGAAAGAGGAGAAAAAAAAATTCATTCAGCAGAGACATATTGCTTTTCTGTTTCCCAGTTTACACATCACTTATTTAGAAAAGTTCACACTGCACAGTCCTGCAGTGTTGTTGAAATGAGTCTGTTACTGAAAAGGGCCACAAAGTGATGGGTGTGTTGGCTGTGTAGACTGCTGTGTGTTCCAGTGGTAACCAAAATGTCTAAGTAGCGGTTAATTAATTACTTTCTATGATCAATTAAATAAAAGTTAGTGGCTTAAAAGGTGTTGCAAATGTAAAAAACAAAAAACTACAGAAAGTTACTAGTTACAAACTCTATAGTTACTCACAGGTGTTCCACACACAGCAGGCAGCTTTTTACAGCGAAAATACTCGGTGTTGTACATCGCAGAAAATTTAGCGGCTAAGGAGCTAGAGGCCAAACACAGAGCTAAAAAAAAGGGAGACTGCTGGATTTTGGATAGTTTGAAACACAGAGCTGTCTGTTAGTCCAACTGAATGTGCTTGAAGTGCATTACTATTACTACTGCTAGTAATTTCATGAGTTACTGCTGAGTCTTGAGTCATATTAACCCTGAATCAACCATGTAGACTTCTGTCAAGTAACATTAAAACTAACCTCATTTACATGAATAGTTCACTGATATCTCAGAAAATCATTTGCATCATTAAGATCTGGGTCTGATTTTAGTTTGATTAGATTTTATAAGTGATATGTGAAAAAACAAATTAACTACTGTCAATGACAGCATGCCTCAGTAGTGAAAATGCATTAAACCCAGTGATTTGTTTGTTGGTAACTTGCAGTGGTAAGCCTTTTGAGAATCTAGGACAAAATCAAGAAGGGGACAGTAGCAGATGACTTCACACAATGTCATTACGAAGATTGGCTGTAAATGACTACAGCAACAACAACAACAAAAAAAAGGTCCAGTCTATTTCAGGTTTCAGTGTGTCAGCTGTACTACACAACTATGACGCTGCCTTGGGAAAGCTGTGGAAAAAGTTTCCATTCACTGTCACTCCACTCTGTTGCAGTGAGAGTTGCCTTGCTAAAATGCAGACTTGGAGGCCACCAGTGGGAGTTTGCCATGATTGTGTTGTGCTGCTCCTGCTGCTGCATTGGGCTTTAGGTAGTGCTGAATGGGCAGAGGGACAAAAGCACAGTGAGGGAGATGACCCCTGGGCCAGCTGTCACACAAGCAATACAGAGGGAGAGCGAGAGAGAGAAATAAATTTTCCTGAAATAGCATTTTACTCGTCCTTCTTACACTGCATACTGTATAGACACTGACAATCAGTGACATTTCTATACATATGTGGAAGAACATCCATCCGTCTGGCTTGTCCCTGTATCGAGGTTGGCACTGAGTGTCAATGGGCAATAAAGGTTATTCTTTATGATGTGTGTAAGTGGCTCTGCTATGAAATGTCACCTCCAGTGAGAAAACGAAGGGCAGTGGAAGTGACACAGGGCTGAGAGGAAATGGATTGGTGGATAATGTACCTGTATGAAAAGGTGTCACTAGGTTATGCATGTGTGGTTGGCTAAAGAAGCACCACAGTCAGTGAATGGATGTTTTCTCACACCTTCTTTGCTTGTGTCTGCCATTCATTTCCAATACTTTAATGTCTTTTCTTGGTTTTCCCCTCCTTCCTTAGTCTGCTCAGTCCAAATGAACTCGGTTTAGCCGCCAAAGAAGATGCCTCAGCAAAAGCACCTGCACTGCTCTCACAGAATATCCTGGCCTACTTTTACAGTCCTGCTCCTACTCGTCATGATCTGAACAGTGTTTGCTATTTCTGTTCTGCACATGAATAAAGTATAAATTCATGTTCTTTCTAATGTTGACACATCTGGATAATGTCAGACCTCCAACTACAAGCAAATTTCAGATATGTTATGCCACACACTATATTAATTAGATATAAAGTAGATGTATAATTTGCAGTTTACCTCACATCTTATTTAAGAGGGGACAGTGTAACTTTTCAGACAAAATTTCCATTCATGTTTTAGCTCCCTTGGGACGTCTCAAACCATTGCTGCTGTTTTGCATGGTAAAAGCATCAATAATTAATAAATAATCAAATACCTCCTGTGTCTGTGTGTCTGCAAGTGTATACATCGGTGTATAAGTTGGATACACATTATATTGTTAATAAGTACAAATTATTTTTTTTTCAATTAACTGCTCACCTTTTATTCATGCACTTACACACACCTGGGAGCTGCCTGGTGCTAACAAAGTCTTTAACTGCATGCAACTTAAAGTCCAGCAGGTGAAAATTAAGTTCCTTGCTGAACATCACCTCACCAGCAGTTGCTGAGATAAGACCATTTCATGTTCTCTTTCCAAGCTAACCCCAAGATTGAGGCTGGTGAAATTCAGCTACTAAGCCGGCCTTTCTGTTGTGTCTGTGTGTGTTTGTGTGTGTCTGTTTGAGTGGCTTACAAAGGAGAAGTCTGGCGCATTTTGGCACAACAGTCTGGGGAAGACAGCCTGTCTCTGGACGCGCTCCTCGTCCTCAAACACATTGCCATACATGAAGCCATTCAGCATGGTGGAGTGGGCATGAACATCAATGTAGAACTCCAAACTAACTCTCTGATGGAGGAAAGAGGGAGGGAGGCAGAGAAAGAGAACAGAGTGACAGAGAAACAGAGAGACACACAGACAGAAGATAAAAACAGCAGGTTAGTGGGGATGATGGGATATTTTCCTGACAGTGTGAGCAACGGTCCACACCAGGTTACCCACTGGGATTAGGGGAAGGCCCTTCTTTGCTCTGGGGACACTGTGCTGGTGTGAGGCTGTCACCCATGGGATGACTACAAACCCTCCAGATGCTGCTGACTGAGAATATGTTTGCTAAAAGGAACCAACCACCCACACATAACTTCAATCAGACTGTCCTCCTGAAGGGCACACCTACAATATGTACATGGATGAGAGCAGGGATGAATCTGGTGTGAGGACACACACTCTCTCAAGCGGATGTCACAGATTTATCACATGCACCGTACCTATCTATCAGGTTAATATTGACTTCACATTGAGTGTGTAATGTCTTTTCTCCCCAGTATACACTGTGTAAAATGGATTTGATAAGATCTGTTTCTCTTGCTCGACTCTGTTATTACTCAGTCTACACACACACACACACACAAGCACACACACCCACTCACACAGAGACTTTTATCTTGTGACACAAATGGGGAGCTTCCACTGACTTGACTAATTCCCTAACTATAACTCTCACTATGGCATGTCTAGACTATCACAGTCTGAATGATCGAAGGACCCTTTTCGGGTATTTAATACTCATAAAGTGTTGCATATTGTTGCACATGCAAAGTAGAGAAAATGGGGGAGTTTGGAGTGGGCTTCAGCTAGACTTAACTGAACATGCCATGACAATTCTGTAGTATCAAGGGTGGATGAAAGCTACACAAGTTTTAAGGATTCAATACTACATACCAAAGTTTGTGTTGAGTATGTAGAGTCAGTGTGCACTAAGTACACTGAGAGCTGAGTGTGTGTCGTGTGCTTGAAGTTATCAACAAACTTCAAATGATGATGATGCTCCAAAAGTACATTTTTTTGTTCAATAATGCCAAATTTTTAAGGTTGTTGCATGATTTTTCAATGAATATATACTGCCAAGTTTAGCTGTGAGTTATTGTAGATTAACATAAAAACTACAACATCGAGGAGCAGCAGTGGGGAGAGATTTATGAATTTGTAGTATATAAAATCTTAAAGTCTACAGTCTCATATTAATGGTTACATTATCTGCTCTATTCCGTAAACTACAACTCAGAACCTTAAACCTAAACCAGCCAGGATGTAAAGATCACCAAAAAATGACCCTGCTTGGCAAAAAAACTCCTCACTTCAGCAGTCTGCAAAGGCAGAAACACAAGCCCCCTCACATCCACCCACACACACTCCTGCTAACCCTTTACTCAGGAGCAGCACTGACCAGCATCCCTCCTTTGTGCCACCTCACCCTAACTCCATTCTCCTTCTTCTGATTTTATCCATCCTCTTTAGCTTCTTCCTTCTCTTTATCTTCCTCCATTCCTCCCTCCTCCCTCTCTCTGCTCATTACATATTCAGCACCACACCTTGTTCCCTATGGGTCGTGAAGAAGAGGAAAAGGAGGAAAATATGAGAGAATAGAGAGAGAAAGATAGTGGGGGGTTGAATGGAGAGGGAGGGAGGAAGGGCATGGAGCGGGAACAACAAAGACGGACATAAGACAAAGAGAGAAAACGATGCATATGCGTTTGTGACTGTGTGTACGTGTGAAAGGAGACAGAGGGGCAGGGAAGAGCAAACAGAAAAACATACAGAGACGGAGGTGCGAAGAGAGGAAATAAGTACATAAAGACAAACATAGAGAGAGAGAAAAAGAGAGGAAGACAGAGAGAGATAGGGAGAGACATAGAGATGTGTGTAGGGAGGTGTAGGGAGATTGACAGGAGAGAGAGAGGGAGAGAGTGAGTGATAGAGAGAGAGAGAGAGAGAGAGGGAAGCGGTGTTTGGGCGGCCCGGGCGACGCAGTGTGCCTGTGTTTGAAATTCCGCTCACAGCCAAAGCAATTTCCTGGCGGTGGCTGTGCTGTCAGCTGCTTGGCTGGCTGGCGGTGAAATATGGTGGCTGGGAGTCAGCCGCTAGCAGCCCCCGACAACCTGATGGATGGAGCCCCAGAGGAGAGGAGCAGCAGCAGGAGAAGGTGGAGGAGGAAGAGAGGGAGGGGGAGGAGGAGGGGGTTGAAGAGGACAGTGGTAGGGAGGAGGGAGGGAGGGAGAAACAACTGAAAAACACAACACAAAAAATAGCAAGAGGAGGAAAAAAAAGCTAAATGCAGCTAACTGAGCAGTGGAGGTGATGGGTCGTAGACAGAGGGAGTGTTATATAGAGAGTCATAAAGGGGGAGTTAGGGGATGAAAAAAAGAGGGGAAGGGTAGGTAAAGAAACAAAAGAAGGGAGGGAGATGGGGGAGTTTAGAAGGAGAGGGAGGTAGTGGGAGAGATAGATCCAGCTTCATTAGGCAGAGGAAGGAGGCTGGAAGGATCTCCACCCATCCAGAGGGAAACAAGCTTAATAATCACCTGGGTCTCTCCCCTCTGGAGGACAAGAAGGCCGGGAGGAGGGACAAGATAAAAGGAGGAGGAGATAGAGGTAGATGGAGCATAGGAGGCTGATCAAAAGTGGCAGACTGAGTATAACAAAGAGGTTAACTGGCTCTTACACGCTTACACAGAATCCCTCAGTGAATCCCTTTAATTTCAATGTACTAATTTGATCAACTCAATATTTAACCAATTACTTAGAATGTCAAGATTACAAGTAGATAATAAATATACAGACAAAAGTGTTGGAACAAAAAACACACTTATATTTGACTCTTGAATATTAAACCATTGTCCTTAAAAGGCTGCTATGAAATTCTCCACTCTTTCGGAAGTGTATTACATGAGATTTTGGAACCTGGTTGCAGGGATTTGCAGGGTCAGACACTGATTTTGGCAAATGTTTGATGGGGTTGAGGTCAGGGCTCAGAGCAGGCCAGCAGAGCCCCTGCACACCAAAGATAATAGAGCTGAGATGATCAATTAATAGATTAAGTCGAGTTGATTTAGAGAAAATTCATCAAAAGCTAGCTTTTGATGAATTGTTTAAGTCATTTTATGGTGTTTCAAACAGCATATTGTAGAAGTGAGTGGTACTGGAGTACTGGAGTAACTATTAAAATAGACAACATCATATCATTTTTATAATGAAGAATTAACTGAATTTTTTAAGCAAATTTCTTGCAATCACAAAGTCCAGTGATATAAATGTGAATATTTGCTGTTTCCTTTAAGTAAATGATCTGAAGCTTAAACCTGCTGGGTTTTGTAAAGTTGTTAAAATCAGTCAAATTGGACAATGTAATATGTCATATGGGGCTGTGATAAACTGTCATGAACCTTTTTCACTTTTCCACATCACTTAATACGGACTAACAATGTAACCGATTATTCAAGAAAACAATTGCAGGGGTTGTTGACTATGAGAACATGATAAGTTGCCTATCCGAAAAACCATTTCTATGGACCTTGGTTTGTTCAAGGAGCGACTGCAATGTCAAAACAGGGCAAGGGTCATCTCTAAACTGTGGCCACAAAATTTGAAACACATGAAACAGTGACCCAAAATCATTAAGTCACCAGTAAGGCGCCGATCCTAAACAATTAAAACAGCAAGAATCCACAGCGTGTGACCAAAAATCTATATTAAGCATGGCAGGGGAGTCTGCATACTTTTGGCCATAAATGGTGTCTCACTCCTGTGCAGCCAACACAAAGTCACATTTCTAAGCTGGGTGTAAAAAAACACCTAATGAAGATTTTGCAGACAGAGGGTGAAGCACTTAAAGGTGAGGACATAAACCAAATTCAGTTCAATTCTGTCTGTCCCGATTGTAACCTAGAAGGTTTCTCCTTCACAGCATCATGTGAAGGACATAGAAGAGCAGCATTAACTGTAGTAACAGCCATGGAGCCCACACAATGTCATGTCCAGGCTTACTACAATACTCAGTTAATGCCCTGTCAATCAAACTAAGACGGTTCTGAAGGCCCCACCACTGTGATTGATGCTTCAATTAACAACCCGCTCTGACCTCCAGAATTGTTCATTTGAAATTGTAATTAAGCAATTAAGGGCAATTAAGAAACAGAGACTGCCGAATGAAAGTCAGAAGACAATTTGAGAGAGTGAGAGAGAGAAACAGAGGGGGAGAGCGAGCTGTCCAAATTAAACCTCTCAGAGAAACAAAAGCCCCATCTCGCTGCAGAAACTCCAGGGAACTCTCAACTTGTGGTGAACTTGCAGCGGCCGCAAACAGTTTAGTGTAAAACCTAGAAGGTCAAACGAATGAATTTTGTCAGACAAGTACTTATCTCCTGCATATTAATTAAAGCGGGGTGCGGGGGGTGCTGTGAGGGCCATAAATGCCAGGCTTATCTTTACACGGAAAGGAAAAAGAGCTGATTGAAGCAGGATTACAAGCTCCTGAATAAAGCTCTTGGCATCAGCAGTATACCTTTTGAGAAAAAGGGAAACTGCTGCTTGTTCCAGAGAAGAAAGTTGAACTTACTTGCTATGTAATGCATATTATCCAGCATTTAAATATTGCCTACAATACTTGCGGTGGGATTGAGAGAGCTTCTCTTTGTGCGCGGTTTAGCTGGGCTTTGAAGTGGGCAGCAATATCCAAGAGGTGGGAAAAGCAGGCCTGTAATTGGAGGGATGCAAACTGACTATTCACTAAGCCCCACTCTGTTGCTATGCCTGTTGAACATATGCAATTCACAATCATAATATTGGCAGATGCATCACTCAAGATTACTAATTTTTGCAACAATGGGTCCTTGATTTCAGACAGAACCAGATGTCTCCTTTCTGGCCAGCGACTGTTGATTTTCTTGGACAACTGTCACTCGCACATTTTATCACTTGTAGCTGGCCAGCAGATTTAGCTAACTTTAGCTTCATGAATTAGTCTTAAAATCTGTTTCCAGCTGACTTTTAAGTGTTCACAGCTGATTGATTTTAAAGAGATAAGAGATTTATGAAAAATTGTATATGTCATTAATATGTAGACACTTGATGACTTTAGACATAGGGCTCTAATTTCGTGGCGCAGCGCAGCGCACCCTGCGCAGCCTGCACAATGGTAATTTCGTGAGGCGCACCACCATGCGCAGCGCATTTGACAATTTGGTAGACCAGGGTGCGCCTAGATGGGCGT
>JAPZDY010000021.1:16933050-16943072 GCA_029783645.1 Ctenochaetus hawaiiensis | reverse complement strand
AAACACACACAAACAAACACACACACACACACACACACACACACACACAACAAAAACAACACACAAATACAAAAATTAATTATGAAAAATGTTACTTCATAAAGATACAAAGTTCAATGGTACCCCCTTTGCAGTTTTTGGCCATTTGTGGCACTATGGAACGATGTTTCTAAGGGTAGGTTCCTGCTTTGTTTGTTTCTTATGCATGCATACATGTATGGCAATTAGTTTCACAACATTTTGTCAATTGACGGTTAATAGCTTTGATATGGCAGTGAACACTGCAAACACAGGGAAGTTGATGACTGCTGGCAAGCAAACGTTACTGCAAACATGACTGCAAACATCCTTGCATATAAAAACACTCCCTCAATGACTCACTAGCTACTTCCCATGTAGACACCTCTAAGTTTACTCTCAATCACTAAATATAGACATAAGACTTAGAAATTATAGTATTTTAGGTAATAGTTTGCATTTGCATTTTCTTCATTTTTAGAAGATAGTAGTGCGCAGAGACACTACTTCTTTGTGCCACTGTAGGGATTTTTGTGGTCAGTCGAACTGTCTAACTGGACACATATAATTAAGACTTCAAAAGAAATGATAGAATTTAAATATAATGCTGTGTAAAAGACAGTGATTTTGAACAGAGTCACCGTTTCAAAATCTTCCAAAAATCAGCAAAAGTGTTTTATGACCAAGGAAAGGCATGCATCGCTTTTATTCGGTCTCAGGAATGCAGATAATGCATTTTTAATGAACTTTAACATAATTTGTTTGTTTACAAAAAGCTCCACCTGGTACCACTGAGTAAATGTATAAAGAGATAAGTTATGGAGTCCCAAACACTCTGCACATACAACAAAAAGGAGAGATAAAGTGAGACTTTACAATTTTGCATTTTCTTCTCATTATTCCTTTTAAAATAGCAAGTTTAGACAATAAAAGCACTGACTCTTATTGCTCGAACTCCAACTGCTGTTTGTGGTTGAATCTATGATGCTTTGGATGTGGAAGCTGTACAATGACTAATCTTTACTGCTCCTTTTAATCAGTCAAGAATGCATTGTTAAGCTAACATGGGATTAGAACCCAAAGCATTTCTATAAGATATTAAAGATGTGTGATCTATACAACTCAGGAATACAGTAACATTAATGCAACACTCAGCCAGCACAATCATCTCAATTCATTGCACAAATGCAAACCCAGGGAAAGCATAACTAGATGCTGCAGAGTGCAAAAGTATTTCAGAAAAAACTATGACCTTCGTGCAGCTTCATAATAGATAGACAGATAAAACAGAGGTGTATTCCTAAACTCAAGTGTTACTAGCAACCTGTAATTACAATTATGGGATGTCAGGAAACAAACAGGGTTCCTTAAACATGCACAACAAAAATCAGAAAAGCCATCAGTTGCTTTATAATGTGTCTTCGTGTTCAAGGCAGAAATTGAATGCACGCACATCTTATGTCCTTCTACGCTGAGGATTTTGCTTTACTGAAGGGACTACAGTAGAAGTGAATGTCAGGGGTAAATATCATTCTCATTTAGGGGTAACAGATAATGCAGAGAATTACTCAACTGTCAGTGGGGAGTTTTTTTGCCGCAGCTCTGTAATTAATCAGAGGAAATTACAAAAACAGAACAGGAGATTGTTCATATTGAGTCTGTTTAACAATGTGGAGTTTGCCTCAGACTTCCTTGGATAAACTGAAATCTGTTGACCTCACTGACCTTGGCCTTACTGGGTCAATTGTATAATGAATGAACTTGTGAAGCTCCTCCATGATACAGGTTTTGGATGACTTGATGACAAAGGTGGTCACTGATGTTTACAATTGGAGCAGCTGTCAACACTGATATATAGCCATCAACAGATTTGTACTAAAACTCTGGCAACTGGCTGTGTGTTAGGTGATTGTGGTGCCATACTGTGCACTGTACAAAAGGAAGGATGATGGCTAGGTTCCTTACTGTGAGACATTTAATTGCTCTGTTGTCAAGCTGCTTACTTACAAAAAAGTTGGAGCAAAATCTGTATTGAGGCATTAAAACTGTCGAAAATAGAAAGATTATTGCCAGATATTCAAATGCAACTGGCCACAACTGATAACAGTGACAGAGAAAGATGAACTCACTTTGGCTATTGGACATTTCACGCATTTGCTTGATGGTGAGGGCCAGGACAAGAGACGCACTGTTTCTAATGCTGATGCTGACAGGGACAAAAGAAATTTTCTTGGGGGTTTACTGAAAAGTATGAAATCAGATATGACTCCTTTAGGTTATGTGATCAGTTTTCAGTCTTTGATCATTCAACGTGCCCTCAGAAAATGCAAGACCTCCACTGAGCATCCAGCCGTTACAAAAAAAACAAAAAAAAAACAAATCATCCCAGGTAAACTGACATTAATTATTTGCTTGGCATGTATCAATTTCAGTCTGCTCTGGACAGCTCAGTTGGAACTGTGTGCCTGTTTGCATGTGTGCTGTTTGTGTGTGAGACGGACAGGCAGAAACTGCATGTGTGTGTATAAATGAGCATGTGTGTCTGTTGAGGTGAGGAGTATCACTATTCACCTTCTGTCAATACACCGCTCATCACCACTCAGTGTGAAAGCATGCTAATGAAAATAGCCTTTGAGCAGTCATCAATCACAGTCAAAAATCTCATAGACGTTGTCACAATTTGAGAGCAATTGAGCTTCCCTGCAAATGTTTTCAGAGGCAGTGACGAGGCACCAACACTAGATGGCACTCACAAACACACTAGAAGAATGCTGCTGATGCTTATCTCAGTGTGCATTAGTATTCCTGGGGCTGAGCCTATTAAGTAAAAGGCAATTATGAAGAAGGGAAAGAGAATAGAGGAGAGGAGGATGCCCACAGAGCTGCAGCAATAGTGTTAAAGACAGAGAGGAGGAGAGGGTGGACAGAGAGACTGGCGGAGAGAACAGCCCTACGGCCAAATACTATCTCTAACAAATACACTGCTGTGAGCTATATGAATTCATTAAGCTCCCTAAAGGTGGAGTTAAGAGGGTATAATCCCACATAGCATGATAAAAAAAACCATGTAATGTGAATTGAAAGTAATGTAGTGATGCATTCAAATTAAGAATTAAAAGACAGTGTGTTTGTGTGTTTATATACCTGTAGTTTCCCAGGTAGACTCCATCAGGATTTAGCATGGGTACAATCTTGAAGATCACATGGTCTCTAAGGATGTTGGCCACAGGATGCTGGCTCACCAGGAAGTCAATCACGCCTATCAAACAAACACACACACCCATACACACACGCAAACAGAAATAGACTTGAAAAGAAATCTAAAGACGGCCTGGCACTTAATTGAGTTTTGCGAAACAAAAGGAGAAGGAAGGACAGCGAGGGGCATCGTCAGAATCAGGGGAGGAATAGGAGACGTCAAGCTTAAATCGATACAAATGGAATGGAGCTGACGGCGCTGGAAAAACAGACAGCACACTGCGGGCGAGGAGCCAACTCATCTGATTCATGATGATGCACACACACACATACACTGAAACACACACACACACACACACCTACACACACACACACACACACACACACACACACACACACACACAGACACTGTAGGTAGATTAGATAGACATCCAAGACAGACAGACAGACGGACAGACAGACCAACAGACAGGGAGACAGACAGACAGATGGATAGATAGGCAGATAGATAGATAGATATGACAAAGACATTATTTTTTTCCATACCCACCTCCCCCTACAGCCTCTTTGCATCAATCCCTTTCTCACAAACACCATCTCTACACCTCATTAACGTTAAGAGACTTCACTCAATCTGTCTTACTGAGGTAAAGCGGTGGACAGGGACCACCACTAAAAGTAAGGTCATGCCCTCCATCCCTTAATTGCACCAGCTCTTCCCTCCTCAGACCTGCTACCCATAAACAAGGAAGTGGGACCCAGAAGAAGCAAACCTGCCCACTCACCTCAGCCTGAGCACAAGGAAGAGAGCAAAGAGTCGTTAAATCCTGTCTTTAAGGTTGCTAGTGTGCACAAGGAGACAATTCTCCAAAAGTTCCTAGTTTTTAAAGCTTTTCTATTAGTTTTTGAGTTTGAGGAGCTGAGAAATGAAGACGATGCACAGAGATGCAGTTTCTTGTACCTACTTTTGTCACATTTAGGCATCTTAGTACAGGTACAAAGCTTATGTCTCTAGAATGAATCAACAGGAGATTATATAATGAATATAGCATGTTTTAAAAGCTCTTGAGGAAGGTTTTTAAAGTTTGAGAAAAATATCCTGATGATGTAAAAAAAAAAGCCTTTGTTAAAATCTGGTGCACAGAGTTTGAAAGTTATGGGTATTTAGGGGAAATCTGTCAAAAAACACTAACAAAAAACATGGTAAACAAAGGATCCAAAACATTTTCAATGTCTGACTCATACAAACAAGGGCACAACAAAACAACACACAGACCAATCACGCTGCATTTAAATCAGTGAGACAAAGAATGGATCTAACATTAACACTTTACCTTGACAGATAAAGGAGGCGGGAGACTCTCCAGGGTGAACACGAGCTGTAAGAAAGACCAGCTTCTTCTCCCTCTCTGGACTCTGACGGTCTAAAACGAGGAGCAAGAAGAAGAGAAAGGAAAAAAGGTGTAAAGAAAGGTAAACACATTGTGTCAAAGGAGGAAGAGGCAGTGTTGTTAATGCACAAAGCTCTAGTAGACTTGTAGACAGCAATCTCAAAACCTCTGTCTGAATGAACTACGGTATTATCATTTTAAGTTGGTGTCAGAGTGAAATATAAAAGTAGCCTATTTCAGTTGGGTGTGCAAGATTGGGTCAAAACACACACAGACCCAATCATCCATTTTCAGACAGACACACATAAATGAAACATTAAACCAACACATAGCACAGAATATTCAACAGCAGAGGTGAATTATACATCTACAGAGGTCAGGATCAGTCAGCAACAGGTGTGATCTGACAGAGGTCTTCTTTGATTTAAGTCAGCAGGTCTGGATGAAGTTTTCTCTCTGACTAGACACTTATCTTCCTCTCCTGTTCCAGCTCTCTCTTAGCTAGGGTGAAGAAGAGATGAGCAGTACCTTTTTTTAACTTTTCTTGAGAATTTTCAGTCACTTTTTGGTAGAATTTTGCATTAGTAAGGGTAAATGAACTGTGCAACTTACTCGTCAATTCTAAGAATGCTAAAATTGAGAAATTTCTTGCAAAACACTGACAATTGGATTGAATTAGATGCTTATTTTCTGTATTCTGGAACTATAAATAACTTAATTCTGAAACTTTTAATTACATGAGAATGATGATAATGTGTTCAGTTATCTTATTTGAAACTTGTTGTGAAGTTTGAGGGTAAATTTTAGAGATGCTGTATTTGAAGTCAGGGTCAAAATAATAGAAAATGTTCTTTTCTAGTCAAAGTCAAATTAACCTCCAACTGTAGAAGGTTATATTTACATCTCGTATTACTGTAGATATTTTGAGCATCCTTTCTCAAATACTGTATAAAACACATGCTGCAATGCAAAACCAGAGACCAACAATTTGTGTTGTTTTCTTTGCCAGTGTTTCACCTCTAATCTGCTGTTGCTAATGGATGAAAGTGATTGTGTGCCTCATCACTATACACAAACTTAATATCTTATCGATTCTTTTGCTCGCTTCTGCTGAGCAGAGAAAATGCTAATTAGCAACAGGCTATGCACCTTTCCTTCTCCTTAATTCCAATTTAGCCTTTGAGCACTTTGATGGTGTGTGTGTGTGTGTGTGTGTGCTTCACTCTGTGTATCTGACTGAGTACATGTGTGTCTTTTTGAGTGGTTAGGGGTCGTAAACAAAAAAAGCGCTGTTCCATTTAAGTACTCTGCCTCTGATTTTATTTTGCTTTTCTCTCCCTCTGCCCTTCACAGAGACAAATGGCTTTGCCATTCAGGAGTCTCCGTGGAGCGGGGCGGACCGTTTGTTGTAAATGTGAGTGCTTGCGGTTTGGCCGGCCGCTGGGTGCTCGGTGGCTGTGAAATTCCATCACTTAGAAATTCTACTTTGGCCCCGACCCCGGGCCACCACACTGGCTCTTGGAACAAGAACACAGCCATGTCATGCACACACACACACACACACACACACACACACACATACACACAAACACACACACTATACAGTACAAAGCTGCAATCAGGAAAGAAAAAAAAAGTATAGACAGACACACACACACACACACACACACACAGCCTTTCTCCCTGCAGTAAAACCAAGAACCCAGAAAGTTGTGAGCCAAACGAGAGGCAGCTGCCAAGGTCCCGACTGTCGGGGAATTCAACCATCGTGGCTATGCTACATTTAGTCTCAGTGCTAGTGTACCCTTGCTGCTTCATCAAAACAATCTCTTACAGCAGGCTCCTGGAGCTTACAATGAATCCACTGTTTATCCCACATTGTTCTATGCGTCCGTGTGTTTGTGTGCGTGTGTGTGTGTGTGAGAGACAGAGTGAGTGTGTGACTTTGTCTCCTCAGGGCTCTCACAAATGCTCCCCATGTAGTTGTTGTGTTTATGTGTCTGTATCTCTGCATTGCTCTGTATCTGGCTGTGCCCAGCCAAGCGATGTAGCTCAAAATTAAGTCCCACTCTTCCATAGGCAACACAGCACCCAGAGGGAACCTGCAAGAACCAGGTACCATAGCAAGGCTGTATGTAAAGGAAAATCTAATTTCTGGCATAGGTGTAGGTGACACTCTGTGTAACATGAAGGTGAGGGTCAAGTTATGGATGACTCTCAAGAGAGCAGTGCTGCAGCAGCATCTCCTGACCTCAAGGTGTCAGTAGAGATCAGCAGGCGGGTGGCTGTCATGAGAGGGAGAGATATATAAAGAAATATAACCAAAGACAGAAGTAAAAGAGAAAGAGAAGACGAGGGATTGGACTGAAAGGTAAATATCCAAGGTAAAACTAACTCTTTTTCCTCTTCCTCTATCTTTGCAGACAGTTTTAGAGAAGAGGAGAGGAGAACAATATGAAACCACAGTGTTTTAATAAATGTCTTCCATGCGGGGTGCTGAGCTTAATGTCAAACCAGCATCACTGCCATTTCGTTTATATGACAAGTTAAAATTGTAGGAAATGCATCATGTATTTATATTTATTTTTGACAATGTGCTGCATCATTTCAGTGTGTTATGATGACTTGGTTTGCATTTGACTGTATCGTGTATATCCAGGTTGAAACTGATGATTATATTAATTGTTGAATAGTTGATTAATTAGTTTGTGCACAGAGTGATCAAAAATACTAAAATATGCCAAGCACAGATTTTACAGAGCTTTCACAGATCCCATGGTGATTTTTTTAATTGTTTATTTAGTTTCAAAACAATGGGACATTTAATTTCTGTTGCTATAAAAAAACAGCAAATATTTGTTTTGTTTTTGACTTCAATGTTCACTGGTTATTAGATGCTGAACAGCTGTCAAACCTTCCATTGACTAATCAGCAATTTACCAAACTGTTTTAGCACTAATGTTAAATTATTGTGGATGAAATAAAAGTGAACTTGTTTCTTATGTGGATTTTCTTGCTGAAATTGAACTGGTTGTGACATTCTTGAAAAATCATGACTGTGTGAAGAGAGAGATTGTAAAACCAATTTGGACATTTGAACACTGCTGTGAGAACATTGATTCTGTTTAATTTTTTTGAAAGTATTTCAAAATAAGACGATGTAGGAGCCATTAAAATTAAAGGTTGAGTTTGGTCAAAAATGCTGACAATACACTGCTGCTACAAATGTCACAAATGGCAGAGCCCACACATGCTGGAGAGGAGCATGTATCTGCTCTGTGGATTTAAAAGAAAAATTAGGACAAAATGCCACAAAACCAAAAAAAGGTTGTGTTTTTTGTGAAGTATCATAAGTAAGGAGGATAGGTTGCTAATATATCTAGTTTTTGTGTCTTTAAAGAAGCCATACTGGTGTGGAAACACCACTTACTGCTGAGAGGTTGTTTTTCTTGGCATCATCACAGTTTTCTGCGGGTTTGTCACAGCAGCACCACTAAATAAAAGGTATCAGAATTAGGAAAAGAAGGAGAAAGAGAGTAAAGAGGTCTACAGTAAGAAGGTGGAGGCTGAGCAGGAGGAACAGTGTGTGTGTGAGTGTATGTGTGTGTGTGTGTATCTGTGCATGTGTGTGTGTGTGTGTGTGTGTGTGTGTAGGTGTGACAATGAGTGAGTGAAAGCGGCCGAGGCAAAATTTATGCCCACACTTCCAAATCAAAGTGCTCCCTCAGCATATTTCTCACCTGCCAAAGTCACACGCTGCACTGTACGGAACATTACTGCTCATTCTCCTGCAGCTCGCCGAGAGGGAAAAAAAAAAAAATTAAAGGATGTCAAACTACGATCAGCTCTGATAAATATGTAAATTACTGGAGAGAAGAAAAGTGCCTGTGAAAAACAACATAAATCTAATGGACTCTGAAGGTCAGCCCTGATTGTGCTGGTCAGCTCTTTCTGAGACAGCAGTCCTGGGAACTTTGGGTTCAGTCTCATAAGTTATGACATGATGTAATTAACTAAGTTCGTCTTCATCATTCTTCCTCTGCAGGTACAAAGAAAACCCTGTCAAGACCCTTCATGGCATATATTTAAATACATTTAACCACTTAAAAAAGTAAATTTGATTCAAGATATAGAGGCAGATTTGCTTACTTTTTAAAAATATCATCAGTTCCTAGATTTTGTGACATGGATGGATGAGGGACAATTTTAGACCGGCACTAAACTGCATCACTACAGTATTTATATTTGACATGTATAGCATCTTAGATTTTATATTAAACCACATAAAATATGGAATATCTGAACTCTTTAGTATGCAGTGGGTGGGGAAACTGTGCTGCTGCAACCCTGCTCCACAGTACACAGTGATACAATAAAAAAAACAATGTCACACTGGCCACAGCTTTATACCACATTACACCACAAGTCTCAGACCAAGGCCTCTGTATATCTCTGTGCCCCTCCTCTGCTCTGTGGGTTTAACACTGTAATAAATTAGCTTCACTTTGGTGAGATGGCAACAAGACACGCTTGGCGCCCTGCTCAGTGCGTCATATCGAGGATGGGCGCGAGCTGTAAATTGTCACTGGCGTTGAATTTATACAGAGCCTTGGGACGAGATGCAGCACCGTGTACTGCCCAGCTGAGTGAGCCCCAACAAGCATCAAAGCTCTGCACCTCTTCACACACCCCTCCTCGCTCCACCCGCTGACACCACCCTCTGCCACCTCAAGGGCAAACAGAAAGAGAGAGAGAGAGAGGAAGAAAAACAGAAGAAGAAGAGAGATGGAGAGGGATGGGTATATGCGCTGAAGTGCAGAGGGCTCTAAAGTGATAAGAATTTTACGATGCTGTTTTCTTTCCCAGGATCTGACCAGGTCCCTGACTTAGTTTTTTTTGTGTGTGTGTGTGTGTTTGCATGTGTGTGTTTGTGTCTTAAGGTGCTGGAGATGTGCTGGGTGCTTGTCTCAGATTTATTCAGCTCATCTTATTGTTGGTAGGTAGTCGCATAGCCAAGGCCTCCTCACACATTAATAAAGCATCCCCTGTCACTTGACACACCACACATTACACAATAAAACCCCTCAGCGAGGAAGGAAGGGGTGGGGTGGAGATGTAGCTGGAGAGAAGAATTTAGTCTCCTCATAAACATTGCTAATAGTCATAAAATCTGGCCGTGGTGTTACTCTGAACGGACAAAAAAAGAGGAGTTCAGATGTGAGGATATTTACACAGACAGGTTGGTGCACAGAGACACAGAGAATGATTGATGAAAAGACAGAGGACAGTGAGGAGGAGATAGAAAAACAAACAGTGAGACAGAGGTGACGAGAGAACAAAGGAGAGAAGGAAATCAGTGGAACAATATATGAAATTTTACCGAGCTCCTTAAAAAATCTGCTTTCTTTTTTATTT
>JAPZDY010000021.1:16894224-16920391 GCA_029783645.1 Ctenochaetus hawaiiensis | reverse complement strand
TGCAAGGCTGCTGGCAAACTGTCAGCTTCAGTGTCCGTTACTTAAACACACACACACACACATACACACACACACACACACACACTCACAGCTTGGCTCCAACACAGGCGCTTCCCACTCTGTGAATTGGTCTCCACACAGCGAGCTACATCACACTCTCACTGTCAACACATAAAGGCAGACTAACAGCAAGTGTGCTAAAGGTTGGGAAAACACTGGCTGGAGACATGGGAGGAAAATAATACAGGAGAAAAATAAGTAAAAGCTGACAAAAGTAACATCAAAAAGTCTTTATTGGACAAGAGTTCATAACAAGCATTTAAAAATCGCAACGGCTCGGCTGCACAGACTCCTTCATCTGTGAACTGTTAACTGACCCGAGGGAAAGAGTGAGCTGCTGTCAGTCAGGCTACATCTCCTCTGATGTGATGTTCAGACCAAAATTAATATTTTGTTTTTAAATTGTCTCATGAATTTAGTTAAGAAAAAAAAAAGTTTTCTGTTTTAATTAAGCAAAAAGCAAAAAAACAAAATCTCCGCAGCAGATGATGTAACAGGACTGGGAAGGATATTTTAAAAAGAGCACAGACCATGGTAAGAATTACGGAAAAATTTGAGGTAAATAAGCAACTGGCTAGAATGGATCCTTGGGAAAATGGTGACTGTTTTACGATAAATTATGACACAACTGCTGCTATAAAAGAATCAAATGATAATCTATCTACACTGAGAATAAGATTTTCAGATTAAGATGCTTTCGATTTAAGTTTCAGTAGTAGTTTGATAATTTCTACTAAAAGAAATACAGACTGCGCTTGATTATTGGTAAACAATACCACTCTTTTGCCAGATGCCAGATTAATTATGGCAGGCTTACTGATGACCATTTAAATTTTTTAGTAGCTGTTAAAAACTTTATTTTTTTAAATGTAGCTCAGCACATTTCCTTTATTAACCTGTCTCTTAGAATATTTCTACCATGTTGGCTCACTTTAGGCACCTACAGATCACTCAGTTTGGTGAGAGAGAAGAACACAGACACACAGAAAGAACGTCCCTTTTCTGTGACGATGAGAATGGACTATGAAGATAAGATTAATATCAACTTTACTGATTGAAAATTAAACTAACAAAGATTAAAGATACACTGATAGAGTATTAATGTGCTGGCTGGAAATGTAATTAGGTGTAATAGATGATTCTGTCTGTAGAATCGACACACACAAACCCCCCACACGCACACACATGCAGAGACCGTGTGGTGACCTCTGAAGCTGTGAACATGGAGTTGGTGTCAGTCTGCATGGCCCAGGGTCATCTGACAGCTCTAAACAAGACTCTCATTAACACCAGGCCATTAAAAGTGCCTGCTGGCACGGTGTGTATGTGCATGTGTGTGTGTGTGTGTGTGTGTGTGTGTGAGGCATGTATGGACCAGGGGTCCAGGTTGACACTGAGGAGGGTGGACAAGTGTCAGTTTGGTCTTCAGCTATGAATCCTATCAGCCTTAAGAACAGAATACAGCACTCAGAGAAACAGTGATGTTGAGAGTTGAAGGTTGAAGGAGTTTGTCAAAAGAAAACACACATTATACGTCTTTCGAACAAAAAGGTCAGAATGGTGTTTTTTTTATCTGGGATCTTTACATCAGCAAAGGTGGAACCTGAATACAGTTTTGAGGTACTTCTTTTTTACTTGAGTATTTCAATTTTATGCTACATTATTTTTCTACTCTACTGCAATTTGGGGTCAAATATTGTACTTTTCAACCCACTAATATTAATTTGACAGCTTTAAACATTTCAGGTGTTCATAAAATTAAATAAATAAGTAATGCAAACCAACTAATAAATTGTAATCCATTACCAAAGATCACGCTAAGTTATTTCCTCTAATTAGTTAAACATAAAAATGATGTGTGCAGCAATGCATTACTGCTGATATTCTAGTAATATTATGACTCTTAAATAAGGCATTGTTGATACTGTTAGTAAGCTTTGATGCTCCTACTTTTGTTCTTAAACTTAAATGTATAATATTTACCATTTTTCACATAAAATTGTCTAAAAATGACAGTATAAAGCAGTTACAGTTTTTTTCACTAAACAAGACCTCACACAACACACAGACATTCACTAGAGGGATCTAAGAGGACAGATGGAGACAATGTTTAAACCCTCAGAAATTCATAATTATTTTCAGGATTAATGACAAGATGAACTTATTGACATGTTTTTGTAGTTTGTCGCTAACTTCTGAGGACACATGAGTGAGAGAGCGAGGAAGAAATTCAGTAAACATAACTAAAAGTAAAGTCAGCAGAACTTAATTCTGTTTGACTGTGGGACCTCTGATGACTTAAATTTATTACTGAGCATTTAAGTCAGATTGGATATTTAGAACTTTTAGTAAGCAGAGCATTTTACACTTCATTTTAGAATGGCTACTTTTATTTAAGTAAAAGATCTGATACTTCTTCCAACACTGAATACCAGAGCGATTTGGCACAGTGTATTACAACATTCTAAAACATTGTACTTCGCTGCATTATATTTAAGCTAGTTTGCTTTTCAGACACAAATAAGTTCAGAAGACAGAGTAGAAAAAAACTTTTTGCTATTTATTCATTATACTGATAAAAAAAACAAAAACAAAACTTCTTTGCCATCAAGGTGAGTCTTTTAAAGTATGTAGTTATTGAAGAGGTGAAGTGGGAATCACGGAGAACAAAATTGTAGTTGAAGCTGAAGATGTGCAGAAAATAAGGTAAATCCTTGACTGATTAACTGACCACTTTTGCTTGAAAGAATAGTTATCAAGTGCAGACTGTTTTCCTGAGAAAAATCAGCCTTAACATCACCTTGACGCTCCCTGATTCACAGTTATGGCACAGTTATGTTTGTGAGGATACAAGAGAGCAAACAGAGACCAGTGAAACATTTCTTCTTTTCTGTTGATCCATGTTTTACTTTGATTTAAAAAATCTACGTTGCTGATCTTAAATTACATGGTGAAGCTGACTTATCATTTTTAAGTTAAAAAGAGAAGAATGTGTCGCTTCTAATAATCTCTTCTACTTCTTCTTAAAAAGAATGATCTTATTGTTCTTTTTATTAAATATTGTTGTTTTAGATTTTATTTAATGACTTATTTAATGTGCCTTGCCCTCTCTCATCTTTATCCTTTATCTGCAGCCTCAGATGGACTGTTGGATTTTTGCTTTTGCTGTCACTGTCTTATGAACACAGTGTACTGCTCTCATTGGCCTGCCCTCTATAAAAAGGGGGAATGAAGAAATTAATTACTGCCACTTCATGCGTACAACTTGCTAATTATTTGTTCATTTATTTTATCTACACAGAAAATGTTGATTCTGTCATATTAGGACACAAAGAAACAACTAATCCTGGAATGTATTCTGTGTTTTCCCTAAATTCTACTGCTGTACAGTGCTCAACATGTTTTCTTGCGGTTGTTGAACTTAATGTAATGCTTGTTATTAGAGCATGAAGCTTTTCATGAGGAAAGAGGTCGAAAATGCATTTTTTCCCCTTTTTTATCTCGGTTTTTTCTTACTGGTGTTTAATCAGTGCACCACAGTTACTGACAAAACTTTCAAAAGTATATAAGAGACATTGTGAGGGAACAGTTAATCTGTGTGTCTTAGAGTTTATTTTCAGGTTCTGGTACACAACAAACTGAGAGGCAGGATGGAGAGTTTGCTAAGTGGTACTGTTCATCTATTGGGAATATTGAGATGCATGCAGAGTTGTGTGTGTGTGTGTGTGTGTGTGTGTGGTAGCATGTCCGTCTGAAAAAGGGAGACGCAGAGTGCACATGTATTTGTGTGTGCTTGTGCCAGTGCTCCCAGGGTTTGCTGGAGATGGTATAATTTATCACACCTAATTAATTATATTCCAACACAGAGAAGAGTTCTCCTTGTCACTCAATCGTCTCCTCACTCTGCCTCCCTCTGTCAGGAAGGACCCAGATAAACCCCCACAGCCTGAAATGCCACATAGTTTTTGAAGTCTCGCTCTCTTCTCAGGCTGATTCACCATGCCTGTTTAGCCAGTTTCACATTACCATCTAAATAAAGAGACTAGCTAAATGACCACTGGTAGAACATAAAAAGAGAAATTAAATTGTTTTTCTGTCTCACGGCACTTTATTCTTTTCTCTTCTGGCTCAAGCTCCTCATCATTTTTAATATGTTTATTCTGGGGAAATGGTTGATAAAAATGTGCAGAAGAATCCATATGCAAAGTGAACTATTCATCTTTGATTACAAAGTAATCTCTTTAATGGAGAACAATGACTCACAAAGCTAAGCAGACTTGAAACAACTCAGGTGCGTTAATTTGTTGCGGAGAATTGATTAAGATAAAACTAAACCAACAACAAACAGGAAAATGGCATCAATGACCACTCGACATAAAGTTTGTTTCAAAACAGACCACATGATTAAAAGGGATAATATCAAACCATGGAGCTGTGCTGAGAAAATACAACAGATAAATGAAAAAAGACTTCTGGGGACTTTACCCTATGTGGTACTTATCTTGTGCTGCATGCACTGTTTTTGGTGCTAGAAATGCTGGTTTTTCCACAAAGTTTGTAGATAGCAATTCAGAGGCAGACGTGAGCTGCAATTTGCGTCAAAATTCGTACTCCCTCTCTGAGTTATGACTCAGTCAAACACACAGACATGATAGAGTTAGTTTCAGTGAGGCTTACACTTCCTAGGGATATCATTAACTCTGATGTCCATCGTGGATAAATGTCCTTAAATTCACAGTGTCAGATTTTGAAAACCCCTAGTCTAAAAACATAGGGCTTGAATAGTAATTTGAATGTGGGTGAATGAATTTGTACAGTCATAAGGCCCATTTTTGTGGATCTATAGAGGCTGATATGACACTGGTTAAATGTTTAGTCTCCACCAGTGAAAACACACTGCCGACATCCGACACCCATCATCAGGGAGGTGAGCAGATTGTATCGGACACAGATTGATTGCCCTTGAAATCCAACAAAATTGCTTAGCTTGTAACAAGCTTTATTTACTACATTAAATTATCATTAAAATGCTATTAGTGCAATTAGTTGATTTCCATTTTAACCAACACATCTATGGTGAGAGAGAGGCACTGAGTGGGAGAGACAGAGAGAAGGGCAGCAGAGAAGGGAGAGAAGTTAAAGTAACAGGAGGAAAGGAGCGAGAAACAAGATGAGAGGAGGGAGGAGAAAAGAAGAGAGGATATGTGAGGAGAGGTGAGTCAGGAAGAGAGCAGTGGGAGATGAATATTAAGCAGCTGTAGTGATTAGGGTGGTGGTGCAGAGTGGCACTGTGACAGTGACATTGGCTGCCATTGGCAGCCCCTGCCATGGTGATTCACTGGAACCTGCTTCATTTGGGCTATAATTAGCTTAAATGTTCAGAGAATGAAAAATTCATCATCGCTTTGAATCTTGTTAATTGGGAGAGCCGCCTGTGTTAATAGAGGCCATTTGGAAGCCCTGTGCTTAAGTATGCATGTCTGTGTTTGTGTGCGCGTACAAAGATACGTATGTGTGTATGAGTGAGTGTATTTAGGGTAAGTGAGCTCAGTTTTTGCATCTGCTCACCAGAGGGGCTGATGGATTCCAAACTTTACCATGTTTTATCATTGAACCAGCCAAATAAGCTTCTTAAAAATGATAAGGACATCTGAAAAACGCTGGCAGCAGAGAGAAATTTAACAGCTCCAGTGAAGCTGCATATCTTATCATACACACAGTTAACTGACAATGCAGGGACATGTAGCTGGATGGGTATGGGTGAATAAAAATTAAAGTATGTAAGGAGCATAAGAAGAAGAGCCTATGTAAGTTTGATCAGTAGCTCATCCATTTGTATTCCAGGTTTTGTACACCAAAAGCAGAATAAAACAATATCACCTTATTATTTGTTATCCCTGCTGTCACTTTTCAAACAAACATAGCAGCATTGATGGAAATATAAATAGAGATAATGTCTGATTTCTTGCTGTCAAAAGAGAAAATGCAAGAAATACACATCTTGCACATTTGCATTTGGCTGTGTGCTTCATGCTGTAAATGAATGATGTATAGGTTATAGAGAACCGCATAAAATACACAAAATTTATCTCTAAGAAATTAGACAATCAAGTGCACTATAATCAAACAAACAGCATGAATGTCATTGATTTAGAAGAGTGTAAACCAGAATTTTTTTGTTACTTTCTAATAATTTGCAGTAATTAAAAAGCTTACCATGCCTTCAAGAAAGAAATACTGCAGGATGAAAAAAAGTCTGTGTGGCTTAAATGGAGACAAAGCCAGTGTTTTGTATTAGCTAGTGATGAAAAAATTAGACAAAATACTCCAAGACTGATCAAAAAAACTGTGGGTTTTGCTCAGCACATTTATGCCTTTGCATTTGATGCTGCATATCTTGGGGACTTGACTGACACACAATATGTGTTTTCACTCCAGTGAACAATAAACTAAATGGACACATTTGTGTGGTGAGGAACAATGTGTGTCTCTTGGGACATGAGAGGTTAACAGCAGCAGTGAAGGTGGCCAGTTGCTGTTGCAAGCAGTAAGAAATTAAGACTAATGTCCATTTATTTCCCTGCAGTGAGGCTGGAGCCAGTTCGCTGTGACAGTGCAGAGCAGCAATAGAGACTGAAAAGTACGCATTTAAGAGCTGAGTGTTAAGTTTAGACTTAGTCGGTGGCCAGTGTGCTATTTAGTTTAGTTCAGCCTGGGTAGCTGCGTTATATGGTGTGTGTTTCATACTTGGTAATAAAAAAATGCCACTGTGTGTCCGTCCTCTAAACTTCGTGTGTGTATGTGTGTATACTCCTAGAAAACATAAAGCCTTGTTATGCTGCAGTAATATGTGCGTCCTCTCTGAATTTCTTCTCCAGGCTTCCACGACAAAAGCTGATATATTTTTTACATTCAAAACAGTTACAATGTAATAAAGAGGATGCATTACAGCCACCTATTATATAGCGATTCTGTGTGCGATGTGTCTGCATGAAAAGTAAAAGGTGGACAAGATGAATCAGACAACGTTCCAAGAAGCTTCATAAAAGCACTAAAATTACCCTATTCATTAGGTTGTGTGTGTGTATGTGCGTGTGTGACATAAATACGATATGTCCTCCTCTATACTGCAGTGTGTGTGAGGAGGACACAGTGTTTATGCGACAGACAGCGAGGCTGCAGAGCTCAGCCCAGTCTGGACCAGCTCAGCCCAGCCCAGCTCGACCCAGCCGGCACTAATCCATCATCACCACTACTGAATCATCGTGCTGCCAATAAAGCCAGGCGGCAATACATTACAGGCATGTGGCAGGCTTTAGCGATGATGACATTGAGAAGTCCCCTTGGGCTGTAGAAAAGCTTGGGCACATGACACACTTGCTTACAGAGGCAGTAATATATGGAAATGCATCACTGTGCCAGACAGGAGGAGAGGATGGGGAGATGAGAGAGCGAGTAGAGCTCATAAGAAAAGAGGGAGGAAATGGCTTTTCACAGTGACCACCTCCTATCAGTTTCCTATGTGGACCCAACAAATCCAGCATTCATTAATGGGGCTCATTTTAGATTCAAGCCTCTTCAAACAAGCCATCTTGAAAGCAATCTGATATGTCAACACCCCATTTCTGTCTTATCTTGCTCTCACGCAGCTGGGTTGATATTGCAATATGGTTTGGACATGGGACACTTAAGATACAGTGCTGCCAACCGTCGGCATGCTGTGTGGCACAGACGCAGGCCAGCAGCATGGGAACTGGATGAACAAATACAGTACAGTGAACTGTTGGTCTGTGCAATCCTGTTATCTTGTGGCTAACACTGAGAACAATCTGCCTGTTGATCCCTTACTTTACCGGAGATGCACAGACATGCTCTCCTAAACACACAGAAGTTAAAACACGAATCTGCAGTCAGTGCATCGGGGACATGAAGGAGAGAGGGACTAATCTGTATGGTTGCAGAGGTCGTCTTTAAAATGATGTAAAGGCGCTGAGACCTTATACAGTCACACTGGTCTGTGTATAGAGGAATGAGTTGGCAGAGAAATAACACCCGAGCTCGTCTTCCTGTGTCTGTATGGAAATCTGTCTGTCCTCACGGTGTCACACAGTGGGTGAGACGTGAGAGTAAATTGTAACCATTGTACTGCAAACTCAAACTGTAATTGTAATCTTTGCTTTTAAATTAAAAGTTTACAGAGTCGCTGTGTGCTGAGAAATTTGCATTAGCAAAGAGGTCACTAAGGTTTTCTGAAATCCATTCAGCACACATGGACATCAATTTGAAAATAAAAACTCTTTTGACATTAGTTAAGTGGTGTTCCAGTGTAAAAAATACACTTTAAAGGCTCGAAGCTATTGACCAGATTGAACCCTGAATTTATGGTTTTAAAATATACAGATTGAGGTGAAAATGCAATCTGTGGAAATGAAGTTACTACTCACTCAGAGCCCCCTGTAACTTCAGAAAATGTCTTAACAGCTAACAATAGAGAGGCACTACACTGATATGGGAAGGAAGTGGTAGCAAATTTGACCGAAACAGTCTCGGTGTGTTCTGGAATTTCTTTGATGCAGGTTGTGCAATTAAAATAAAAGTTTGACAATTTGAGAAATACCTGTGTATGGTTTCTTCTGAAGAGTTAGATGAGAATACTGGTGCCCCATTAAAAGTTGTCTGTTAGTTACAGGGCTACAGCCAATTGATGGTTAGCTTAGCAAAAAATCTGGAAAAATAGGGGGAAGCAATAAGACTAAAACCAAGGAAGTCTCTACCCCCAGCCGAGAATTTTGAGTATAGATAAAAGAAATATGCTTCGGCATGTTTATCAGAGACCTGTTAGTGCTGGTAGGCTGACTTTATCACCCTTGGACAGAGCTAGCCTAGCTGTTTTCTTGTCTTTAAGTTAAGCCAAGCTAACTGACCGCTGGGTGTAGCCACATACTTTATGCACAGATGTGAAAATTCTATCGTATCATATGGTATGCATCCTTCTATGTAGCTCTTGGTAAGGAAACAAACAAGTGCATTTGACCCAAAAATACCAACTATCCCTTTAAGAAGGTAGCTGAACAGAAAAACAAATAGTATACTCATGCTAATTGTATCCTTTGGTTCTACAGCGTTTACATAGAACATCAACAGGACTGTGACATGTTACTTTCTGCCTCCACTAGACAAAGACTATGCTTTGTAGAAAAAGCAGTATAACAGTTTTTAGTTTAGCTTTCACAATTTCACATTTTACCAACACAAGTTGGTAGTTTCCTTTTTACATAAAATGAGACAAAACACCAAAGACAAAAAAGAACAACAAGAGGTTTGTGCTGATAGAATAAAAGTCTGAATTTATTTCTGTTTATCTACACATTAAACAGGTGTTCCTGAATGCAGCAAGAGAAAACACAGAACAGGATGCTAAGCGTCAAAGAGTTGCTCGCATAGCAGAGGTGTGGCCGGTTTAGCAAAGACATGTACACTCTCTATCGCGTTTACTTACAACATCTTGTGTAAATGTAGGGTTGCCTCTGAGAGGCTAAAGTAGAGCGAGGGAGTCTTTACTGCAATTGTCTTGAAATTCTTTTCACATTATCATACCAACTGTAAATATCCCATACAGTAATAACCCTGTCTTTCCCTAATAATCATCGCATTGCAGTTACAACTATTACAGACAGGTATACACCAAAGCAGCCCTGTATAGCTCAATTTAATTAAAATCCATGAAAATGTAGTAATAGTTCTGTACGGATTTGTCATGTCGCCATTGTCCACTTTGACTCCATCTCAAGGCTGTTCGGACACATTCAAAGGTTTGAACGCTCCCCAGTTATCTCTCCCTGGTTGGCCCTCCACCCAAAAGTGATGTGGTACCAGGTGATTACAACTCCACACCTGCATAGGAATTCAATTACACACAAAACTCTCTGGGTCAATTCCCTGGACCAGAGCAAAGCTTAAAATTGAACCATTATGAAACAGTCCAACGGATGGCTTAAGTGTTTCCATTTAACCAACTGCTGTGTGTTTGAACACACACTGCTCACAGTAGAGAGGAGTTCCCCAGCACATTTCATGTTCACAGACAGAATCAGAGTAAAAAAAACAAAAAACATATATATACATACTGAAAGGTAAAGCAAACCATCCAAAAAAAAAAACCTCAACATACTTTAAACACTTTGGCGCAGAAAAGGTTCCATTGGTGTCACTGTACAGGGTGAAAGAAAATGTAATGCCCTTTTGTACAATTAAGTCAAGTCCTGACACTCAATGCTGCTTAGCAAGACTTAAGCTCACAGTAAGTTAATCATGAACAAATAGCAACACTAAATTTCTATTTTTACCACTAAAAATTACAATTGAATTTTTTAAACAACATTAAGGGACAGTGAGATACAACAAGGGAATCACAGATTAAAGTTGTGATGAGATAAAATCAATCTTTCTAAAACTGACATGATGAAACTCCCCAAAACAAACTTCATGACTGTACCATGAAGGCTGTGATCTCCATATTATCAACAGGGCTCTCGTTTAAAGTTTTCTTTAACCACTTCCGATTCTTTCTTTCCCTCCACAAATAAAACTACCAATGGAATCTCGTTTCTGTAAAACAAACTGGATTGAACTTTGAGTCAAACAGAACATGGTTTTGCTGAGGATCTCTTCTACCTTTACACACACTGCCCAGTCCAACTGAGATTTCCTTAATGACAGCCTGGTATGCAACCAGTAAACAGTGATATCCTTGAAATTTATTGGTTATCTGAGTGTGATCTGATAATCATGTATTATAGATTGTGAAACCTGATCTAACCAGTAAAAATGCATATTTATGAAAATACACTGCAACAATGTCATATTGGTAGACAACAGGTGCTAGAAGCAGATGCATCCATTGAAAATCAGCAAGTTCTGAGGTACTTGTGAAACTCACAGCTGAGGATATAATTACTATCTACAATATTTGGATGGATAGCATATAAGTTGATACAGTAATAGCAGGGTTATCGTTTTGCGAAACATTTTGGCTTACAATTTGATTAGCTGAGGGGGTAGTGGCGGTGGACACACCTGAATAAAACATAGCTGTATGAGGATAAAAACATAGAAAAACAGCACCATTTGAGGTCCGATAGACAGATCAGTTTTTGAACTGTTTGCTGGTAGAACCGTCAACCAGTAAAAATCTCAGAATGCAATACAGAGACAGAACACAACCACTGATCAACTGCACGACATAGCAAAGAGCGAAGATACTGTAGATATTCAGAGACGACCCCTCACGCAGACACCCTTTTAGAGCAGCATCTTTAAGCAGGTAATAAAACGGATTTCTCCTAAGAATGATATTGTGTACTGAGGTGTTTTACAAGTTTTATATGCTGTACATGTTGAGAGTAACCAGGTATACCTTTCCTATAGATTTTTTTTTTAATATACACACATAGTTTACAGTCACTGACAAACAGACACCAGAGTAACAATGAGGTAGGACGGTGAAGTTAGATGAAGTAGAACCGGTTTGTGGATTGTATACAAAGTTACTGATACCTTAAGAAAAATATAGGCCTAACAATGTGTTCCTCTAGTTTTTCCTCATTTGAAATAAGGTTGACATTGTATCTGAGGCTCAAACAGTAATGTGTTTTGTGTACACTTAGTTGTGAAAACTGCTAGATGGAGCCATTTATCTTGTTCCACTCAGTGAAGCTGGGACTGATCTTTTTTCCTAAACTGTCAAAAAGCAACATAAAGCTGCCTCACTTTCGAAATTTTGACAAGTGTTCCTAACATAAGCCAAAACACCAAGCAAGGAGGACAAGATTTGCTATTATCTTGATACATTTGCATTTTTAAATCCAGTCCATATAAATGTCAGGAGAGTAAGGAACTAGAGGTGGCACGGGAGGAGGATCACAGAGCCAGCGAGGTTACATCTCATCCCTATCACTACTTGAGTGTGACAGTAAAAGTACTGAAAGGTCTAATGTTGTTAAAAAGCCAAACTAGCCTATATAATCCATTAATGGCACAGCCGGGTTATATACTGGTGTATGTTACGCATATGCAGCTAAAACCCCTAGTGCTCCCCTGCAAGTGACTTGGTACATTTGACAGAGATTGGCTTGCCCTCACAGATTAAACCAAATCTGGGTTAAAAACATACAGTACTTCCATACAGCTTTCATTCACTAAAGATGGTTTTAGTTAAAAGATTAGGCTTAATCGCACTCCAGGAAACCAGCCTTTGAAAGCAAGTTAGCATTTCAGATGATGTAATAGCTCTATTAATGCTCCATCTTAAAGCATTATTTTAACCACACCCACTTTTTGGCATCAAACAACGAAGAAACAAACACAAACACAATACACGACAATGTGTCAGAATTTCAGCATGGTTGCTTTGCACAGCAGAAATCTTTTCTTTCTTTTAAATCGCATGTATTTTTAATACATGCTGGCGCACATAAACCTCACGTTGCTTTGTACAGGGAAAACAAAAACTAAAGGACAGTGAAAAAGGGATAAGAACCACCCCAAAAACTCAATACTATCACCAATTTGGTGGCTTAGGATTCACTAAGCTCTATTTTCTTGGCATGGGCCAATTTCTCTGTGCAAACTCAGCTGATTCCTTAGTCAGCATCCCCTCATCTTTAGCTTGATCTTAGCCTTCGATACTTTGGCTTACAATGTTCACTCATTTGTAAAAATACATAATTATCTCTCTGTATCTAAGTCTATACACAACCAGCATCTTCACACATTAAATTAAAGCACACATTCCAGTCAGCTTGCACATTTCATTGGTAAATATCTCCAGATTAGTGAGTCATGTTTTGGGCTCGAAAGTCAAGAAGATTTGTTGACTTTTGCTTGTCAATTTGCCTAGTAAGCCATTTATTGTTCATGAGGCCATTGCGGAGATATAGAATCCAGTTTCAACACAGCATGACTTGTTAAAATGGAGTTTCTAAATACCCCATATAAATCTTCAACGATTCAAATATCCAGAAGTAGTCGTACTACTTCAAGTTAACTGGAAGTATTACATTTATCAAGCTTGTTTTGGAGCAATGGCATGTCAGGGGTATATCTCACAGACAAAAAAGAAACAATCTTATCCCATAACTCATTCTTGCCATAAAAAATAATAAACCAAAATGTTCTAAGGTGCTTCATGACAATACAATGATTGTTAGGCCTTAATCTATGTAGACATTTAAAAAAGGACGTATACCACAAATACATTTCATTTAGATTGAAGAAATTGCCCATAAGTTTAAAGTGCATTCAATGATTCGATTAAATGATTTGTGTTGAACTAACTACTGCATCTCAATTGCTAGAGTACAACGGGCTAACAATAATGATTCTCATCTCACTGTGGCAGATCAATAGAAGGTAGATTCTAAGTGAGGTTTATCAAATATCACATGTTGTAAATGTAGTATAATGTATGGGCTCTGTCTTAATCTGACATTACGTGACGCTTTGTCTCTCTTGTTTCACAGAGATTACTTTGGCTAAAAAGGGAGATAATTTTTTTCCATCTGTTTGTAGATTTCACTGATCTACATTTGGATACAACATCAAGCTTAAAGCCAACAGTTAATATGAAAAGAAAAAAGAAACAAAACTATAAATGTAGAAAGATACACAAGAAATTGTCAGGTAACATGGCATTACAACATCAATCAGATAAACCAGAACCTTTAAAACTGTAACATGTAACTCAAAACTGAAATATCTGTTTGGTGGAAAAAATAAAAAGACTTTTTTATGTACACTAAAATATCACAAAACATTAGGTAGCTTAACAAAAGGCTGATCTGAACTTTTGAAAAAACAAAAAAAACAAAAAAAAAAAACAAGACAGACAAAATGATAGAGAGAAAAAATAAACCGACCGACAAACAAGAATCTAGAGTGTGAAGAGGAGAGAGGCTTGATGGGCAGCTCTGCAGCAGATTCACAGTTAGCCACAGCTAGGTCACAGTTGAGATTTCAATCTGCAGCATTTAGTTCCAGCCTGCAGACAGCCACACAAACCACTTTGAGATCAAAACAAAAAAACAACTAAAGAGAAAAAAACTTTAAAAAAAAGAATACATGAAAAAGGGGACATTTTTAAAGTTCTGATGGCATAGCTCAGATGAAACTGTCACTGGAGCAACCTTACTTTGTTCCCCAGTGGCGTGGCTATAAAAGGAGAGGGTTATTATGGGGTTCAGCAGGCCCAGACAACTTCAATAGTACAATAGTTTTTCAGACAGCTTTACCCACAGCTAATACTGCTTCCACAAGAAGATGACCTGAACTGTGCAGAGCTGTGCCCTGATTTTCTTTCCCATATTGTCCCAGGCTGCGCAGCATTTTTAAATACAGGAGGCAGGGATAATAAGACGCTCAGCTCAGCTCACCTCAGTGGTGTTGACCACACAGAAAATAGTACCTATAACCATCTTTTACATTCTCACAGCAAAGTGCAGGTGAAGCATAATCAATTCAGCTTACTATACATTTACAATCACAGCCTAATATAAACCCAGGAGCATACAAGCCCCTGGTGATTGCCAAATCCATTTAAGGCCTTTCTAGGCATCAAATGCCTGTACCACTAGAACTCATTAAACAGTCAAAGCGTCTGAAAGTGACGTGTTTGATTAAGAATAACACAGGAATTCCCCATCAAAATCTTTCCTCGTGTTCTCTCTCATTTTATGGCAATTTCTCAAACCCAAGAGGTCAAAAAATAAAAAGCACTCAATTGACTCTACATCAGAGTCATACTTCACATTTAACCTTAGTAGGCTCTCTTTTCAATAAAGAGATGTGCTATGATTGGCCTACAGTTAAGGGGGATAATTAATCTCTTGAAGCAGCAGAATCTCTGTTGCAAAATAAAATATGGCTGTTACCAGTTAAGACTTGTGCATCTGAGACCCTGATGTCCCTGTCAATGCAGTAAGTAGCAACAGCAAACACTCAGCAGATATTGGGTAGTCACCAAAATATCCAACCCGTCACACAACTAAGGTCTAATGAAAGCTAGCATTAGCATCTTTTTAGCATCAGAAGACTTGATCTAGGGAAATAACCTTTCACTTTTTAAAAGTTTAAGGACTCAAAATTATGTTCTGACACAGAACAATAAATCAATTTAACAAACACATCTCAACTCTCTCTTTGACACAAATGCACACACGTCAATAAACCATGTTTCTGTACCAATCCCCATGTAAAGCTTATAAAAACACTCATACCAGTTCATATCAAACTAGTTCACACGTGTTCAACCTCTCACTGGTGGGTAAAGCTGTCTGTCAGCCAATGATAAAACTGGGCACTGAGGATGGTGATGGTTGCTGTGTAGGGAGCTGAGAAGGGGTCTGTTGTTTTTAATGTAATAACTGTTTCAAAGTGTCAAAGGAAAACAAATGCTCCTGAAACAAACATCCCCCATCTACCCATATCAAGTCCCCTTAATATCCTGTGGACCACAGGGGGCAGAAGGCGCTGGCGTGACAATAGTTGATCACTACATGCCATCGTAGGTGAAGTTCTCCATCTTGACTGTTTGTCTGATGAGCAGCTTGGACTCCCGCCGCTCCTCGTTCTTGATGGACTTGTTGATGTCCATTATCTTTTCACAAATGTATTTGTTCACTTTGGACAATCTCTGCGTAATCTCTGCACTGTCGGCTGTCTCTTGAGACACTCTGTCGTAGAGACACTCTGAGGAAGGACCAAGTGTGAACAGTCAGACTACATCAAATCATAATAATGCGTATCTCATCTTAGTCTTGGGTCTAATGAAAATAAGTCAATGATTGAAGAGCTGAGTGAAAAGAGAAGATCGTTTCTGTATACCTGATGCTTTCCAACTCCTCTCACCTTACAAAAGACTCATCAGAGCACAGATTCATCTCTTTCAGTGTCTTGATTTTTAGGCTTAAACCTAGAGTTTCTTACCTCTGACAATCTTCAGCTTGCTAGGAGACAGTGGAGGTTTGGGCAGGGCATCTTTCTTCTTTTTGGTGGCCACTCCGGTGACACTACGGTTCTTGAGGGTTTCAGTGCCCCAGATCATTACTGCCAAGTTCTTTGTAAACTTGGAGTCTCCCTGGGTCCGCTGCAGCTGGTGCCACTTTTCCTCCTCCACCCAGATCCCTCCACCGAGATGTACCTACAGAAAGGAGAAGTGTCAGAGAACTGTCTGCAATCTGCTGTCCATACAACTAGTTTGTAAGTGTTGTCATCTGCAAAGAGAAGTGTAATGCAATCAAGCTATTACCAGTGCAGTTGAAAAACATCAGAACAAGCATGTTTACCCAAGTGTTCCACAAGCCACTCATGGTAGTTACAAAAAAATTATTTAGAAAATGTCTAAGACAAAAATGAACACAAACCATAACTAAACAAAATAATAAATAAACAAAATAAGAAACCCTAAAGAAGACTGTACTGAGTTGCTTGCTCATGGTGTCCACACATTTGTCTCAGACATTTGTGTTTTGCACTGTGGGGACCAAAACCATTTTAACCAATCTACAATGCTCCACAAAGGCTTAAAACCCTCTACATGTGAATGGGCAAGGCAGGTCATAGCATATGATGGCTGAACATATCTTAAACGGCTCCAAATTAGACCACTTTACAAATCCCAGGAAGCACCACTTTCACCAACAAGGATACATAAATAAGCTCAAGCCATTGGCTGCTTGTAACCTGGATTACCTTCACTACGAATTTAGCCTTTAGCTCTCCACACACTGCCACAGCACATTGCATAATGCTGCACCAAACACTCCAAGCGGATTGCCAGCCTAGGCCGACTGCCCTGGTCTTCTAGGTGAGCTAATGCAGCAGGGGGCATATGGGACTCTCTTTCCCTTCTCTCCTCTCTTATCACTGTAAAGTCTTTAGGCCAGCATCCAAAAGGCTTTTCCCTGTGCAGCTAATGTGCTTCAGGCCCCCGGCCAGCAGACAAGCTTTTTACTGCCCTCAAGTTAGACAAGATTGTTTTCATCCCCCCTCCCAGTTGCTCTCGTTTATCTTTCTCTCTCCATCTCTCCACCTTCATTTTCACCCCCCCACTTCCAACCACCAACTAGGGCTAACCTGTCAGTCACTTTAAATTCCTCTCGTGCAAATAATTAATATGGGGTCCCTGATGTAGGAGAGTTCTAATTTGCAAGTGTTCTTCACGCTTGAAGTGGCTGCAGGCCCAAGAGCTTGTAGTACCAATTCCCCCCCTGTCATCAGAGACAGGACGCTGGTTGAGTTACAGCGGTGGGGGGAGTAAAGAACCCTAACAGGCCAATAAACACTGATGATGCTGGCTGGGCTTGCAGGAACAATAATAATCTTCTCAACCTTGTTTATCTGCTAGGGTAGGGCAGCAAGGGGGATAGGACTGATCAACTATGACGGCATGTTCCCAGGTTCATAGGTGTTAAGAGGAAATACAGCATTTCCTACATAATCAGGCGACTGCCACGGTCACCCCCAGGCAGAGAGCCAGAGAAACTAAAGGATTTGGTACTCTGGTAATCTTTAAATGAAGGTTGAAAGTCTTCATCTGAAATATAACATATCACTATATAAATTATAAGTATATTCAAATATATAACTGAAGATGTGGACATTTACAAGAAAAATAAGCATGTTTATGTTTTTCTTAATAGAGCATACCTGAAAATACAGGCTTGTTTTACTACTGCCTGCCTGAAAATTACTAACTTCTAACAGTATCGTTGGACTATGATAAAGGCTTGTCAGTCAGTTGTTGAGTGACGGCATTTTTCAGTTCTGTCTTTTAAATTTTAGTGCTGGCGGGTACCGTTTTGTTTACATTTGGATGAGTGATTTTGCCTTGAAGAATAAATGTCAAAATAAAAAAAAAAGATGAAGGAGATGAAAACAGACAGGGAACATCACAAAGACCACATGAAAGGTTGGTAGCAGAAAACAGACATGTGATTAGACTAGATAAAACGAAATAAAACAGTTGAAATGGTGCTTTTCATGTGTCTGCCAGAGGGAATCAGAAAGAGCTAATAAAATAAAGACCGTTTCTTGGTCCAGGGAGACCTACCTTTCCATCGTTGCAGGTGTAGACTGTTCTGGGTGAGGGCGAGTAGCTGGAACTGGTGTTGGCTTCTTCTCTGCATGTCTCCTGGGCCTCAACAATGGGCTCAACCACCTCAGCTTTGATTGTCTGAGTACCATTGTCATGCATAGGCTCTGGAAATAGGGGAGAGACAATTAACACTTTGGTGATACAAGCGACAAAGTGTCTGTCAGCACTTCAGATTAAGGTGAGCTCAAAGATCATTAACTGACTGCTAGTCAGCTTTACAGTCAATCATAGTGGATGACACTAAAACAGAACAGAGTTCTATAACACTTGACAACAAGCTAGTTGTAAACAGTCACTTGAACTTTAATCCCCACAGTATCTGGCAGCATCTTCAGGTCTTTGCCACTGGAAATGGGCCATCCTGTCTACTTGCTTCCAACCTTGGGTCTAGGCTTCCCTGTGCCTCGAGACAGGCGGTTATTTTAGCCCGGTACCTAAGCTGGCCTGGTTGCCAGCAATGCTAAGCTCCAATGTAGCTGATGAGTTTTAATATCGGTCAGTGCACTCCAGCCACTGCCCGACAGCACCCCCGGGTGCTCTAATCTTTAGCCTGTCCATTAGATGGTATCGCCAGTAGCCAGTCGCCTCTGTCCAGATCTACAGGGGGCCTGAGGTTAACACCAGCATCTGGCAAAGCTTGAGGTTGTACACTGCTGTGCGATGCAATGACACCACTTTTAATCACACATACAACTACAGAGCTTTTGATTCAACTTCCTGTATCGGATTTACTACTTTAATACTAGACCTATTAAAAAGGTTATTGCGAGATTGTAATCTCATTGTTCTATGTCTGTCCCTAAACAATTACACCTATTATATCTGTTAATTTCTCTTGTTACTGCCATGTTCCAACCTGCTGTTTGTACTGCACTCTCAGCTGTACAAAAAAATCTGTCTTTCAATATTCTCCCCCAAGTTCTCTTCATTTTTCTTTATATTCCAACCAAGTCTTGAAAGGGAGCCATGGCTGGACAGGAAATTATTGCTGTTGTAGGTTTACTGATACAGTGTAGGTGAAATTGGGCTCAACAACATGACCCTAAAATAGCTTCAGACTTATTGCAATGCATAAGCAAAGCTGACGTTTTTAAAATCTGTTCTTAGTATGAAACGTTAAACCAGTAAACAAGTTTACCTTAAAATATGGCAATAGCTGATCATTGTTATAAAAATTGTGAGCTGGTGGGAAACTTAGTTTCTGTCTAAGTCTGCTCCTTGACAGAACACAAGAGGACAATACCTTTTTCTGCTGAAGGAAGATCTCTCTCATCAGCCTGAGGCGTAAGCCAAACTAAAGCACCAAAACTCAAAACTGATGAAGTTTATTTCCATTTATAACTGTTTGTTACCTGTTGCCTGTGTGTTTTAATTTTAGCAATAGGGATTGATATGATGGTCTTAAATTCACATGTACATTTAGATTAAAAAGACGCACTCTATTCAAAGGCCTTTGCCTCAAAACATTTTTCACTGTGTAGTAATATTTCAACTGCATCCTCCAACAACGAACTACGTATTATTCTTTTCGTAACTTTTTTTAAAGAGGCACTGATCCCTTTCAGGTCAGTTTAGCAGTTGCACTGTATGAGTATTTATTCTAAATACAAAACTGGTTTAACTATCATAGACATTTTCTTTAAGAGGACAGATTAAAGGTCTAAAATGTTGTGGTATGGACAGCAGTGTTTGTGTTCATGCTCCTGGTCCCTTACCACTGCCTAATCTCATGAGAAGCACATCTTGCAGCCTCCTGTTGAAGTCCCTCAATTCTTTGACTTCTGTCAGCAAGCTGCCATATTCCTTCAGCTTCTTGGCCTGCTGCACCAGCTGTCGACGGGTTCTCTCCAGCTCCTGCTGCAGCCTCCTCATCTCCTCCTCTTGTTGTCTGTAGCTATGGACCAGCTCCTCATACAGGACTCTAGGAACCACAGCTGCAGCTACCCCAGATACACAATCCGTATCTACCTCCAAATGCTGTTGGTGCTGCTGGTGATGATGCTGCTGATGTTCTGCCTCCATATCTTCATCTTCGTCATCTGCTTCCTCTCCCTCCTCAGCCAGCCGTTCCTCATCTAGGTCCTCTTCGCCCTCCATACAGGAGTTGGCTGCATTTCTTTCCAGGCGAGCCACTACTGCTGCTAAGCTCTTGGAGGAGTTGGAAAGGGGACGTCCATGGTCCTGGGATAGGGCCTGATGGAAACAACAACTGTCAATTTAGGGAAATAACAGGCAAGTAAAATAAAGTTTGAAATGTAATAAATATAAAGATGAAAATATGAACAGGATAAAAACAAGCCTTGAGTTTTTTAATCTAAATTTTTTTTACATAAATTCACAAATCTCTCTGTCGCATCAGTAACAAAGAGTACTTATGACAAAATAGGATCCCATGCAACACTTAGAAGGCAGAACAGATATGAAAAAACACACATCAATCGAAAAATGACTTGATAGACAGATAGACTGCAAACAGTTTGTTTTGACTGCATTGGTCTTAATAGGACACCACACATCAATCTAAAATGACATGACAGACAGACTGCAAACAGTTTGTTTTGACTGTGTGCTTCTCAATAGGAACTGGGAGGAGAGGAGTCACTGAGTTCTTTGATGAGCCGCTCAGAGGATTTGTCTGTGAAAGGGCAGCTGTCCAGAGTGCTGAATTTGTGTTAATCCAGCATATGGTAAAAATAGCGTGGGGGATTTTGGGTGTCAGCCAAGTTTATGAAAATGTGACACTGTATCATCAATGGATATGTTTAAAATTTTACAACTACTGCAGTGTTTGCATTAACATGACACATCCAGTCACATATGCACTCTCACTTACAGCGTTTATACAAGCTTTTCTCAATTAGCACAATTATTTAGATTATTTGGTAACACAGTACAAGATAGTTAAAATGTAATTTACATGGGATACTTTGTTGCTTCATTTTGTAAGGATAAATCATGGAAAGTGGACTTTGCACCGCAGGTACAGTATAGCTGTTTTGAGTGTTGCCATATAATCATGAAATCATATCTTTAGAGCTGTTGTTAATTACATCATTTGAAATGATTAAGGGGGACTGTGATTGTATGTCATAATAATAATGTCACTGCAAGTATGAGGACAGTATTGCAACATTACAGTATGGTTTTACATTTCATTATACAAAGTTTTTTCTAACAAAATATCACAACTACAGTCTACTTCGGATAAGCCTACCTTTTTATGCCTGAGTGGCATTCTGTCCTCTCCAAAACTGCTCTCAATAGAGTTTCCTGAATTCTTGATGGACATCTTGGGAATTTTCATCTTCTTTTGCATTATACTATCTTCAAATTCCTCTACTGTATCTGTAAAATGCAGAAATAGAAGCAGGGAGAAACTCAAAGTTTCCAAAAAGTCAGATATATTTTCACAAAGCGTGAAAGGACCAACACAATTCTTTCATCCATTTGTCAAAACTCGAGCCGAGTGCGCTTTGTTACTCCGTTTTGCTAAATCAAACTAACTTTAACAGTCTTGACTTGAACTAAACTGTAAGCTTTTCAGTTGATTGTCATACAAATCGCCATGGCTATATAGCGCTTTGACACAAATGCCGCTGTGAAGGTGTCACTAAGATGTGACCGATCTTGCAGTGCAGACAGCTCGCTTTCAGGGATTAGTGATGTAGCTAGTTAAAGATCGAGCATAGAAAACCACCGTGAGAAAACATTACTGTAACTGGAGCTAAGGCTAAGTAAATCTTTTCAATTGCAAAGTTCAGCACATTAACATGATGCGATGTCATGAAACAGCCATGACGTTGTCATCTTTGTGACGGAGAGGTTGTTGTCTGCAATGATGTCTGAGACACGGCGATGACTGCAGCACCGCATCCCCTCTGTGGCACAACCCAACAGATAAGCCAGCTAACACGCTAATTGCAACCCACCAAAGCTCTCGGTCTAGCGTCTCGACTACATGAGCAAATCTGTCCAAACATGATAGCGGGTCAACTACAGGCTGTCTCATGTGTTTATAATGTAGTGACAGCTCCCAGACTGCACGCAGTTAGGTAGCGCCTCACCGCTAACATGCTAACGCGGAACGAATACACACTGAGCTAGCAAATGTTAGCTACATGTTGTAAACAACCCTTGTGACTGGCTAGCGTTGCATGCCACGTATTTAACGAAACAACCATCACTACTATGTCAAAACAACAGAGCTAACTCTTTGAATACGATACTCTGAATGTAAAAATCCTTATAGCATTGACAGCACGGTGTGACTACCTACCAAACTTATCTTAGCATATCTAACTAGCATATCTAGCTAGCCACAGCCGAGAACGTTGTTGTGGCTATCGGTGTCAGATTCCAGCTGATCACGTCTTGACAGATCGGACAAAAGGACTTGCTTTGTCACATTCCTGACTTTCGTAAACATGAACGTTGTTTAGTCAGACAGAAAAAAACAGCCTCAAATAGGAAAAAGCTGATGTGTTAAAAGGGCAACTTACCTGCAAGGGCAAGGATCTGTGCTTCGCACGGCTGGCCTGCGCTGCCATTCTCTTCAGTTCTGTGAACCAGATACACCTTCTGATTATCAAAATCTGTTTTGTGCAGAGGTCTGAGATCTTCGACATTTGAAACGGGTAACGCGTAGCACATATCGTCTTCAAAGAATCTAACAAAAGCATACATTATTTACTTCTCTTTGGTCCTGCACTTTGGATGTGGTTGACAGTTTTTCCTCACAAAGTATTAAAAAAAATATACACATAGGGGGGTTGGGGATGGTGTCTGCGCTCGGCTACTCTTGCCTGGTCCACATCACCAGGGTAGATCATCAAGGCATAAGTAATAGACATGACATTACCTTTGCTGTTCAGAGATTTGAAGATAGAGAAGTATGAACACAGGTTTAATATGTTCATGTCAGTTACCTATAAAACACTCAAAATAAAAATAATTTTAAAAACAACCTGTAATGTTATTCCAATATGTGTAAAGAGTTTTTAATAAAGTCAAATTTTAGGCATTTATTAAGGTCAAGACTAAAAAAAAATACCAATCAGTACAACATTTAAAGAAATATTTATATGGCTAATATTTGTTCATATATTTTAAAGCTTTAGGTGATTAGGCACAGCATTTCAGATGTCCTGGTTCATTATCCATATTAATTTTGATGCCCATTAGTTCTAACCCTTCTAAGGGAATTGTTTAAGTGAATGCCAATGAGAAAAGCAATAGGATGATGAGACCTCTTTGGACCAACTTTACTGGTTTCTGTGTGCTTTCATATGTTTTGTTATGGCACACACTTCACATGCGTTCTTTGTATCAAAACAGAAAGTCTTAAGGCCAGCTGACAGAAATGAACTCTTTGTTACTGTAAGACAGCCAGGTGGTTATACAACAGGATGGATTTCTCTCAGTTGTTACCCTAATGGAGAGCACCACAGTCGATAAATGGCACTAACAATTTCGTTCTGCTCCGGCTGCTGTAATTGAAAAGTAACTCAAGCAGAACTATATGGAGCCTTTTTTCTTTTCTGATATTACGTTTCATAGTTTCAGGCATTTAGTTAGTTACGATTAGGCCTGTTTCAAATGCCAGCTTCCTCATGATGTTTGTTCACTGTGCTGTGTGATCTGTCTCAGAGTCTGCCAGATGTATACAAGAGGATTTGAAAACAAACAAACAACGTGATGACAGTAACTCTTAGAACATAATGGCAGTCATTTATTTCAGTTATTGGAGCAGTATTTGCAGCGGTTTTCGGTACAAGTGAGTGGTTACATCTCCCAGCTATGCTATTGATTGAGGAGACTAGCTCGCTTCACTTATCTGCAAAGAAGCAAACTGTCAAAACTTAACATTTATATACATTTAAATTAGCTTAATTCTGCAACTTTTTAGTATTTATTCATGCACTGATACTTTGGCAGAGCTCCACAAACTATAACAGGAGTGAGAGTGATAGACAAGAGATTTGAGCAGCTTCTCAACAAGTCCAACAGAGGATTACTGCTAATCTAAGCTTCTGTTCAATGGCTCTCCTGTCATCAAGGCTGGGCTTGTCAACATAAGGCTGCTCAGTTTCTGGAGCTTTCTGTTTCTGAAGTGGCCGGTGTTGTAAGCAAGACAACACTCCATTTTATTAGTCTTGCATGTATTATCTTTGTAGCTCAGAGAAGTTTAATCAAATTTACAACAAAAACTTTCCTTTAAAGTCAGAGTTTGTAGAGATGCATCACAGATGGAAGTCAGCTTGGAGACACAATAAAAGTTGAGCCCCCTGATTTATTTTAATTTAAAGACATTTCTAAATGTGAAAATGTTTATATTTACTAAGAAAATCCCTTTGAATACATCACTGACTTTTCTGCTGTGTTTTAGAATAACTTTCAATGGGGGGATACATTTCTTCTAAAGTCACTGCAGTTTCTGTTGTTTCCATTTCATTATTACCAGTATTGTCATCACATTGATGGCACAATTTGAAACACTAGCTGTATTGTAATAGCTATTACAAATTCATATTTTTACAATACTTTTATTTTTACATTTTATGGTACCTTTGTGAGAACAATTTCATAGACAGAAAGCCTCAAACCCAAACACGTGTACATTCCCTTTTACCCACTGTAATTATTTCATGGCATGTTGCTCCGCTGCACTGCTGAACTCCCTTGTTCAGCTTCAATAGCGCTGGAATGAACACACTGTGAATATCAGCTTTTTTTTTATATAACTGTAAGGCTGATTGGTCACTGTGGCATCAATGCAAGTTATGTAAGATATGCTTTTTTATGTTTTCTTGATTATCTCGTAAGTTACCTGTAATATGTATACCCATGGTCCACAGGTGTTTTGCCTCATTAGACTCACTTGGGTGCGTAAGGACTCTGCATGTTTGACATCTTTCTGATCTTTAGTGTGTCTCAGGCTTTTTTAACAGATGACAGTTTGACATGTTATAGTAGTCTTTCTCTTTCTCTCTCCCTCGCTCTCTCTCTCTCTCTCACACACACACACACACACATTAACATACATATATAGATATAAATACATGTGTTACAGATGGGTTTGTGCCACTTCCAGTTAAACCTAAAATGACTTTACCCTTTACAAAGAGGCACTAAATTATAACACTTCAAATAAAAATTAAATGTTGTATGTTGACTTTCACTATTGTGAGAATTGAAAGTGCAGCTGCTATTTATTTAATAAATCCAATCAGCTCATTTAAAAATAGTTACTCAAGCACACAGAATCCGCTCTGAGTAAACTATCGGCATGGTAATTATCTAACCATACAGAGATTCATTAATGCTGAAGGAATAACTCTAGATATATTTTGGCTATGTTTTTATCTCTGAGAGCAGTTGATCGGGTAAAGACTGAAGTCAGGACAGAAGCCAGACATCATGTCCTCCCTATTAGCTCCACACTGCCAGGCTCATCTATCTTTATTGGCCATCCATTAGCCTGCATTAAAGGGAGACACGGGATAATAGCAGTAATGATGCTGATGATGGAATTAGACTGCGGGTACACACGTCATCATTGCAGCGTTGCGCGGGGAATCATAAAGAGTTTCTACTGGCTCACAGACACACAGATAAAATAAACGACCCCTTTATGCTTTTGATAACTGTATGTGTGTAAATACATGTGACAAATAAATATATAAAATATAAAAAGCATAAGAGAACAAAAAGGGGGTCTTGCGATTTAGGTGAAAAATGTCTACGAGCTGTACACATTAAATTTATGGCATTTTGACAGCCAATCTAAAGGCAGCACCTGTGCCAATCTGCAGGATGGACAGATGCTGGTACAGGTGTGTGTGTGATGATGGTTGGCAGGGGTGACGACAGCATGAGCAGCAGTTTACAAACAGCAGAACTGCGAAATGTTTATGAATTAAAATGTCTTCCAACAATATTTAAAAACCAGAGAAATCA
>JAPZDY010000021.1:16858444-16879396 GCA_029783645.1 Ctenochaetus hawaiiensis | reverse complement strand
CTCATAGCGTTAAAAAGAACTCATATTCAGAGAACAATGTCTGTATTATTGAACATTTTAGACAAAAAGTGGAGAATTGGTTAAAAAAAAAATTCAACTAATATCACCAAGAAACCAACCTAAATTTACATATATTCTTAAAAAAAATCTGGACCAAAATAAACACCTAAATATGTATTTTAGACACTTATTTAAACACTTTACACTTATTTAGACACTTTTCACTAGTCTGCAGGATCTGATGTCTCATCTGTAGTTTCTTCTGAAAGTGAAAGTAGTTTTCATTCTGAAGGAACATATTAATAATAATTTGAGTAGCTATGAGAGACACCACCCTAAGGCACTTTAGCAAAGTGGTATTTACAATCAACAGTCAATTAAACAATAGAGGAGGCCTCTTCTTCTTCTTCTTCTTCTTCCTCAGAATTCACTTTGTTGAAGTTTAAGATTTCAGTTTTGTTTTTGTTATGAGTCATTTTCATTCGCTCATCGCTGCTCGTGCCAACTTCGCCCCGGTCTTACGCAGTTTTTCCAAAGAAACAAAAGACAAACTGCACCACTTCTTTCATATTTTTCCAGTGAAAGATCTCAGTTAGCATCAGTCATCTGAGTGGAAACAAATGTTTTTGATTTGAATCATTAACTTTCAACATAAATCTGACATTTATTCATAACTGTTACTTTAACGTCCTGATGTGAGCTTCAGTCCCTCAGCAAACCGCCATCCTCTTCCTCACCGACACACATTTCCCACCATCAGAGACCGTATAGTGTGCGTTTCTATAGTCTGCCATTCCCAAAGTTGGCGGAGTGTGAAGACATATAATTGCTTCATGAAACCTAACTAGGTGATATGAATAATCTGTCAGTGGAGGAGGCGACCCGGCCTCCATGCCAATCACCGAGGTGTCCCGGACTAGCAGAGCGTGGCCAAAACCATACCTGTCCATCCGGAAAAAAACACATATCTGTCCCTCAACTTCCCCTTTTTCTTCCCCCAAACCGCCGTTATCAGACGAGAGGGCTGAGTGTGTGTCGATGTGTGTGTGTGTGAACTCATTGGAGACCCTCAATGTGCCACCATGATGAACTCCACATCAGATAGAGAACAAGCTGCTGATTGGTGTGTGTTTGTGGCTGTGTGTTTTCCTCTCGAAGATACAGAATTCAAAATTCTTTATGAGACAGAAGGGTGACGAAAAGGAAGCTGAGTGAAGACAGTTTTTATAAAATGCATTTAAACCACACACTCTCACTCACACACACCACACACACACACTCACACACACACACACACACACACACTCAAACTCAAATGAGGTCAACCACTTTTCAGAAGCGCATTGAGGACAACATGCAAGATTAACCAAATGATTAAAAAGCAAAGACAGATGGAATAAATAGAAAGAATCAGGCTAACTTCATGCTTGTGTTTTTGCTTTTGTCTAAGCTGGTTCTCTCCCATACATTGCTAATAATAAAAAAAAAGACCTGATCATGCAACTTTGAGGCTATTTGTGCAGCAAATATCTTTAATTTACTCTGCAAGAGATGTATCTTTTTTCTTGCTAACTTTTGCAAAAGCAAAGAAACAAAAATAAAAAAGACAAAATGTCAAATATTTCTCTTTTTAATACTGAGTGGTCTAACATGCCACAACCTCAACAACACTGTCAAAAAACTGAAAGTTTTCCTTCCTGTTGCTAAAGAATTGCATGAAATTTTGTGAAACTTTCTTGTAAAATAAAGTTTCACACATACTTATTGGTTTTGAATTAAAAAACATGAATAAAAAAGACTCAGTTATGCAACAACTAAGCTTTGGCAAGCACATGCTAATGCTAAAGCTAGCTTGCTTCATGCACTATGCAGGGCTTGCAGGCAGCAGCCAGCTGCCCCCTTTTTATTAAATAAAATGTGAAAGAAGCAAAGGATATTTTGACTGTTTCTTGATGTCAGTCATGTATACAGTGTGTTTATAAATGTATACATACATATTTGAAGATTTATTCTACTCGTCTTTGTAAATAATGTCTTCTGCAGCTTCACTCAGCCAGGCTGAAGACAAGTTCTTCCACATTTTGTCTGAGAGTTGTGTTACATGTTTATTGGACGTTTTTCCAAAAAACACACTAGTTGTCTTTGCAGCTTCATGCACAAAACTGTTATTTCGAGATCACAGCTGCTGATATTTCCTTTTTGACTTTCTATTATCACTATTATCATACCAAGAAATGCGCACACCCTCAAAAACCCCTCGTGAAAGGAAGCAAGAAACCTCAGATGCCCTTTTTAAATCTTCAAATTACACATAAAACGAAAACTTAAATGAGTAAACTAAAGTATCATCCTCCAAATGTTGCTTTTTTGCTGTAAGAATCTGCATGAAACCAAGTCTTTACTATTCTAATGCTTCTGTGAAAGCCCTCTGAGACAGTCTGCAGCAGTGAAAATCAGTGTACACCTTCATGCCTCTTCCCATGATCCCCTGCTTCGACCCTCCACCCCAACCCCCCCTCCACCCACCACATAAACCTAAGTCACTCGGCCCGTCTCACTGATCTTATCGAGTCTTTTTCATTTACAATGCTGAACTGGCCTCCATCCACACACACTTACACACACACTCATGGATGCACATGGTTCACATATACACACATGCAGAGAGAAACACACACACACACATTCACACACAAAATCACAAATACTGGCTACATTTGTGTTTCTGTCCACAATGAATGAGGCTAACATTCGTAGCTTGTGTGTATTTATCTGTTGAAACGTGTGTATACCTTGTATGTGTACATGTGTATTCAGACGTGTGTGTGTGTGTGTGTGTTTTCACAGCTATGTGTGTGTAGATACAGTATATAGCGTGTTTGTTTTTATCAGAGATCTTTAAGCTGGGTCATGTGTTGTTGCTTCACATTTCATCATCCTGCTGCTCTTATCTGCTCTTTTCATACACAACTGCTGTAATACTGTTATAACACACACACACACACACACACACATACAATATACGAGACTCCCACCATATAACGGTAAGCCGGTAAAGATAGTTTGTAGGAGGCAGCATGAAGGAGTAAAGAAGAGAGAGGGAGGGAAGCATTGAGAGAGGGATGAGAGGGACGAGGGGAGCCGCCTCTATCCAACGCTGTTGTTTTCCTTGTTGATTTTTGCCGCCGATGTGGACGGACGGAGGCTGCGATGTGAAGAATGAAGACTCTCCGATCTCCTCTGTAGATTATTCAGTCCTATGACTCACACACACACACACACACACACACACACACACACACACACACACACACATCTCCTCCTGCACGCTCCACATAGTGTTATTTTGTCTGTTGTGTCTTTAAGAATGAAGGTTTTTGTGTTTGTTTGTCTCCACGTTCGTCCTCGCGGGGTTACTGACGGGTCACAGCGGCTGATGTTCGTCCCGATAGATTCAGTTTGAAACTGGTAGTTTTATTGTTCTGAGGCTTTTAATGCAGTAAAGACTGAAAGCTGGAACTTTCCTCTCAATGGGAAACACAGTTCATCACCTTCCTGCGATATAGAATAAAATCAGCCCTTATTTAATGTCTGTTCAATAAGAAACAGGACCAACAATACCTGGTTCAGACTGACTTTCCGATAATTTCCACCTTAAACTGAAGCTCACCCTGCAAAAATGAAATAAATCCAAACTTAAATAGTCAAAAATATGCTTCAGATTTATTATAAAGTTTGGTTAAAGTTACCTTCTTGTTAAATGATCAGGTTTGTTTATTCTAATTCCCAAATTAAACTGATATAAATGACTTTATATGTTGCCAGGAAAAGCAAAGCAATAGTATAGAAGTCTGTTTCTCCTCTTTAAAAGATGGTTTTTGGAAATGAGGAGTTGTTCCCCTCTTGAAAAGATCAGATGATGTTATAAGAAAAGGAAACAAAACCTTTTCTTAAAATCCTGCAGCCTTTGTCTGGAGTTTATGGAAACATCATTGACACCACCGCAGGGATGTGAACGTTTCTGGACAACCAAAGGGTCGTTTTAAGGGCCAAAACAGTGTGTTAGTGCAGTGTGTCTTTGTGTTGAGGTGTCAGTGGGGTTTAATATAATGCTTAAAATATTCTAATAGTTAAATATAAATACAGAAATAAAATATTAAAGACAAAAACAAACAAAAGCCAAGTAGCTTAGCCTAGCAACAAGACTGAAAACAAGGGAACAGCTAGCATTAAAGCTAAAGTTCACTATTAAATACATTATATATCTTATTTGTTTATCCTTAAAAAACAGGCACTGACTGTAAAAGATTAAACAAAAGAAATCTGAGCATTAATAATGGATTTTCTTCCATTTGGGCAGCTTAAATAGGATTTATGCTAAGCTAAGCTAACTGACTATAGCTCCACATTGAATTTATCCTAATATGTCAAACTATTCCTTTAATTCTGTGTTAATTTGACACCATTAAAGTGTCCCAAAGCTGCTGGATTTTTACCTTCTTTAGAGACTCTGTGTTTGAGGGTCTGGTTTTAATCTTTGCAGCCGCTGTTTAAAATTATCCTCCGTTTTTTAAATTTGTATTTTTGCAAACGATGACAAACTGATTGACCTGCAGTTTGAGAAGGTGCTGAAGGATCCTGGTCGGTTTCTGAGCCTCTGGATTAAATAAACGGAGTGAATGTGTCTTTAGGGTCTGGTCTCATGTTGCTGTTAAGAGCCACTTGGCTAACACAACTTTCCTCCTTCACACAATGTAAAAATACAGCGTTCTCATTGCCACAGGGCTTTTATCCAGACTCTGACCTTCTCCCAAGACTGCAACTTCTGTTTTTAGACGTCTCTCAGAATGTTATTCTGGACCCGAAAACGTGGTTAGACACAACTTTTATCCAAACACAATATTTGCATGCGTACATTGAGTTTATTTCGACAATTAGGGCCTTTGATTTTGGTGGAACCGTGGAAAATTCTCTACTTCCTGGTCTCAAAACTCTCTATTCACATGTTTAGAGGTTCCAAGTTGCTAAACAGAGCAAAGAGACTGAATAATGCAGCCGCAGACAGGAATTTTAAATGCAATTAAATGTTATATATGCTGTCAAACCATGCAGAAGACAGAAACAAAGATATTTAAACTAAAATTAAACGGATTTATTAGTTTTTGAGTTTATCATTTAATCACCAAACAGATTCTCAGTGTCTGGATTCACATTTTTGAGCATCATGGGATACAAAAACTCCACTGTAACCCTGAAATATATACTAAAACATATAGATGCATAATTGTTTGCAAAAAATCAAAATATGTCTTTAGTTTCCATCTGGTTTGTTGTAAGGAAACTCTTCGACTCTGTTACTGCAGCTCCACTAAACACTTTGTGCTCAGGAAATATCCTCTGCGTGCACTTCCTGTCTGAGCATCTCATCTCCCATGAGCCTCTTCTCTGTCCAGCCTCCTGTCCCCCGGCCTGACTCATGGGAGCCATGTCTTTCCCAACGCGCAGCTCGGAAGCTGATTGGATGATGGCTGTAATCGGCGGCGGAGGAGAAGAAGAAGAAGAGGGGGGGGGGAAGCGAAGTGCGGAGGCGCATAATGGTATCCGATTTTGGGGAGGAAACGAGATGTAAATGAGGTAATTATGTGTCTTAACGAGGGCAAACAGCGCTGACATTCTGGCCCTGGTAACCAGCGTATTTATAGCCCATAATAACCTTAAATGGGGCTGGCTGGAAGGCTGTCAAGGGAATTAGAGCTGTCTGAACAGCGCTGCTTTTGTTTTTATTAGGGGTTGTGTGTGTTTGAATCAGCGAGGTTCGACTTGGATTCTTCCATCAACCTGGGAGGAATGATATTGACAGGCGTAGCTTTTGGCTCCGAGACAGGAGGAAGAGGACGCCCCCCCCCCCTCCGGTCCTCCTGCTGAGTTATCCAAACCCCCCCTGCATTAAAAAATTGAGTTTGATAGTTTTGATACAGAAAGAAGCAGGATGAAACTTTAATCCCCCTCCCCCGTGGAGAGGTCGCCCACTCCGGAGGCCTCTCATGTAAAATGTATACGATCGGGCGAAAATATTTTTTTACTCTGAGAATTTTTTTATTTGTCTAACTAGTTAGTGTATAAAAAGCATTTAAGAGCCGGTCGTGAGTCAACGAAAACAAAGAGAGATCCATCACCAGATTGAGTTTCAGTCGTTTTTGGCTCCTTCAACGCGTCTCCTCCACCTCCACCTCCTCCTCCAGCCAGTTACGGTTCCTTTGTTTTTATTAAAACATGACAGAGAGATTTGATTTTTAAAAATGAATGAAGTGAAGTGGAACCTGGTTTCGAGGCGAGGTGGATGGGGGGGCAGCAGGTCTGTGGGTAAATGTTTTGGCATTAAGATTGTGCCGAGCGCAGCAGGAACTGTATTTCTGACGGCGTAAGCACACGAGGCTTTGGAGTTCAACCCATTTTCATATTCTCTCGTACATCCATTTCCCTCCTCTACAGATTAAAAAATGAGAATTTAGACAGCACCTCTGCGTTGGCATCGCACAGTAGGATTATCGCATGGCGCTGAGGTTTTTTTTTTTTTTCTTTCCAGGAAGTGGAAACGTGGAGATGTGGAGTGAATTTATTTTGAAGTGCTGGAAATTTTCTCTCGTACGTGATCAAAGATTCCTGTGTCTTTAATAGGAGGGAAATGCCAGGAAGTCCCTGTTTTTTTTTGCTTTTTTGGTGGTGGTGGGGGGATTTTAGTGACAGAATGAACTTTGCATGCAGCCGCTGAGTAACTGTAGGTGAGTTTTGTTAGTCAGCCTGAGTCACAGTTACACTATTCAAACAGCCTCCTTGGTATGTTTGTAATGACAAGGTGGCATCACCCGCCTCACCTGAGAGCCTTTACCTGCTTCCTTCTATGGTGCAGATACAAAGCAACCCCCTCACCTCCTCCTCCACCCTCCACCCTCCTCCCTCCCTCGCCTCACCCCTCCACTCGGTCTCTCTTTCCGATGGCACTCAGCCGTTACGTTCTCAAGGGAAGGGCAGACTGCTGGCGCCGCACTGTTTGGGCTCCTGCTGTATCTCACACACACACACACACACACACTCAAACACTCACACAATCTGTAACCAGCAGATGAAAAGTGTGAGCTCCGTTCAGCCTGCCAGAACTTATACACAGATAATGAATCTGTGGTGGAGAATTACAACACGCTGCCACTACTCTCTCTTCCTGCTGCTTTTGTTAGTCCTTAACATGGATAAGGTGCTTAGTGTTCCTTAGGAGGGAGAGAGAGACAGACAGACACACAAAGAGAGAGAGCGGGGAATCTGACACAGAGAGAATTACATTAGCAAAAGCATTTCAGGGCAGAAAATAGGATTGAATTAATCTTTATCAAACACAGCCAAGAGCCGAGGGATCACACCCTGGTTGAAGCCAACCTCAGAGTGGCTGGCCACTGCCCCCTTCACTACCATAATGACACAACACACACACTGAACAGCTTCAAATCCGAACTCCTGTATTTAGTATTAACTAAATGACTGAATGATTTTATTCTCAAAAACCAGGTTGGTGGCGCTCACTACACAGAGAAATAAAATGATTATGTTTTCGGTTTTTGAGTGCCACAAAAATGTTTTTCATTGTTGATAGATTAAAAGATACTGATTGGACTAACCTGATGCAGTGGGTCACATTTGTTTAGAGCTCAAAGAAGGGTAAATCATTATTTGCAAAAGTGTCTCTGCACAGGTGCACAGATGTTTGTCACAGGTGAATCCAGACAGGGCCTGCCAGTTAAAGTGTTATCAGGTCAAAAAACAAGGAAGCAGTTGGGAGACAGAGGTGAAGAACACTCCAGCTGTCACAGTGGTTGAGGCAGCCAGCGAGGACTCAGGGGCGCGGCAGCCAGCAGCACAGTAAACAATACAGATATGGACCGAGGGACTGGAATCCCAAATCATCTTAAAATAGCTACAGCGTGATATGAAAACATAATTAAGTTTTACCGTTTTATCTTTCTAGGCATGTGAGCTGATCAAGAGGCTTGTTTCAGTGCTCCTGCTCCTGGATGTTTTATGAGCGCAGGTCCTGATGAAGTTCGATCTTTACCTCCCTTAAGTGGAAAGACGCAATTTTGCAAAGACTTCAAACCAATGTAAAATTGATATTCTGACTAAAAGACAAAGTACCCCGTTTCTCTATAAATGTCTTTATCAGATTTTCTTGTTATTAGTTTCTATCATTTTCTCTTGAATATTACTCAGAAAAAAAAAATCTTATTTAATAAATAGTCTTCTAATATGAGTCTGACAACCCTGTACCCCCTCTGAAGTAATCTATATTATTCTAATCAGTATAAATGTGGTCATTAACAGAACCAATCAACAGACCAGATAGCAGACTGTGGCACCATCCTAATCTGGGTGGGAGGTTGGGAGGGTGGGGGTCAAATAGAGTGACAGCAGTGGAAAAGCTATTAATGTACTAAATCCCTACTTTATGGCTAAATTAAATATTCATGCACAATCTACTCCAAAACCCATTTGCCAACATTTCCTCCAGAATTTACTTTTCATATTTGCTGATTGTTATCACAGAGAAAAGGGAGAATGAGGAAGCAGAAGAAGAGGAGAAGCAGAGGAGCCATCGGGGGAGGAAGGGAGGGGGGAGTAACTAAAATCCTGGCCATCATTTTGTGGCTCATTTCAAATTAATTTAAAGCCAATACAGCTAAATTACACTGCCACCATCTCACTATGTGCACATTTTTGCACAAAGTTTTTTAGGTAAAGAGTTTAATGCAGTTGTGGATGAAAAATACTCTCAAATCCATTAGCAATGAAATATTCTGTGTGAAAGTTTTTTTTAAGGAATTCATAATATTATTATTATTATTACTATTATCATTTTTATTGTTATACTTAGTGGAAGTAGTAGTAATAGTAGTGGTAGTATAGTAGCAATAGTATTAAGTGAATCTACATAATAACACTGACCGTTAGCACCATTATCTAATACATCTCTGAATTTAGTGGCCATTTTGCACTATACAAAAAAGTAACCACAAACATGCTTTAAGACATGGCTCTGTTTTTTTGTTGTCAACACAGTGACAATCTGTAGTTATTCTAAATAAAATGACTCTGCTGTAGTATTTTTTGCCTCCAGATGCCATCAGCAGTGATGCAAAGGCTAGAGGTGGACACACCAAAAGACGTTAAAACACTTAGCAGGCAGATTTGAGGGGAACAGCAGAATCAGGTGGTATTTTTCTGTGTGTTTGAGTCACCCACATATACAAGTTTTCATGGGATCCTTTGTTCATTAAAAAACATAGACAGCACCCCACGAAATATATGTCTGGCTGCTGTTGTTTTTTTCTAAATGTAATGTTGGCTTTGAGCTTGCTAAGTGCATTAATTATTGCTGTGTGCTGCGATCCTGGTTTTATCCTCCTGCTCTCTTGATGAGGCCACATACAGGAAATAAGCATCTAGATGCAGTCACACTGCTTTCCCTGATGAACCACAAACACACTCACACACACACATAAATACCCCCCTGTCATATATCCGGGGTCGAGGCAATCCAGGGTTGATGTCTGATGAGGCTGCGAGTGAGAGAATCCTTCTCAACAGCCTGAATCATCTTACATCTTTCTCTGGTTCTCTCATCTCATCTCTGATGTCTACCTCATCTGGCATCACATCTGAGTCACTATTTCCACTTTTGTGTATTTTCACACAACCTTGCACCCCCACCTCCACCACCACCACACACACACACCCACACACACACACACACACACTTATCCACACAAAATGCCTGGACTCATCTGCTGCAACCCGGTCTGTGTGTCTAGCTGCATCTTAGTCATGGTCCCTTGGTAACAAAGAGGGGAGGTGAGGTAAGAATGAGCTAATGGGATGAGCTTTTCAGGTTATGTTTGGGTGTGGCAGTCTAGCCGGCTGAAGTAATGTCAAGCAACATGAAGTCAGAGGAAAACAGGTATACAGCACGCAAATCTTTGAAAACTTTACAATTAATAGTTCAAGACTGACATGATTTTAAATGTATAGAAAATTGTTTTGTTTTGATTGATGACCATGTGTAAGAAAATGCACACTATGTATCAGATCTAGAGATTTGTATCTGTCAGTTTTGCCAAAAGAATGAACAACCACTGAGAGTAGTAAAAAGAAACATCGCTTTTGGTTTGTTACTGTAGAAAAATGTCTACTTGCCAAGAGAAACGTGATCTTGTCTTCACTTGCATGACAGTGTAAGGAGATGTGTGTTGTGGTGCTGAGAGGAGGAGAGGAAGGATGGGAGCAGAGGGGAAGGAGAGCAAGGCTTTGTTGCGTGACCAGGAGCCCTTGGTTAAAAATACAACAAACCAAATAAAAGATTTATTCCTTCTGAGAGCAGAGAGCAGCTTCCTCTTGAGCAGAGGGAGGGGACAGCCACGGCCACCTGCACAGGGCACACAGTCCTCCCTGCTGCTGCCTTTATTGCACTCCCTCCAGCACTGTGGGCTGCAGTAATTTGATAATGTGCACAACAGCAGGCATGTACAGATAGTACATGTAGCTGATGCTGACACATGAATAAGCAAGCATGCAGTCAAACACACACATGCCATATGCATATGGTCATACTGACACGCAAGTCATTTAACCGATTTCATCATGATTTCATTAAATATTCATGACAACCAATTAAAAGAGCACCTAAGCTAGCTGTGAGGACCCTTTCCTTCATCTCCCTGTCATGGACAGTCAGTCCAGTCACCTGCTTTTGAACAAGGGCCCCATGGGTGTCTGTTGTACAACCACAGCACCCAACTTGGCTCTTTTTTAATAATCAGTCATCCAGTTTAAAGACAATAATGTGATACAGTTGCCAATAATGGCTCAGCAAGTGTTGACAGCTAAGTGATAACAAAATGTTTCTTTTGCACAGACTCAGATGAGTGTGGGTTTGGGTGTGGCCTTGCTGACAGTGTTCAAGTTTGAATCTTTTCCTCTTTATTTACAGAAGCTTTGGACAAGATGTAGATGAGTGTTGGCTTAAAAAATAAGCAAAGCAAAGTTTCAGGCTTTATAAGGTCTTCCTATGCAGAGACAACCACTGACTGATAAGTCTTCTGTGGGATACATGTGGAGCAGACAGATGGCTTTACACATTAAAACACAGTTGCTGTACATGAAATTTAGAGTTAAAAACAACTGTGCTTGGCAGCAATAGGTTATCAGAGATCTGAAAATCGCACTGTATGACTAAGGGCTTTTATGTCTGAAAGAATTGAAGATCTACAGAAAATACAGAAGGAACCATGGAGGAGGGCTGCAGCATAATAATATCAGTGAGGTTTGGGGTGCATAGCTTAAATGCAAGCAAGACAGGCAGTATACATTCACATAACCTGGACCAGTGTGCAAAATTTGTTCTTCAACAGATGTGAGTCAGTCAATCATGTAGTTGCCCAACACATCTCCTAGCCAAGTCTCTGCCTCAATCTTCTTCACAGCAATCATCAGTCTTTTCATCCTCTAAACAGATTAATTTAAAAATCTGTCACAGTACATGTGGGCTAACAGTTCCACTCCTCAGTAATATACCCTGGGCTGATCAGGTTAAGCCTGATGGTGATCAGTTAACAACTAGTGATGATCACTTAAAGGCCTTGTTACCAGATTCCTCAAGTCTGAGTGCCTGTAGGATACAGCAGATCACTGACTGATAGCTTGAAGTGTTATAATTCTTGTTGTACTTAAAAAATACCTAATGCTCAGATTCAGTTTGCTGTTTGCGGGCACTTCATCACCACCAACTTTTAAATAAGAAAATATGATATAAACTGCTGAGATCTTTTTCTCATATGCATAAGCAGTCACACTGAGGTGACATAACTCATTAAGGCAGAGTTTGTTTGGGGAATGAATGATCTCCACAGCATCTGACGTTCTGTATCCCCTAAACACATTTTGCAGTAAAACAACCCTGCTTAGCCCCTCCCACAAACATGGCACATGGATAATCCTGTGTTTTAATGAGAACAGTCAGTACTTGTTTCAAACAGGCTCAGTAGTTAAAGACATACTAATGTGCTGACAGACTAAGTATTTTTAGTTAAGACAGACCACAGAACAGTTGGTAAAACATTAAGACTGATTAGTGTTGCTGTTTTGCCCTCACTGTTCTCTTAAGTTTGCTGGAGGTGATGGACTGCAGTACATGTTGCATTTAATGTGAAGGGATCGCTGCACCAGATCCAGTTTAAAATACAGCCTTTTAAATGCTACAACAGTCAGCAACCAATCATATGGCGACCAAGAGCAGTTGTGCCTTGTGTGCTTGGATTAATTTCGCACAGCAATTATAAATTTGCTCACCATGCTGATCTTTGGTGCTGTGGTTGGGAGGCCTCTGTGGGCCAGTGGGTAGTTGCTAATCAGCTGTAGGTCTGGCTCCACAAGAGGGTCTGTGTGTCCATGGTCAACACTCTAAACATGACTGTTTCTTCTATGCAAACAGAAGCAGTTCTGCAGTGTAGAACCTTACCTGCCCAAATGTCACCCGGCATCAGTTATCGGCAAAACTGGTAAATTTGTTTGCTTCCAATTAAATTAACTACAACTATCCAACTGTCAGCACTGTATATTATAGAGTTCTAAATCTACATTGCATGTTGTCATATCTCCTGTTTATCATATCTATCAGGCAATAAGTTATGTTGTTCAGTATGTTAAGCAATGTGTGTGTGTGTCTCCTCTTGGCACAAACGGGTAACCTCAGCGACTGCTGAGCCAAGAGTTTCCTCTGTGACCCGGCAAAGAATCAATGACAGCGTCTTGACACTGGGGACCAATCAATGACTTGAGGACACTGAGAGCATACTTGATACTTCGACACACATTTGCACTCATACACACAGAGACACAGAAGGACTCTGTCCTGTCATCATTTCCCCATTGGGCTGTGATTGACCCCTGCCTGATGGAGTGCAGGTGTAGTGACCTGGTATTTACCAGTGAACGCTGAATCAATGGCCTCACAGCAGCAGACACACAGTCAGGACAACCCTGCAGCATTACTGAGCAGAGATCAAGGCATGGCTATTCCAACATTACAGGGTCTGATTGCATTACTCAATTAAAACAGTTGACATTTATGTTTTCTGGACTAGATAATACATCAGGACTCTCTTTTATATTGCTGTTTTTCTTCCTGAAAAGAAAATATTAATACTGCATGGTATGATATTGTTATGCTATACCATGTAGGTAATGTGAAACAAGTCATTCATGTTAAATTACGCCCTTGATGCATCACTGTATCATCATTGTTGTTGTCAGTGGGACAAATATGCAAGTAAACCGTTGTCCATCATCAAGTTTTAGAGAGCAGTCTTTCCATTATATTTCTGTGTGCTGGCTCTTCTTCCGTGTATTAAAATATTTTATCTTTTAAAAATACTCCAGTAACCAGTAGAATAGTGGAAAATCTACTATAGTTGTATAGTCTTGTATTTCCAGTATTTTCTGTTGTTGGTCTTCAATCAACTGTGAGAATGGGACAGAAAATGGAACTAAGATTCCTCCATATGGGACTCAGAGCTCCTTTTACAGACGACAAACTTTCAAAGTTTTGCGACTGAAACTTAAGTTCCTGCACAACAGTTAGCTTGAATATTGACTTGCCAATTCCCCTGTCTTCACACCAAACCCTATTGGAGTATCAATAGACAAGACGTAAGGTTGAAAAGTTCACCTATCCCTCCTCTGGGCCTAATTGGAGCTGAAGGTCAGAAGACGTGTATGTTCCTATTGGTTTATTGCCTTTCTGGGATAACAACAAGAGCAGTGAATGTATATGCGTGCAAGCCATAGAGCAATTCTCCTCTCCTTGAGTCTTGCTGCCTTTTTTTCATTTCAAAACCTGTTATTTTTATTTTTTATGATATCCCCAAAACAAATTCAAATGTCTGTTATCTTCAAGTAACCAGACAGTGAGAGACATATTAGAAAAGAAATGAAACAAAATGTTGTGTGACTAAAGCGTTTTCTGCAGCACAACTTTCCCATTTAGCCGAGTTCAATCAGGTATCGGAATGGAGTGCTGAATAGTTCTTTAAAGCTGGAGCAGGCTGGACTGCTGTGTTACTGGTAATTAAGCGGGACAATAATTAGCTGCTAGCGGAGAAGAGAAAGGGAGGGAGGCGGGGAGGTAGTTCGAGGGAGATGCACTGCAACACAAATACAGCAAACAAAACACAAAACACACACAAACACACGCATTTAGTTAATCTGCAAGATGTGAGAGATGTGTGTGTCTCTCTTTCCTCATGTCAAAGCAGCTGAAACCCTCTTCAGATGTTGACGTGTGGACCAGATGATGCGTTGTCTGGTGTCTGGTAACTTCTTATCACAGCTTAGAATGAGAGTGAAACTGAGAAAAACCAGGATGGATGATAAGCAGGGAGACACAAAGAAGCATGAAATAAAGAATTAAAAAGATGATGGAGCAGAATGATCATCAGAGGACACTCGTTTAAAGAGGACACACTCACAAGTGGAAACAGTGCTCACAAGTAGCGGTGAGTTTATCAGTGGAGGAGAGAAAGTTACGCTGTGAAGTATGTCTCCCTCAGTGTCTCTCCCTCTCACTCACACTCACTTTCTCTCTCTGTCTGTAGCACTCTGTCAGAAGAGGGTCAGCTTGCTGCCAATGCCTTGTGACTTGGAACCTAAAAATCAATTTAACACCCGAGCTAAACAAAGCCACATTGACCATTACAGGTACCTGGCTTATGGCCAGTTCCATTAGCAGTGTGAGTATGTGTGTGCTGGTGAACTACGCTGGTCAAGAGGTTGAGTAGTGCTGTTGTAAAGCCTGTCTGGTCTACTGCTGTATAACCTGTCTGTGTCCAAATGCGGCGAGACGGGAATAGCAGCCAGAATGAGATTTAATACGTGGAATTGCCTTTCTGCTGATTGCTGGGAATCTTGAGGCCCGAGTGTTTTCCAAGGCGGCCAAACAACAAGCTATCAGTTTCATTTGGACGAGAAAAGCAGGCAGGAAGGTGGAATGAAGACGGATAGACGGAACATAGAGAAGTAGATACAGTACGCACCAAATAAAAGCAGTAATAACACACGTCGACAAAAACAAGTTCCTAGATAGAGACCCCATCAAATCAACTAAGATTATTGCTTTATGAGGAGTGTTGTGTAACATATACATCAACAAATTAAGTAATGACATCATAACTTACTTTAAAAATCATTAGGAAATGTTATTAAACTCTCAGTTCAGAGTCATGGTGATAGAAGACTACATGTGAGCTCCAAAGCTCTTCCTTCGAATCCTAAAGCATTTAGTGGCAGAATGGGACAAGTTCTCTCTCTTTCTACTCTGGAGTCTCTTCTCACATGAATACACCTGGATTACCTTTAAGGAGGCTTCAGAGCAGGATCCTGAACACCTGAACCATCTTAAATGGCTCCTTTTAATGTAAAGCACCCTCTGAATATCTCTCACCCAGTTCCTACATGTTCCACTGTCAAGGAAACTTATTTCTGCTGCTTACTCTTTCAGCGATAAGGACTGTAACTATAGATGTACATTAGAGAGTAAAGTGACTTCTTGATCACTTGACCTCCAGACACATTATGACAGCCTGGCAGATTGTTTGCAAGACAACACAGACATAATCGTTCTGCCTGTTGGGTAGCAACTCACACTCAAGAGGGGGAATCTACACCTGACCATGACACATGGTGGCTATGAAAAGCACTCATATCATAATTCGCATTAACCTGTAAACTGTAACTAGCAGCAGTGTTTGATCATCGTTATTAACATGAGAAAAATGATCAATGATTATTTAATAGCTCTCATAGTAAAAAAAAAAAAGACTTTGAAAAGTGCTTTACAATTGAGAATAAATTGAAAAGAGAATTAAATGGAAAAACTGTGCTCAACTGTAAATAAAAAATGCTAAATTCTGCACGTCTAATTAATTAAAATCAAGTTAATAGAAGTGCCTTTTGATTTTTGGTGAACAGCAAAAAATAATAACTCAATCAGTGTAATTGGAAAACAACTTGAAGAACCAGTCTTTTATCATAAGGTCACGTCTGTCAGTTCATTCTTCTTCTCCACCTCATCATTCCCCCACATCTGGCTCAAGTATGTGTGAGTTGCACGCAGTCTCACTGTGCATTTTTTTTTTTTAAATACCACTTTCAGTGTGGTAATTAGCAGATGAATGGCTTTTATGCATCAGGCTCTGAGCTTGGTATCTACAGTGTTTTTCCAATGGAAAAGTTGAGAAAGAAGCCATGAGCCTTTATCATCTCAGGCTGAAACTCATCCAGCTAACACACCATCACTATGGAGCTTTTACACGACCCAAGTTACCTCATACGAAAAACGAGTGCCCAACTGTGCGAAAAATCTTGCCCTCCTCTTGCCAGTTGGACAGCCCCTCCACAGCAGGGGCCCACCTCCCTGAGCGAGACCCTTAATCCTGTGAGGAAGAAGGAAGGATTAAAGGCGTCGCTAGTCTGGCACAAGGTGGAAGTTTTCAGTAATATATTTCATATATAGTAATGTACTGTATCATATTTTTTTATATATAATATATTTACAATTTTTATGTACACAAAAATTTTTGGTTTTGGTTATTTGAAAGGAGACAACTCAAAAGTACTGCATGTGTGTAAGGTGTTTTTCTACTGTGACAGAAGCCTTGTTGTTGGGGTGCCTCCATGTGGAAAAGGATGCACCCACACCAGCCTCTCCCCACCTCCATCTTGCCAAAATTCGCCCTCCCTTGCAGTTCCAGATCTTATACTGCCCTAGCACCCCAAGGTCTCCACTCCTCTCAGGAGTCTCTTTTCCTCTCTTGAGATAAAACAAACAAGAAAACAGTCATTTGACGCATCTGTAATCACCTTAGCTATATCCACTGGAACTGAGGGCTTTTAATTTGCTGTGCTTTTAATTTGTTTTCACAGCAGTTTCGAGCAAATTGAATTTGTTAATTAAAGCAGCAAAATGAAATGCTGAGCATTATTGACGAGATGCTAATTGGGTTAGTGTGGAAATTGGAAGTGGGGGTGAAGAGTGTTGGGTGGGGGCTAACGAGAGGGTTGAGGGGGGAGAGTAGGGCATTTTGGGGTATCAATAGACAGGACAAATCACATTACAGAACAGCACAAGAAAGGCTACATGCCAAGTGGCCCCCGTGGCGGCTGCATTATGGCTTGCGTGTGCTCGTGTGCAAGCACAATACATCTCCCCTGGCCTTTTCTGGCAGTCATACACAAACACAGATAGACAGCTGTACTTCCTTCTGATTTCTTTCCAACACCAATAAACACAACAGCAACCACACACAGAGTAGCATATGTCTTATTCCATTAATAGAACGTAAGGAAAATAAAGTAAGGAACACGGTTTATTTGATACCACACGTTAAATGGATGAACAAAAGTAGCACAGCTCCAACAGCAAATTATGATAAGACACTTAAAACTTATCTTGATTAGTATATTTGCCGAAAAGATTTATTGTTGTAATCAATACCAGCAATTTGGAATTCAGAAATGTAAAAAGTCAATAGAACAAGGACAGCAAAATGCAGCAATAAACAACATTTCTTGTGGCTCCATTCTTTCCAATCTTTCCAAGTGGAAGCTCAATATCACGGATACACACAGAAAAAAAAAAACCCTGCCAGGTGGGACACAAGCTCAAAGAGGGGCCAAGGTAGCAACAATATATAGATAATTGAAAAAATATCTTTTTATCAGGTGCAGTTGGGCAGGCTTCAACAATGTTAAATCAAATCAGCTGCTTTCTCCCTTTTAAAAGCAGCACACTCACAGACATGATGTGCGTAATGGGCTGGAAGGAGAGTCCAGTCTGGCTTTTTCTGAGATGAGGCTGATGGATTTGTCTGGTAGATGCAGGAGTACAAATACACTAAAGCAAAACAAGTACAATATAAATATACAGCAATCCAAACAGGCTTTCAAGGACAGACGATGTTCCTCTTTGAGCTGAATTTACATACATTTCAGGATACATTAAAATCCATTCCGCCATAACCAGAGATGATGTCTAATGCGGCAGTAAGGAAAACATCTCTGCTTTCAGGTGACAAAACACTGAAGTATAATACATTTTGTAAGACTAACTTAACGAAAGAGTAGAATTTATTCACTCCAGAAACTGAGGTAAGTATAGTCTGTCACTTTATTTTGATGAAAAAAATAAAACCAAAAACTTTCACCTAAAATTTGGAGTGTGTCACACCATGTTTTGCTGTGATGACAATAATCTGTTTCTATCTTATTTGTATTGTTAATCATATATTCTTTTTACTTCCCCCCTTTTTATACTGTGTGTTCAGTCAGGCTGTAATGCCTTGGCCTTCTTGACAGATAATGACATCCGCTCCTCAGAAAATACAGAAATATCTTCCTGTTGGTTTTTAGCATATCCACTGTTTGGTAATGCGGTTAGTTTCCCTGCTTAGCACAGCACAGTCTGTTTTTCATACTTTGTGAAGTGCTTGTTTGGCTGCACCACAGTGAAACAGTATTTATACCCCATCTGGTCTTTGTACTTCAGCATACCTCAAGCATTGTGACAACTGAAAAAGAAGGAAGCACAGAGTTAAAATGACTATGGCATCATAGTCTTTTGTGTAAAGTTAGAGAGCGAAGATTGATGGTGCAGCCCTGAAGACGTTCTGTGAAGTGGAGTGGTTGCAGAAAATTAAAAGAGCTCTCTTTTGATCTTAATGACTCTGTTAAGTACTTTATTTATACTGTTAAGAATTTCATAACTTTGTTTGCAAGATTGCAAGATTTGTTTGTTCTGCAAAGATAAACTCATTAATATCATTGAATGCACTCTCCTAACAGGTTTCTGTGCACTGTGCATACTTTCCCTCTCGCCCATACTTATAGATTAAATCACCTTTGCAAATGAAGGAAACCATAAACCTCCCCACCCCCTTGCCTAACGGTCTGGTATCAAACATCACTCCTTAACTAGCTCATTGACCCCTCAGAGCTCTGCTGAGCTGTTCACTGCTAAGCTCACTCAGTCTCCCTCCGGGCATGTTGGCCCAATGCACTACTAATGAGACGAATTCACTCATTTGGCTTGAGACCCTCGCAGGTGAAGGACAGCAGCATCGGGTTGAGTCAAAGACAGAGATGGAGGGAGAAAGGGATCAAATGAAGAGAAAAATGACAAAAACAAGTAAGATTACGAAAGATATGGAGGCAGAGTGAGGGTGGACTGTGTGTTTGGAAACAAAGTATGAGAGGCAGGGAAAAGAAAAAGGAGGGGGGGCTTGAGAGAGCAGCAGCGAGCTGGGTGAGACGCTGAGCAGTGGTTAAATTAGGGAGGTGATTATAGCACTAATTACAGGCTCAGCCGCTTCATTGATAAGGTCCCAGCCTACACCTGACAACGCTTATTGCCCTATTCTCTGCAATGTTAGAAATACTCATACGCATTATTTGCACACATTCAGAAATAAGTGGGATTTGGAAATGGAAAGAATATATCATGGCATCCATTAAGGTGTTTGCAACATTGTTTTTACACGCTCTTCTTCTCCCTACAATCCATTAACCCCAGTTATAAATACAACTCCCGCGCTATATGAATAACTATATAAAATTCTATGACCTTTTCTTTAGTGCCTGCTGAAGTTATGCAACGTCAGTAACTTCTTTACAAATTGGAAAATATCGAGGCAGTCTCACCAGAAAATGCAAGCCTCACAGTTTTTCACATCTTGCATTACTGACATCGCCAATACTGTCTGATTCCCTGCTTGTGTGTTTTCAAGTGGCTATTACCACAGATAAGCATTTTTGTAGATGAGTTTGTGCTGAAATTCGTCATTTGTTTCTTAACCAATTGATTTCCCCAACTGCAGCCTGGCCCATCCAGAGGTTATGACTCCGTCCTTGACCACTGCAGCGAAAAGATTCAATACACTGTACATCATTTTCTACAAAGTCTCTATTTCTACCAGTTGTATCACATAATATCCCATTTGGAGAGGGCAAATTTGAATGCTATTCATGGTCCCTATTACCAAATGTCCTCATCTAAGAGAGTGCACTCAGCAATACGAATCAAACCGAAAGGGATTGATTTGTTGGGCGCCACTGTATTTTAGGCTGCCAGTAAATATATCTTGTTCATAACAAATTGTGGGTCTGTGTTTTGTAATCATAAAAAGGATAAGTTTGGGGGAGATATGAGAGGCGTTCTTTTAAGGGGGCTGATTACAGCAGGCACCATCTGTGTGGAGCACACAGCTGCCTGCCTCATCAGAATACCTAATATTCCAGTGGAGGGGCTCTAAGTACCTGGCAAACCCAAGTAGATAGATAACAAAGAGCCTATTAAATAACGGACAAAGTGGCCTGTGAAGGTAGGGGTGGGGGAGTGTGTGGTTGGAATTAGTCTTTTTGCTACACACAGACACACATACATACACACACACACACTGAGATGAGATAGCCCTGAGTTCTAATTAAAATTCTCATTCCCATCTAAGGTGGTAATTTTGATCAGAGGAAGAGTAGAAAGTTTGATGTCTTGCAGACAGCTTGCTCCTGTTCCTTCTCTCTCTCTGTCTCTCTGTGTGTATTTCTCTTTCCTCAGTCTTAATCAAAATCAATGTTATCTGCCCAACCTGGTAACTCTTTCTTGCCCTTGCTTGCCCTCAAAGAAATGTTGGAGCCATCTAATTTACAATCCCGCCTCTTCTCTGATACAGAGTTATATAGATTAAAAAACATGAAAAGTGAAAGCAAATTGTATGTTCACACATATGCACACACACACACACACACACACACACGCACACACACACACACACACACACACACACACACACACACACACACACA
>JAPZDY010000021.1:16844741-16858344 GCA_029783645.1 Ctenochaetus hawaiiensis | reverse complement strand
ATATTTTTTTTTCACACATATTCACACACACACACACACACACACACCCACACACACACACACACACACACACACACACACACACACACACACACATACTTAAACATTCCCATAATGGCCTGTGCCTTCCCAGTCAGATAAGGAATTTCCTCAGAGCTTATTCGTCCTTTTCACCTCTGGGTATCGAAGGGACATCTTGACTAACTGATGGTCAAAACAAGAGTGCAGTAAATCAACACTAACTTGTGAAAAAGAGATTTAAAAAGGTAAAATCCTGTGATAAAACACATGCATTATACTAATTCTCAGTTTAACTCATTTGTTCTGTCAGAGAGAAATTAAAACAGGGACACTTACAAAATTTGAGTAAATCTCCAGTTGTCATACATGGGAAGTTAAAATATTACATCTACAGATCAAAACAGGAAGTGACACGAAAATACTTGTCTAAGATGAAAAGTCATGATGCTTTTGGCTCGTACAACTTGAGACTTAGGCTGTCTCAATGAAAGTTTCCACTGTACAATTAAAGTGACTTATAATAATGATATTTCATAATATCTGTAGATACAGAGATTTAAAAAATGCTTTCCATTCAATTAATCTTTAACTTTGTTCATTGTGCTTGGTCTCTTTTGTGTTTAAGCATCACACTTGTGCTGCTAATTATTCATGACAGCACGTCATTTCCAGACCGTGTTGAACTGTAGTGTAAAGTGAAATTAAAGCTAATAAGGTTAAAGCAAAATTAGTTTATTATTTCATAGATAGAAAGATAAATTAGCATTTTTTCTGTTAAATGAATCATTATTTTAGTCACTTTTTGAACAAAAAAATTGCATTTTCCTTTTTTCCAGAGTCTATAATTTTCAGCTCTTTTTGATCTTCCATGATGATAAACTTACTCTTGGGTTTTGGACTTTGGGTCAGACAAAACAAGACTACTTAGACTTGAGATGGACATTTTACTATATTCTATAATATTGCAGACAAAATGTCAGAATGAAGAAATGTATCAAAACAGGTTGTACTGATACAGATACCAGTATTGTAAATGCCTCTGACACTGCTTAATAACTGCATCAGATATAAGTCTATGCACTAAGCTAATATTAAGCAACGGTGATTGGAGGTTTAACACATTCACACATTTTGCCGGTAAAAGCTGATGCAGATCCAAGATCTGGTTTGAAATGTTTTTCAAGGACTTACAGCAAAAAACAGCAATAGGAAGTAGCATGTAAACTGTCAGGAATCATTGTGGATGTATTTTAATACCAAGTGGATGTCAGTGACATTACATGTTTACACACAATCCCAGTATTAGATGTGTGTTAATTTGGTGTGTGTTAGCTAAAGGGGGGCAACAGTCAGACTGCATGGACTGACCAAGGTACCAGAAGGGGGAAGGCCATTATTAAATGCAGGGTTCCAAATTGCAGCTTGTTTTGTCAGTCATGTTTACTGTGGAGCGTTCAATTGGGTTTCTCTCCAACTAATAGTCACTCTCCAAGCTCTCTCTTTCTCTCTCTCTATTGCTTTTTGCCTTTTCTCTGTCCTTTTTTCCAGCTCATTACTCCGAAACAATTATATTTTGGTAGAAAGCCTCTTAGTCGCAGCCTGCTGCTGGCTAAAATGAAAACAGTCAGTGCAGAGGCAAGACGATGGATCACAGTGTCAACACCAAAGTTATCATCACCTTGCTTGATTTATATTTCTCCAGTGCTTTTTTCAGTGCACTCTGCAAACTCACATCTACACGGACAGATGTATACACACACACGCACACACACACACACACACACACAGCCACATACACACACACAAGGAAAGTTTTCTCAGATGAGCAGGCTGCCTAGGGTGGTGTAAGGGGGCTAACTGAATGGCCATCATTCTGATAGAGCACCTTCATTGAGGCTGTAAAATTAAACAGCCAATTTCACCTGGTAATTGGATAGTGAAATATTCGTGGTCAGACTCCCTGCCGTGAGACAGTAGCATAATGCAGGGAACAGAGTGAAAACACAGGGCAGATCATCACACTAAACTGTCACAATGGTGTAAAACTGGCAACTTTCTACAACACTTTAATAAGTCTATATCAACTAGTCGATGGGCTTTCAAACCAAACTCCCTCTCAGCTGTTAAGAGTGAAAACAGCGGAGCCGAGGGCCATCACATACCAGCTACAGTTGTTAAAAATATAATTTGAACTGAGGATAGTATTGGTATTCACAGTGGCAAGTGTTAAATGATACATATCTCAGGGTCAAACATTAAGAATTCTTTCAGTTAGTCTCTCCCAGGCTGCTCTAATTGCCATAAATACACTCTAATTAACGAGCTTGAGTTTCTGTGATGTTTTTTTTAAGCCAAAAATAGCATTTACAGTATGGTATAGTATTTGTTAATTACCAGTGTTTCAGAGAGGCAATAAGAGGACTTCACACCAGCAGATGGAAATACCTCAGGGTTTAGGATCCCTCTTTTTCAACATACTGTGTTTGCCAATAGAGGCAATGGAGATGCCACCCTTTGGCTGTCTGAACTCTGCCTGGAGGAGTTAGCGCCTCTGCGAGGATCAAACACTCGAATGAGCCATGATGATGGGCCTGGTGATACTCACTGCTGTCTCCAAGGCCCCACCACAGAGGGCTTTTTCTGCATCAACCAGTTCCTCCCCACTCCAAATTTTCCTCACCCTCAACCCCAGGCTTTACCGTTTGAACTTAACTTCAGAGAGTCTTTATATTTTTTAATAAAAAATTTCAGTGGGCCCAGTGCAGCTGAGTTTACTCTTTCTATCATTAACCAACGTGGAAGAGAATATTGAAATGACTGGTGGGTTTAATCGAGACTTCATGGGAAAAAAACAGCACTGGTTGTTTGCTTAAGTTTCTACAATGACTTATTTTTACCCAACAACAAGGTCCTCCCTCTTGTGTCTGTGCAAACTATGACCGTTGTCTCCCAAAACTGAAGGTGGAACTGGTGTTATTAGCGATGCAAAGCCTTTAAGCATTAGGTTAGGAGGCACGGTTTGGTCAATAAAAGAGTCAGACTCTGTTTTGTTAGACAACAATTTGAACCAGCAGTAAATGTGTCTTTCCTCATTACCACAATTGTAGTCTAACCTAAGTTATTTGAATCCAAATTACAATCTTTCACTAACCCCTTTTTTTGGGCTTAAATTTGGCTTGAATTTCAACAAAGCATTGGCAAGTAAGAAAATAGGATTATTCAAATTTATAAGCATGTAAGATAGTTTAAAGCACCAATGAACAGTGTCAGTTGGTGGTTGTGGATTAGAAAATGCTAATCTGATGGTACAGCCACCTCAGGTGGCAACGTAACATAGCTTTACTCCAGGCAGAGCACTGAAGAAAGCAAATCAGATGCCACAGTTGTATAAATAAACCAGGAAAGTTTCATGTTGATATTTGATGATACTCTATTTACCTGTGGTGTCTTCCCTTAACAAATGCATGTGTTAAAAAAAAGGTGTGGTACTCATGGCAGAATCTTTGCTCAATACTGTAAAAATGCTTCTTTAAATTACTTGATTTCATTAAGAAATAGTCACTCTACAATCAGAATTAATCTAATTAACAGTACTAGCTATTTTAACAGGCAAAGTTAGACCTGTGTACGTAGCTAGTTTAGTTTAAGTGAGAAAAAGACATTTCTTTTGGTACTGCAGACTTTGTTTGGCACCATAAAACATGCATGCAGTAAACACTAAGCACTAAGGGAGAAACACCAGCCAATAACAATTCAGGCTGTTTAACTTGTACATCAACAGTCTAGTCAGCCAGCCAGCCAAGCAGTCAGTGTCAGGGATGAGACAAGGCCATAATCCAATTCTGGTTTTTACACGGCGTCATGCCTTTACCTTTGACAGTGTGATTGATGTGTATGTAAATGTGTTTTGAGGAGAGCTGTGAGCAGCTAGTTAAAGCAGACATTTAGGGCTGCCCTGTCAAAGATGAATGGGGGGAAGGAGGGAGAGGGAAGAAGAAGAAGAGGAGGGAGAAGGAATCCACAATAAAGACAACTATTGATCCATGAATAAAGATGGACACTGAAGGAGCCCTAGACAAGGCGTTATGTACCTCTTGAGCGTCACTCTGAATTCATAGGGAGGCAGTCTGACAGCTCCACAATGGCATACTACGGGGAGTCTCTATCAGACACACACCAAGCAGGAAAAGGTTAGTGCCTTTTCAAGTGCCCTCTCTGTTGTCCTCTCTCACCCCTGGTCCTCCTTTTCCCTTCACCATTTCTTAAGTCAATAGAGAAAAAGCACTGAACATTGAGGTCAAGACACTAAATAGATCGTAGATTCCTTTCAAGAAACCATAGTGTGTTCCTGTTGTGTCTAAAAGTGTATGTCTTGATGTACACTTGGTACATGTGCTCGCATGCGTGCTTTCTCTTTCCATGCTTTCACACGTCCCTGTGAGACTGTCATGTGGGCAGTAAAGTTTAACAACTTCAGGGGAACAATAGGTGACAGGGACCTCAAATCTACCCGACCGTTTCCACAGCAACCAAGGATGGAGGAGGAAAAAAAGAGGGAGGGAGGAAGGAGGTAAAAAGTCTCGTCTCCATCAGTCATGCACATATCCACTGTGATTTGAAGCCATCAGTCACTGGAGTCAAGTCTTCGCCTTGGAACTTAGCATGCAGGCACTAGCCTGTGTAACTGCCGCCAGTAATCTGTCTAGATATTGTCGATCTATTATCCGAGGCAGTGGGGTGAATGCGCTCATTTTCTGTGCTTCATGATGGACAACTGGGCTAAAGTAAACTTCAAATGATCAGACAGACATAATACATTATTCTGACTTGTCTGACTTGAGCATAATTATTGCCACTGTTAACTTTTGAAACAATAAGATATTGGGAACTTAAACACTAATTTAATTAGATTAAATGAGATAAAACTGATTTAATTAGATAAACTGAAATTGGGCCACACCAGCAGCAGGTAGGAGCAGGACACAGCTACAGAAGAAAGGAATAAAACAACCAAAAGGACGTAACGTACTCATGTCTATAACTCAATGTACCAAAACTGAAGAAAGTGCTACTATAGCAATAAATAATGCACAAACAGTAACATATCCAGACTGTATTCAGAAGAAGGGATTTAGTAAATGCTTTCAGCGTGATTAATATTTCAGTTTTATCCATATTAATTTTAAAAACTGTTTTTCTTTTTTAGACTGAGCTACTTTCTCAGATATTCTCTCCCTAGTATGGCAACATATTTGCATGTCAGCCTGCCACCTTACTGACATAACAGGCTGAAACTATAAGTGTTGCTAACTCATTAAGGTGCAAGCAGAGGATTTCTTTTTTATTAAAGAGATGGGTTCCCTTTCAAATTCTGTCTTCCACAAAAGAATTGAGGAGGCAAACTTGAAAAGAAGAAGGCACACCTATGTGACATATCTCAAAAGTATGAGGCAAACAAATGAAAAATGAAGACATTTTTCTTTGAGACTGCTGTTGATGTTCTTTTTCCTTTGCTATCAATAGGAACTCCTGCATAAAAATGGAGAGATGGATTGACAGGAAACAGAATACTCATTTCCTGCAAAATGTTTCCCCAGCCATCAGATGGCATCAAACAATGAGGCGCACAAATATATAGAGAAAGTACCATTCAAGAGGGAGAAATCCTGGGAGAGAATGTGCAAAAGAAAGAGAGACCCCACATACGTCCTCCATGCCCTCTTGTGCCCTAAGGACCCTGCACTCTGCTCTGTTGTGACTCTGATGAAAAGCAGGCCGCAATCCCTTTCAATTTGGCCAGTGTGCCCCAGTCCTGTTAAAGGCAATCGACTGGCTGAACAGAGGCACTATATCACAATATGCAGGTGCAGACGAGTCCGGCAGAAGAGAGAGGAGAGACATGGCGCCTTAGGAGAGAGAAAGGGACTCTGGCATCCATCTCTCTCACACTTAGGCTGACGTTCAACCATGAGGGAGAAACACACACTCACAGGCACACATACAAACTCACGTACAGGCTGGGACCGGGCAGCAGTGGGAAAGCAAAAAACGAGAGGTGAGAGAGAATAGAAAAGTGGAGGAAAAATGGGACCCGTCACTTCCTTCATTTTTTTTCTCCTTCTCACTTCAGGTAAAAAAAAAAGAAGATAGAATAAAAGAAAAAAGAAAATGTATTTCGTGCAACTGGGGAGTGGTGCAGTGAAGAAAAAAAACTGCCTAGGATGAGAGCAAGGTGTTTGTTTTTGTGGTGGGTAAATGCCTGTGTAGGCGTGTGGGAGGCCAGTGGCTTGATCAGAGCTGTTCGTTATCGAGAGTCTTCAGGCCCCCCAGGCGTGCCGAGCTGCTGGCCCGAGTCAGAGGGGCAGAGCCTGGGGTAGGGTGAGGAGTTGGAGCCCTTGCCCAAGGATGGGTGAGAGGCCAGCAGACTGTAGAAAGCAGCAAAACCCCTGAAGAGTGGTGAATATATCACACTGAAGATCTGATCTTACCTCAAGTAATTTGTTTATTGACATACCCTGCCATTTTCTGTCTGAAAAATAAAGCATCTCATGCCCAAGTGATCCAACCAAGAGATGTAGTCAATGTACTGTACTGCACTGCATAGGAATCTTGACTCTTCTGGGCCCCATAGAGGATATCAGTGAGTGCTTTGTATAAAGATTGAGGACTTCTGATACACACTTGGCATGTAAGAGCATAAAGCATTCATACCCTCTCAACCTCTTGAGGGGAACACTGAGGAAATGGAAGCTGAGAGCTCGCAGTACAAGCTCAGGTCAAGGATTTGATGTCGTGTGACATCTAATCTGCTTCATAGAGAATTCCTATCACATGCAATTGTTGAATGGTGAGGTCTATAACTATAGGCGAGGATAAAACTGCAGCAAGTCTGCAATCATTGCATTTAACCATGACCTGTCAGTCATCCTTGGCCTTTAGCTCCGGCTTATCACTACACATATTGGGTAGGATCATTCCTCTGTATCTAGGCTTCAAAAGTAATCTAACCCCATAGAAATGCCAGCCGATGTTCACACACATACATACATACATACATACATGCAACACCCAAATTAGCTTGCAGCCACTGTACTGCATGCATAGACTGTGTTGTATACTTAAGCACAAACACACACACTCAAAGAGCAACTAGAGGTTAAAAAGTTTTGCTGAATTTAAACTTTAGGTTTGAATTCTCTTTATGCCTTCTCTCCCTTGCAGAAAACATCATTAACATACAAACTTAGAGTTATGTTCCACAATGCTAGATGCGACTGACAGAGCACGCTGATCCTTGTACATTCATTCCAGTTGTTGATAAGTTTCATATCTATTGCGAGCACTTGACAATCTCTTTTACTATTGTTACTGCCTGATATGATAGCTAACTTTACAATATTGTGGAGTAAAACAACGCAGTGTTAGGTATTTTATGCTATCTATGCTCTCTTACCAAGACTCCTGCACATTATTCTACAGATTTATCTCATTGCACATACTTCCTCTCCCTCCTCCACAACTCAGCAAGAAAACACTATTTGCATTAAAAGACAAACTTAGGAATTTTCCCGACAACTTTAAAATGCATATTCAAGTTCATATATCTTTCACCCCCCTTTGAGATATTTTCTGGCATTTTTTTGTCTTTATTGGACAGGGGCAGAGACAGTCAGAAGGAGAGACAAAGAAATGATATGCAGTAAACCTTCAGCTCAGTATAAAGTTTGTTAGTACAGAGAGGGAAGTCTGCATTAGCACAGCTGTGCCGGTCACTGCTAGTTATAAGCTAACAAGCTAACAAACAACATAGACAAGTAAAAGATGCTTACTATGCTAACCTTTCTGATACCTCTGAGAGTTACTAACTTTAGACAGACTCCTCATTTGAATCATGGTCTAACTGAAGTTCAAACGTATGTGGATGTCTCTCCTAAGTTATCTCTGATGCAAAAGCTAGCCATCTTAATGCTCACTGATCTTTCTTTGGTCAACCACAGATCAAGCAGCAGTGGTGGACGGAGCACTAGGTCAGTGACTGATAAATCCAGAGTTTCTCAATGAAAGAAGTGGATGTGCTTTCAGCCTCTTTTTGGATTTTCTTTTAGCCTTTTAAGTATGTCAGAAAATTATGTTAGGCAAAATACTTTTTCATACTTTTTTAACTTTTAGTTTTTTATCTAAAATGTAAAATGTAAATGCTAGCTGAAGGATATACAAAACAAAATATTTTTTCACGTACATAAGTACAATCACACATGCACAAACATATGCACACACCTGAAGTGAATGGGCAAACTTTATTCCTTACAAGTAACTTTTGACAAGTTCTCCGCCACATCCTGAAGTTGTATTCAGACGTGCAAGAAGGAAGTGCTGGAGAGCAGTCATGTAGAAAGAGAATGCTGTTACTGGAGTTATTAACAGGCTCCTGTGTTTCCCTCCTCTCAGCTGAGCTATTCAGAGCATAGCGTCCTCATCTGCCACAAACACATGCCGACAGACAGACGCAGCAGACGGACACACCGTGCAGCTCCTCCACGCGTGGTGCAGTAATATGTTTTTTGCCCATTTACAACAAATTAAGTTTCCCTCAAAGTGAATTTCAAGCTTGGCTGCCTTTGGAGGGCGAGCAACTCTCTTTTCATTAATTTTCATTCTTTTCCCCCAAACAAATGATCTACTGTACAGCCTGCTCTGTGTTACTCTCCTCTCCTTGTCTTTTACTCTCTCTTGTTTTCTTCTCTTTTTACCTTCTTTTTCCTGCTTGCTGGTAAATTTGGGCCGGGCAATGGAAAGCAATTACACTGTCAGAAAGGTGTATTCTGATTTATTAAAAGCCTTGAATGCTATCTGTTTTGTTCGCTCCTCGTGTCCCCCAGGGGAACTGAGCCCTGACACCCAAATGAGACAGAGAGAGTGCTCCCTGCTCAGTGCTCCATCCTGAGCGTCATCTAGGAAGCAGAGTAAATATTCACTGGCAGACAAGGGCAGATAGACGGCTGTAACGCAGCTGCGAGGATGGGAATAGATTTGCCTCTTTCAAAGGCAGGAGACACAAAAAGACGACAAGAGGCAGAAAGTGAGAGAGAGATGTATCTGCTGAATGCTGCACAGGCACAGTTTGAAATGACATTCTTCTTCCACCTTAATTTCCTAAAAACCAGGTCCTCAAACTATCCAACATCCACAGAAGTCTGGTTCACAGCACTGTAGGCCTGTAGACAACAGCCATTTTAAAGAACTTTTCATTAGCTTAATTCCTCCTCACAGAAACACTTAAGAGACAAAAGAAGGAGACAGACAGATGGGAGGAGAAAAGAGACAGAACACCAAGCCCTTAAGGTGTGAATAAGTTCCAATTTCCAAAATAAATATTATCTCTGTCTGAGTAACCCAAAATCTGTGTGCTTTTGTTCCGACATTATAATAAGGATCAACAAGGGGTCAGCGCTGCGTGAATATCACTCCCTCAAATTCAGCAAGCTTCACCTGTGAAACTTGAATCTATTTGTCTCCCATATTTTGTCTAAACAAAGTTGACCTGTACTGTTGTTGTAAAACTGTAAAGTTAAACCCTCCACCAGCACAGACACCAGATCAGCAGCAGGCCACGCATTAACAACCGTGCCTGATACACTCACCCACCACCTCTTCCTCATTACCACGTTCTTCATCGCCAGTGAGATGGGAGAGATGCAGGGATGGGGATGCGTAATAAAGCATTCAGTATCCTTGGGGAGCCATTGGTTGGAGATAATAGGCCATGCAGCACTATAACATAAGGACATAGATCATAAACCTGCTTATCTTCTGCTCCCTGTGGACCAGCCTTCTTAGTCAACTGTCTGGTCACAGTCACGTCTCAACCTTTTTTATCAGATATCTGTGCTATACAACAGACTCTGCCATTAAGCGTCTGACAGAATAAGGGTCACTCACTAATGAATTGGACAACAAAGCGGCATAAAAAAACAAGAATTGTTGCCAAGAAACCTGCAATGATACGATGATGACCTTTCCATCTTTGAGGAATTTCTTCCCTCGCTCTGACACCGAGGTGCTGTAGGCAGTGATTAACATATTATTAGATGATAAGGAGTTGAGCTCTTTCATCCAGATACCTGTTAGCAGCTGCCAAGCATAATGCAAAACTTCCTGCAGCAAACAAAGAACATTTTATGACAAATGCAAGAACAGAGAAGCAAAATGGCAAGAGGTGACGCAAGGACCCATGAAGTTCACAACAAACGGAGGACAAACACAGACGAAAAACTTCATCAGAACTTAGTTTTGCAAGTAAAAAATAAGGAGTGAAAATTAAATTTCTTCCCGCTGATGCTGCTGTGTTCTTTAAGTTGCCTTGTCTTTTTCTTTTGCATTTTCCTTTTTTAAAAATTGTTTTTTTTTTCCTGTTTGATGTTTAGGCCACAGCTAATGCATTCACAAACAGTCTGCCACGAAAGGAAAAAAACCTCTGTTATCTTGAGCTGTTTACCTCTCAGCTTGGGGAAAAGCAGTTTACTTACTTGAGTGCTGCCAGCTTGCTTGACTGGTGAAGTGCTTGTGTCTGTCTTGAATATATGCTAACAAAGCTACAAAACTATCTATGTTTAGGGGAATATACAGCTAACATCTCTAATCGTCTGCCTAGTGCCATCTGTCTCATTTGTATGTGGTTCTGTAATAAAATAGACACTGTGGAGAACATTATATTTTCTGCTTCCATAAGATTAAATCTGTTTGAGTCTTAGGAGTGAACACACCAAAACCGCATCCCGACTTTCCTTTCATTTCTGTCATATAGTGAATGTGAAAGTGAATGTTCACATCTCTTGTATGGTTTCACTTTGCAGAATCATCTCATTCACATGATAAAGTGCTGATTGGCTATTCAGGTGTTGGCCTTTGAAAGAGGCAGTCAGTAGTTGGAGAGCTCTTTTCATTACAAACCAATCACGCAACCATTCACAGAGCAGCTCCAGTGTCAAGAACTGAGCTCTCAGAGAGCGCTTTCACACAAAGTTGGCATTAATTAGTTACTCTAATTAAAACTGGCACTGCATCACAATGGATGCTGTTACATTACTTGATGACAATGTATGATGTGAGGAATCCTTGTTGAGAAGACACGAATGGTGTCAGTCACTCAGTTTCGCACAAAAGCAAAAAACTCACTGTGACAGGAATGTGCTGTTCCTGATGTGTTTGACAGTTCAATTAATATTTATTATTTATTTGTAATATTTTTCTCCTAAATTATTTCAGGTTAAAGCATTGCTATTCAACGGGGTTGTGATGCAAAGTCAAAATGGATGTAATAAGAAATGTAATGCCCATGTCACTCAGCAAGTTTACAAAATACAAACACAGTTTTCCAAAACTTCAACTTTGATCTCTTTATTTAGGGACAAGCAACATTGTAGAATGCTCCCTCTACTTCAAATATCTTTCTACTAAAACATCTAATTGAGTTAGAAAAAGTTTAAGCTTCAAGTCTTCATCGACTCCTAAGGAGATACTTGTACCTGATGTCAAAATATCAATATGTTAAAAGAGGGGTTTTAAGAGTCCTAAGGAGGCAGAAATAATCAGAATCTCTCAATAACACGAAAGAAGAGACGTGCTTTGTCTGTCATGTGTTTCCTGTGTCCTCCATGTCTCCATCAGTTTGCCTAGCCTGGCTCCTCCAGTGTGGCTGCTGACCTTCTCCTCTCTCCATGGCTGGAGTGGCTATTGATTGGATCTTGGCACACAGTGTACAAACACAGAGATAAGAAGAGAGAGGCAGCCAGGCAGATATAGCTGCAGTGCCCACTCCACTCCCCTCCTCTCGCTCCGAACACAAAAAAAATAGAAAGGAAGAAGAAAAAAAACTGTTCTTCGAGACTCCACTCACACTGACCAGACTCCCAGACATGGTACCTGAACACTGATAGCAGACAGGATTAGGTCTAAAATTCAATCACAACAGTCTAAGTAATGTTAAGTCACTGCAGCTGACAGTGACCGCTGCCTCTCTTCAGCACAGTACAAGTGATCTATCATAATCTGGCTTTGATTTGTGAGATTTCAAAAGAAAAAATGGATATGACATCCCTGCGCTGTGACTCTGAGATCAGCCGTTTCACCTGTTGTGCGTATGCGAACAGAGTCACAGTGTAATAGCAAAGATTCAGGCCTTTTAGGTTGCATGCAGGCTAGCTCTCAGACCTCGGGTTGGTCAGTGGCCTGTCCGCTTCGCCACCCTGAGGTCTCTCATTTACACTTTCCTTCCATCTGGTCTGCAGACAGAGGCTGTGCTGTGTCAGAGGTGACTTATAGTGTCATAGTGCCGCCCTTCCCAGCAGGGCCGGTGGAAGGAAAACTGAAACTGCTGCCTCCGCAACTCCCAGGCAGACACTTCCTACTGGTGAGAAAAAAGAATAACACTTTGTCAACAGTCAGGGTGGGCAAATAAGGTGCTTTCAAATCCAGATGGCCGGGGGGCACTTGAGGAACATGCAGAAATAAGGAAATAGTTTGAAAGAAGGAAGCAGGAGGCATCTTCTGAAAGAGGCTTGTTAGTATTGTAGCAGGTCAAATGCATGTTGTCTCTTTCTCTGTGTACACCCGCCTCGGGGGGGGGACTGACGCAGGGCCGTGAACTCAACAGAGCGGGTATCCAAACCCCTCTCCTCAGGGGAATCAGAGAAATTCTCCTGGTATTTGTCTTTGTGGGTGGTGTGTGTGTGTGTATGTCTACCTGCAGTATGTACAAGTGTGTGTGTATCTATGTGTTTTAAGGACCTGCTTGTTAAAGACCATTGGGGATTATCACTGCTAACTAAAAACAACAAGAAAAAAATCTCTTCACACAAACAAAGTGTTACAAATAGGACTATTACAGAGACATGCCTGGCTCCTTCCAAAGGTAGTAAAATTCACCATCAGGACCACGAAAGCTCGCTTATTAACTTCTTTCAGTTTATCGATTTAACATGAAGTGAAAAATGACAATTTTTCATTTTTAAAGGAAGATATGAGTCGAACAGTGAAAATGAATTTGTTGTTTCTACACTTTGGTTTTTGATGGATTAAACAAACAAGTCATAACATGTTAATCGGTGAGCTCAGAGATGCTTGTAGGTGGACTTCATAACTTACTAGTCAGACTAGCTTTACGTTTTCCAGTCTGACTTGCTTATTTAACAGGCAGATATGAGAGTGCCGAGAAAGCCATAAGTGAATAAGCAAATTTCCTAAGATGTCAATCTTTTCCTTTAGGAAAAGTTTTTTTTTTTAAATGATACTGATTTTGCAGAAGAAAGTTTGTCAGGCAGGTCATTCCAGAGTTGAGATGCCCCAACAGCAAAATCTCAGTCCCCTTTAGTCACCTTGACACAGGGACAGCCAACAGGTTCCTGTCTGAGGAGCTCAGACTATGTGCAGGTTGATAAGGGCACAGAGATTAGAGACATAGGGCCCTATCGTACACTTTCCGCCATGCGCCAGTGGCACATTGGGAAGGGAAAGTTTAAAATTTATTCAGGGGAGTTTCCAGGTCAACCTTTGCCACCTTGTTCCAGGAGCAGCAGAGGAATCC
>JAPZDY010000021.1:16829635-16844641 GCA_029783645.1 Ctenochaetus hawaiiensis | reverse complement strand
ACTGGCGCACAGCCGGTAGTCCAATCAGCTGTGTAGAATCATCTCATCAATTCATAGGTGTTTCATGGGTGTTTCTCCGGCCAAAATGAATGAACCAATCAGAGAATCCCCTCTCATTCCCTTTAAAGACTGGTTCCGCCGTGCGCCAGTGGCGCAGTCGTATTGCTATCCTACACCTGGCGCAAACAGCTGAACTACAAGGATTTATTTATTTATTTATTTATTCATTCATCCATTCATTTATTCGGCTGGACAGGGACAACGTTCAATGAATGTATTGTGTCAGACAGCTCTCAGCTGATTTCCCTCTTAAATCAAATCGTTTAGAAAGCAAACATTTTCATATTTTGTCATATCCATTTCAATAATATATTTTTGCCTGCACAGGCAAACGTGCACATACGCAGGCACGCACGCATGCATGCACGCAGGCACACACTTAAAAAATTAAATTTATTTTGTGAATAGAATACATGTGGTAGTAAATGGTTGACGGACTGTTTTTCTTTCAGCCGCTTGTTGATATTGAATTCAAACAAAGAAAGGCGATTCAGCGGTGAGGAGACAGAACTCTTACTCAGGGTTCATGTTATAGATAATTATTATTTAATTCTTGTTTTTCTGATCAAATAAATGTTGTTTTAGGTCTGCGCCTCCGTTTAGACCAGGTTTTGGCTGGTCTAAACTCCTGGCGCATTTGACTTCATTCCTTCGGGTGTACGATAGCACACGCTAGGACACGCCTCCATTCCGCCTTCATTCTCAGACCTCCTGCCCCTCGGCACACAGACCCGGTGCAAGTGGGTTTGCTATCATACGCTTGTGGCAAAAATGACATTTGCACTGGGTGTACAATAGCAATGACATCTGCGCCACTGGCGCACCGCATTTGCACAGGGTGTACAATAAGGCCCATAGTGTGTGTGCAGGCCATAAGGTGTTTCAAAGGTAATGAGCAATTCGCAAAAATCTGCAATAACTTGGAAGCCCATTTGACGACATAAAAGCAAAGTAATGTTTTTTCTTCTCTAGTTTGTTGTTTGTAGTGTTTCTGCAAAATTCTGTTCAGTCTGGAGTCCTTGAGGTGTTAATACTGTAGTATATAGTGAAATCTTAATGTGATGCAATGAAAGCAGATAGGACGGATTTGGTGTCTCGGAAGCTCAGATAAAACAGTTTTCCCAAACTTGGATGACCTTGTTATTTTGCATTTTAAAATTAGGGCTGGAATCAAACAGCACAACAAGGTTTTTGACAGGAAGCTTAATGATTTTTGGAAAAAAGGGCCAAGTGAGGACTCTAATTGTTCATGCAGATTGTCAAGGCTAATGACTAGAATCTCACTTAAATCTGAGTTAAGACATTAAGTCATTAATCTAAGAAAACTGTGCTGTTTTTTAGGCTTTACTGGAATGGAGAGCTGCATATTCTCATGAGTATACTCTAGTTGATTTATCAATAACCATCATCATTCTTGTTTCTCTTTCTACATGATCAGCAGTAGAAAAACTTGGGGTGTTACCAACTTCTGTGAAATGCAGAAATGAAAGTGAATTTCCCGAACAGGTGAATTCCACTCTTATTGTAGAGTCTCAATTGGCAGTCTGAGTACAAGTGAAAGTGGAAGATTTAAGAATTGAGAGGCTGAGCTGGAAATTATATTCAGATCCTCCTTGCTTGCCCTTTTCATTCATCCCAGAACTGTTACATCTCCTTCCCTGTTTCTGTCCCTTTATCTTCCTATCTCAATTAAAGTGACTTCTTATAACGCAGCTCATCTGAAGTGAATTCAATGTGGTTCACTGCAATTTGCACATTAAATTCAATTCACTCCGCTTTAGTGAATCTTGGTTTGAGTAAGATAATAAAAAACTACCTGCCTTATAAATCGGTAAACACTAGCTCATTCATAAAGATGACGAGAGCAGGAGGTAAAAATTAAAATGAGCCGACCTTTTTACAGTATCTGAGTCCACCAGTGCAGGCTGGATGGCAGAGATTTTGTGCTGGGGAATACATTACAGAAAACAAATTAGTCAGCATGATAAAAGAATGCCAGAGCAAATGGTCCTGGCTCTTATTTCCATCCTCATGAGATAACTGTACCCATTAGAAGGTTGAAGCTATTGCGGTGTACCTGCAAAGACTCTGCCTTGGAAACGGCAGCAATCCGTCTTTAAACTTTGATGCAGCCAGAAAGCTCTCCTCATCCCTCCTCATCCCTTCCCTTCCCCTCTAACCCATGTGTGTGTGTGTGTAGTTGCACACGTGCATGAGATAGAGAGAGTGGGGGGAAGAGGGTAACGGCAAGAGAGGGAGCAGACAGAGAAAGAGATATGAGAGGGTGGGGCTGGGCTGTCTGCCACCCAGGCCCAGAGAACATAAAGAGAAAAATACGGCCATAAAACCTCTCTATGACTATGAATACTAATACTGACTCTGTGAGCCAAACCAAGTGAGCCTGTCCTCTCTCTGTTATCCTCTGTCTCACGCAAACAAACGATGTGGCTTAAAAAATAAAGCAGCTACAGTGTGCTGCACAGGCATAATTGTAAAGCTTGGTTTTTACACTATGTTATAGACAACACAGACGTACAGATGGTAGATGATAGATACAGATGGAAAGGAAAGATTAGTGAGACGCATTGACCCTTAACTTCCCGTTTATTTGGAACCATAGGTTCATTTTATATTTTGCCATGCTGTGATGGTTTCCAGTCGAAATTTTTATTTATTTGGCTGTGTGGTGATCACACATGGTATAGATATAAAAATTAACAGCAGCAGTAGGAAACGGACTGTTAGCACTGATATTAAATTACTATTGTTATACTTACAGCCTCTGGGATCCATAAACCAAACCCATCTTTGTCTTATCTCTCTTCAAGTTGAAATCCTTCAGACTTTAAATAGACATTTAAAATGAACTAAAAGGTTCAGTCAAGTCTGGCAAAAACTCATTAACATGAATAACTATTAATAACTTAACATTTTTAATTCAAATCATTTAATTTTCAAGCACCACAATGAAAAATCACGTTCACAGCTCATTGTGGTTAATTTTTAGAATGCAGAATATTTTTGTTTCTGAAACTCAAAGGTTCAAGTTTTTCTAAAGAAGAAAAATAAATGATCCCAACACAAGACCATAGATCTGCAAAAGTTTTTAGGTTATTTCTAAATTTAGTTATTTGAGTCTTCATTAAAACTCAAAAGTTATTGAAGACAATAGCCATGAAATAATGAGTTTTCTCACTTTGTTTATAGTGTATGGAGACAAGCTTCACTGTATGTGTTTAGATGTTTACTGGAAAAAAACTAATGAGCAAATGTATACAGAGTGAGTTTAGATAAAATATAGGTATGTAAAAATAATTTTGGAGTACATAGATATTAAAACTTTTCTTTTCGAACCACAGTTTTTTTTCCTTTAAATTTTATTTTATATTTTTAATGGCCAAACATTTTTTCAGCCAAAGCCTTTCAATGTATTTTTGCTCAATAATTTCCTCTGTTTACAGTACATTTTGTTGTTATTGCATAGCAGTGTCCGCCATTCCCAAGCAGGATTCAAATAAGCACACAGGATTCACAGGACACAACGCGTGAATGTGCTCCAGCATTACTGTTCATGATTATATCTATTTGACAGAGGTCTCCCTGTTTACTGATCACTGTCTGGGCTGTATTAAGTTAATGCTAATGTAAACCGTACATTTCCTGCTTCTGCTGCCTCAAATTAAATGTTTTCAATTGGCGAACCACTGGATGGCTTTTAATCCACTCAATGCAGTGTTTTTTTGACTGCACTGTAAACAAATAAACCAGTTGCTCCACTTCGGTTGCATTTCTGACAGACTAACTTCCTAAAGCATGTTTGCAATGGTCACGTCTTTTCCAACAGAATCTTATATTCTGTATTAAAATGCACCTGCTTTTCCAATCAGGTGTCTAAGATCTTAGGGCCAGTAACTCAAAAATAAAGGATAGCGGGCTTCTTTTTTTCCATATTAACTTAAATCAAGGCCACTTTTTGAAATAAGACCACAACTAGAATGAGATACTTTATTTCATATTGTTTATATTACTGTATGTCACCAAATATTTTATTTAAAGAGGTATAACCCTTGTTTTTTCAACTGTACCATCAGCTGTTTCATGCCTGGTTTCTAAATTTCTGTATTTTATGGTCAGGTGCTCCTTACAAATACCTGTACTTTCATGGTGTACCCCTCGCAGCAAGCTTTTCTCTGACAAATGTTGGAGGACAGAAGAAAAAGTCGTAATCTCTCAAGCATTTCTAATGAGTTTTTCTCCTACAATTATTTGATAAGAGCAGACAAGACTGGAGGCAGCATGTATGATACACTAGCTTCCACTGCCGAGGTGAGAGCTCTGCTGATTACACACAGAGTCATTTACACACGCACACAAACACACATGCTCACACACACACACACACACACACACCCAGAGGCTTACAGTCCGTCATCTCAGAGTGCAACAATCCTAATAATAACATGAGAGGCTGAAGTTATGACCGGCAGGTACACCTAAGTTACCAATCAGGGTCTCCTTATTCTGAGCACACACAGACTCTCACACACACATCACACACATACACACCCTACAACCCTTCCACCCCTAATCTTCACCACCACTCAACTTTTCGGCTCCAGTCTTAACCTCTCTCCATGTATCAAACTTACAACACTGAGGCCGAGTTGCTCCCTCTGCAGGTAGGGCAGGTTCCTGCGCTCCAGGCTTGCCAGGTAGTGCTGTAGTCTTGAGTAGGTGTAGGGGTAGCAGTAGGCAAACTGGTAAACATCGTCCTCTCGGTCAAAACAGAAGGCAAAGGACATAACATAGTTTCGCCGATGGTCAGGGCATCGGTAGTAATATACGTTTTTGGCTGGAAGCCTCTGCCTGCAACAACAAAAGAAAGACAAAATATAGAGAAAAAAAGGTCAGGTCTATTAATTTAAGAACATGAGGAAAGGGTTAAAATGACATCAGGTGATTTTACATGATACAATGAGGGCATGGTAATTGCTCAGGTGGTGAAGTGCAAAGAAACTGTGAAACTGTGACTCATGGGTTAGACACAGAGAGAGCTGAGAAATCGCAACTAGGAAGTTGCATCAACTTGTCAGTTCATCATCTTCCAGAGAGTTCAGCTGGCAAAGGAGTACAAGGACTGAAGGGAGCAGGGAAAAATCATCTGCCTGAACTCTGAGAGGTTCTTAACTTAGGAGAAGTTCACATTAAAACACACCAACACATAAAATTGATGATTTTTGTTGTTCATTTAAAACAAACACCTTTGTCTGATCATTAATCACCTTTTGTGATCCATCATTTGTCATATAAACACAGTGACTGCTATTTATTATTTAAAAGAAACTCGGGAAGCAGAAACACAACAAAATATAACTGATAGATTAAGAATGAAAATTGATGTGACTGGTAAAACAGTGACATCAAATTAAAGTAAGGTGAGTGACAAATTGTCAACTAATTCGATAATTAAAGGTAAATTGCCTTAATTATTTAAAAAATGAAATCTCTCTCTCTTTCAGAATTGTTGTGCATCTTTAAGGTTGTTTTCATATTTTAGGCAAATGTGAGCAACTTTTGTTTGTTTCCTTTCAGTGAGACACAATTTCTGTAGGTACCAACAGATATGGCTGACCTATAGCGAACAATAAAACAGCAGACAAGATCATTCAAGCAAAATGTTTATCAACTCTAACAGCAATTGTGAGGAATAAAGAAAAGCAATGATGTTTCTCCATCACAGTTGGCTAAAATGACTCCCTTGTGTTTGTCCTTGTTTTTCTCTTTTCTTCTTTTTATAGACATTCATCTCCAGGAACAGGACAGCTCCTGCTTGGACCTCTGTCCCTAATTTATCAAGCAAGTGGAGAGTTTTGCACTGCATTTTGTGAATGTGAGCATCAAATGTGGTCAGGATTTTCTGGGTGAACACTGGATTTTAAGTGCGATGAATGTGACACCACTGCACTAACTATGGTGTTTTGCATAATGTGTAATTTAAAATCGCAGTCTGGGTGAAGAGCAAGTGAAATCTCACAGTTTAGTGAGTATTCTAGAAACACTGTATAGCGTTTGCAACAGGTAAACATCTGATCTGTGTATCGGTGTGTCATGTCTTGTGCTGAGCGGTGTGCCATGTTTGAAATTTGCCTCATGTTTAGTGATGTGGCTTTTATATCTTCTTTATTAAGAAGATATAACATTTGTGTGATAAAGTTGTGTACTTTTGCTTAATTGCAAGTTGCATGTTGGGCAGAATAAAAGTGACTATCCATGCACCTCATGGACGAACGATGGCATACAGGAAAGTACTGCTTCAGTCTTATGAAACTTCTCTGCTTACTCCATGTGTTTTCTTCTCACACTCTTCACCTGTCTGTCTTTGTTTTCCTCTCTTTCCTTGTTTAGTCCTCACCACTGAGACACGGTCAGAAGGATGTTGCATGCATGTGAGTGACTATATTTCTCTCCTTTCTTTTCTTCCTTGTACTCCACCTTTCCTCTTTCCTGTCTTTCTCCAAATCTCACTTGCCTTGCCCTGTCACTCACCGACTTCGCCTTGACAGTTAGGGGAGTTGAAGAAGACCAAGCATGGGGAACAACAGCGCTGCCACAGGAGCTATGGCAGACGCTCTGAGCGAGGAGGATAAAAGAAGGAAGGAGATGAGGACGAAGAGTGACTGCTGGGTTTGGGGTGTTGGGAGTCAGGAGAAAGGTGGAATAAGGAGATAAGGAGAAGATGAGAGAGAGCAGGGCGATGGCAGATCTGGGCCTGATACGGAGATATACGGGAATGGGTGGGAGCTAGCAGCGTAGCGGCTGTGTGATGGCGGGGCCGGCTACTGAGCTAGCGTCTCTGGCACCAGATCAGATGAAGATGCTATCGGGGCTGTGATAGGAACAGGACCTGATTATCAACAAACAGGACAGACTGCTCTGTGCTAACTCTGACAGAGTGAACTTCTCTCTCTGACTCACCTCTAAAGAGGGAGGACAGGACGGAGACATATGAGAGTTTAATGTGTTTGCCCAGACACCTAATACATCTGATTTAGCGACAGACTCGCATAGAAATGCATAGTGAACACACTTGCATGCATTTTCAAACACTTGAAGATGTCCCTGCAGGTACCTAGTAAAACAAAAAGCTAAATCACTCGGCCTCTCGCAGACAGAGGGGAAGAGGGAAGAGAAAGGCAGGGCTGATTATTCCTTCAGAGGAGGAGAGAGGGGAATGTATCTGCATGTGGCTATCTCAGCAGAATACTAATGTGGCCAGTGGCTAGCTATACCACACCCAGCCTTTCCACTGAAGCCCGCTCACCAGCCTTGCCTTACAGACTGCAAAGCTGGACGAGAAGTAGAAGACACACTAACATAAAGTGGTTAATCTTGGAAAAATAATATCAAATGACACATTAATATTGTTCCTAAGACTGCGTGTATTTGAAGTGGAGCATTCTGTGAATAAAAGTGACCATCAAGGACAAAATAACCCTCCATGTGACACACTCATGGGCGCATGTACACAACCAACCCCCGCACACTCTGTCACATTACTGTGGTGCCAGCCCTCCGAGGTGCAGGTTAATTAAAATAAGATGACACCTCACCTCTTTACATATTTCCCTGTTTGGCTCTGCCCATCCATGCAATCCCACTTCTGTCTGTTTCTCCTCCTCCTTCTCTCTGCTGGGCAGCGTGTGACCTTGCCGGAGACTGGAAAAGTCCTGGCTATTGATTTTAATTACTGCTGCTTGTCCCATTGCAGCATTATAGTTATAGGCTAAGAGAAAATAGCTCTGTGACTTCCCATGGCCTGAAGTATAGGCTGAGGAAAAGGCTGCACCTGCTTTAGTTACCTCGGTCACGCACACAAACATAAAAATGCACAAAATCTACAGCACATGCACATTAATACACACAGTCCCTTTGGGTTTTTTTTTTTTTTTTTTAAGCTGTGGCTGCTCCTGCTCGGCAGCTGGCAATTTGTTTTATCTAAATGGTACCTCCCTGTGCCTCTCCCCTGCCCATCACTTGACGTGGTACAGTGCCGTCGTTCCCAAACAGAATTATCACTGCGTGGGATAAGGGGGGGAAAAAAATGGAGAAGCTTCCCCCAGATGATAACGCACTCACACATGGTTTTACAATTCAGTGATTACAGAGACACAGACACACACACACACACACACACAAACAGGAATATGCAAAGAGTCATACGCTGAAAACAAAGCAGCAAACTCAAACTGTATGTGAGCTACATCAAGGTCATTCCTTTGACAGCGAGCTGTGGGAGAAGTTAACTGCCAGAGCATCTCATCACAGCCTTATGGAACAAAGAGAAAGAAACGGAGCAAAGAGAAATAGAGAGACTGAAATACGAGACTGGGCGGACAAATAGAGAAAAAGACCAGTAAAGAGACAAAGTCAGAGAGAAAGGGACAAAAAAAAGAGACAAGGGAAGAATGAAAAGGGAGAGGGTTTCATAGAGCTAGCAGGCAGCCTTTAGCGAGGTGTCACTTTGCTTGCCGGAGCTTGTCTACTTCTGAACCATTGGTAGCTACAAACTCCCGCTCTGATTTTGATGGCACCGGCGTCTCTCTGAAGTTTTGAGATGAAGGCTTATAAATTGGTAGCTTTCATACGGGCGACATCTTGTCTATATTTTCAAATCAATCAAGCGTAGAGGACACGCCAATCACTGCCGCTCGGAGCACTCTCACAGACAAAGGCAAAAAAACATACAGGACAAAACTCATGAGGCCTGGACACACACACACACACTCACACACACAAAAGAAAACGCACACACACTCATCCACTCCCTTTTATTTTCCATCTCACTGTTGACTCTTTCAGCTTGTCAAATGTTCATCCTGTCAACTGTTAGGAAGGTTAAATGTCTTCCAATATGCCCGTGCAGCTGTCAAGCTCCACAGAACCCCACCAGCTCATTTAAGGCACATAGTTAGTCTGTATGGCAAACATTTCACACTGAATGACATATTTTCTTTACTCCCTCTGTGTTACTACCGCAATAATTGAAGAGGCAATATTTCTTGGTGCTCTGAAATGATGCCAGATGTTAAATAGACACATTGCTTTTAAAACACTGCCCTGTGTTCTTGTTTTGCATACTAAGTCAAGCAGAAAAGAGCCTCCGAATCATCTGAGGGGTGTCAAACGTGTGGCTGTGTACATTCATGTGTGTGGAAGTGCACACGTGAGCATGTGTGCATGTGTTTGCAAACATATATATTCTTGAGGCATCAGTATATCTTTTTTGGATGCAAATCAAGTTGCAACAAAGCTTCCAGGAGACACTGTTACTAGGCAACCTGTGTTTTCTTTGTAGTTTGATTGGCCTGCTGTTTGTTGTACTTGGTGGTACAGTTTATTTATTAGACTGAGGCTGTATGAGCACGTGCATTTCCACTGGGACTGACTTACACGACCAGTGAAGGAGCATCTTATGTGCAGGAAGAAGTCATAGATTCTGACTTGGATATCTCAAGTGTAGCAATGCTGAGGAGAGACTTCACTTTTAGAGGTTAATCATAACTTTGTGCAGCAGTGTGTATGTGTAAGGATACAGACAAGAGGATGGATATTATGACCAAGGCAGATGTTGTGAAAAAGCAGAGATTAATACTACTTGCTGTGCCTCCTGGCTAGTGGCAGTAAGGTTTTGCAGGAAGCAATAACACTTGTGAATTACAGACTTTCCTATAACAAGAGAACAGAGAGTGGCGCACCTGTGGAGACAACAGGCGGTTAGCAGCCTTCTCAGGTCAGAAACAGCCCTCTGATGAGGCTGAGACATGATGAGATAAGACACTCTCACCTGACCGCTACACCAAACACCCACAAAGTGAACTCTCATCAGTTGGTCTCTTACACCACTTCCTGTCAGAGGCATTGTAATTAAAAAATAAAGCTCCTACATCTCAACTCTTCAGCGTTTGCTTTGTGAGCAACATAGATAAAATGCTGATTATTGGTCAGTTTAATTAGATCATTTGTGTTTTTTCACTAATCCCATGTCTGGCATGTCTTTAGATTTAAATAAGATCCAAGGTGAGTTGGTCATATTAAGTCGATAAATATCAGATCACACCCACAGCGTCTCACCTAAGTTAAGATTATGCAGCTGACAAAACATGTTACATTATTTCCATGACATTCTGAAAGCAGTCATAAATCTTGGCATCTCATCTAAATAAAGCACATTTGCTGTTCATAGGAGTAACCCAGTTTGTTTTACTGATCAGTGTCATAAAGAGGGAGTGGCTGTGTATTTGTCTGTCCTTGTTTGTAAAATCAATCCCTTCCAGTAATTCATCTCTATTTCATGTCACCCTCTTCCTTTACCTCTCAGTCTGTTACTGTCTAGTTAAAAGACACCTTCTAGATTTCACCTTTATTTTTTGTATAAATTATTTATTCCTAGATATATTATTGTCAAAGGAGTACTTGCTGTTGATTCTGACCCTATTTTTTTTTGCAATATTGTTAATCTGTGGAAACACCCTCTGCTAATGCATCAACCACAGTCAGGATACCAGCAGAAACCCAATTCTTATCATTTAAATGTCTGCAATGTAAATATGACTGTGCGTTCCAGCCATTGCCTCTTATCTCAAACTCCTAATCTGTTACACTCTGAATCTGATAGAAATGCAAAAGATGTACAGCACTCATACATTTACAAGGGATACCTCTATCGCCCCTGAGGTGGCACCCAGAGATGAAAATACTGGGGGATTTACAGTAGCTGCTCTAACTTGTGTACCATGAGATAGTGGCAATGAGGAAAAGATATACAGAATATATATATTTTTTCTTTCATTCTTTCTGTCCTCATTTGAATTTTTTCATCAAGTCTCTGATGCAGTATTTATTTTTCATCTTAAGACATCCTGAGAATCTGATTTAAAAAGCTCCTTGGGGCGTTTGAATCACAACTGCACAAAATGCTTCGGATGGCATTTCTTAAATATGTGCAGACAAATAAACTGAACTTAAAATTAAAACTTTAGGTTGTGTTTAATGTTCCGAAAATACCAAGTTAACCTCTGAGCAGTGTGACAGTGCCTGGGATGGACCAGCAGAGGGCCACACCTTTGAGAGAGAGGTGCCCTGCTGAGAAGTAAGTGAAGAGAACTCAAAAACAAATAGGGGCAGAGAGAGATGTGCGCTTACTACAGCGCATAAAAACTACTTTTGCCCATGAGTTGCTTCTCTCATTCCAATAAGCTCACAACACAAAAATAAATGTGAGGAAAAAAACACACCTGCTTAATGATGCAACACGGTTGTAAGTAGAAAATCAAGCATGCACATTTATGTGATTATCAAGAGCTAAATGATATCTATAACTCTAAAATTAGATCTAAAAAATATAATTCAATTGTAAAGAGGTTTCAAAAGAAAGACAAACACACACTGTGAGCTTAGAGTCATTTCTTACACACTTTCTCAAGGACAAAACACACTGTAATGGACTGTACTGTAAGCTTATTCCAAATCATTCCTTAATTGCAGTAAAAAGAGTGCCCCCTTAGATATCCCAGAGGGTTCTCGGCTAGATTGAGCACGTTGCGCCCGCTAGTAGCTAGCTCTCCTGCGTCTTGTGGGGCAGCAGGGCAATTAGCAGAAAGCAGATGATCACTGTGCCCTCGCCACTGTGGCGCCACTGGTCCCCTATGGGGCAACAGGGCAGGTGCACATTCGTCTGAAATAATGGGGGGTATGGATAAAATACACACAAGCAACCATAATGAAAAGTCAAATGCACACACACGCAGACACACAAGCACATCTAATAAAATGATGATGTCAGCGTTAAACCTCTGGTGAGTGGTAGTGGTGTGTAAGCTACTATGAGGAAAGCTTGAGTGAGAGTGTGTGTGTGAGTTTAAAAGGAAGAGAAGAGACCGTCTGTCTATAATTGTGTGATGCAGCATTTCCCAAAGTGCAACATTATACTCCCATCATATTATCTATGTGTCTGTGCAAATGTGTGTCTGTGCGTGCGAGCGTGTGTGTGTGTGGACCGAATATAGACAGACTGGCGCCAGACTAAGTCATAAAAATAATGTTCCAAGAGACCAGACACTTGCACAGACAAAGACAACAGATGCACACACACACACACACACACATACATACACTACTACACCAAGGTATATGATGTGCGTGTTTGGCACAGGAGGGTAGTGATCATGTGATCATACAGTAGATGTAACTCTATTTGTCCAGTCCATTAGTCCATTAGTGATTTTTTCTATACTGCAGCACAGGGAATGACCAGACCTGATCAAACCCACTGACTCATCTTCATTTTATATCCTGTCTTTCATGTTTTTTTCCTTTTTTCTTTCACTTCCTCCATATATATTTCTGTTTTTATTTAAATTTCTTTATGCTTTCATTTTCTTTCATCCTAAATTTATTCTAATCCACTGAATGATCAGATTTAATGTGTATTTCACTATCAATTTTTTGTGTAAATCTGAAACACACAAACTATAACCACTGCAGTAACTGCACTCTGGCTTTGCTGTTTTAATGATAGATGTACCTGATTTGTTTGAAGTCATAACTGTGTAAATGATTGAAAAATGGGACACCAGTGAAATAATACACTCTGATCTCACTGTGTCTGATTTGCACAATGAGTCAAGTCAGTAGGAGAAGAAAGAGTGATCTAAGATCCAGTATCAGTATCACTGCTGTATGTGTGCATATGTGTGTGTTTGTGTGCGTGTAGTGTATAAAGTCTAAGGTCACAGAGAGTGATGAGATCATTCTCTCTGGAGATGTACTCATTGGAAACCAATGCAACACACATGACACATTTTGAAATCACTTTTTATTAAATCCAACATACTGTGGAGATGAGCTCACCTCCTGCAGTCCATTAAAATGATCAGGATGACTTGCTGTTGTGGAAAAATAACCAGCGGCTTGAATAATGCAGTGACTGGCAAGATAAAGGAAAAATCATTCTGGAGTCACAATCAATGTTGCTGATTTTCCAATAATGGTTAATTTACCCACTTCAGCTTGTTTAAATAAATAAATGATAATTTCATACGGGTCCTGTGATGTTATCATGATAAAGTACATTTCCATACTGAACTCGGTTCATTTTTGCATTACTATTAAATTTAAACTTCTGACTGACAATATAAAAATATCCATCTATGTTCATTTGTGGAGCTGCAGTACACAAAGCTTATTCATAACAGCAGGAACTAAAGAAAACATGGTTTGGTATAAAAATACTGACAACTGAGAAAATATGAACAGAAGATGTTTTCCCAACCTTTTTGCAACAGGAGGTTGTTAACAGAGAAAGAAAGCTAAGTGATACTCTGAATAACTAGTGAATAAGAAGTGAGAAACAAATACTCAGAGACTTTAGAAGTTCAAGTTGCAAAAAGAGACTCTTTTGCTATGAAGGTTTGCCACTGAGTGAAATGTCCTGGAAGTATTTAAATAGCAGCCATGATAAGAGCAGTTCATAGCTACATAAATATAAAATATATTCCAAAATGTGCCACTGAATGTTTAAAAATAAACTATTTTATTTATATGTTTTATATACATTAAGTAAACACAAAATACTTTTTTATCTAAACAAATAAACGCATTTGATAATTTTCTGTCCCTAAATGACCCTATCATGCACTTGAGATTGAGACAAATACAAATTGTAACCTGGTGGTTTAGACACACACTTTGCATTAATAATTGCAGCATCATCAGTTTGATTCAGGCCATGGACTTATGTCCATGTCGTACTTGTACCCTTCCCATTTTATCTGTCTTTATCTCCACTGTGAATATTACAAAAGGAAAAAAAGGTCAGAAAAAAAATAGATACATATACAAAAAGTTTAATTTGTTGTATTTAGAAAATTAAATTTGGAAATTAAATGGTTATCAAAATTACAGAGTGATTTTATACATTTTCAGGAGAAGGCACATGTGAGGCCTCACTGCATGTTGCTTTTAGCATTATCAGCAGACAAACCCCACGCTGAGTCTGTCACATGATCAGAGGAACTGTTCCATTCAAAATCTCTATTATTCCCTTCCCCCCTCCGAACCTCCTCCTTCCACCGTGCCTCTGTTTCCCTCCCTCCCTCTTCATCCTCCCTGAGGGCGCTGCTGGCCTTGGCACAAAGATGCCAGCCTGTCTGCCCCTATTTCCCTTGGCACCACGGTGGCAGCTGGGGGCCTGGCTGCCCTGTCTGCCTCCATACTTCCCGGTATATCACACACACACAGACACAAACAAACACACACCAACACTCACACTCACATACACACTTCACGTTCACAGCTTGCAGCCAGACTGGTGTCACCATGTGTGTGCCAGGGGTAGCATCACCCACAAGAGGGGAGGGCTGGAGGGAGAAGGCAAAACAGGGTGGGGTGTAAGGGGGGGCGGGTGGTGGCGCTCAGGCTCTCAGACAGCCAGATGCTGCCAATTAACTTCTCCGGCCACCACAGGGCTGCAGGGGGAGAGTCTGGCACCTGTACCATCCAACTCCCACCCAAACATGCAAACACACACACACACGCATACACTCACACGTTGGTGGTAGCGGTGGCTTGTGTAGAAAATAAGGGCCACATGTTGTTTCAGAGCATGGGAGACAAAATACAGACACCTGCTGAACTCTCCTGACCTTTGCCTGAATAATCTTCTCTTTTGACCTTCACTCTCAACAGGTGTGTAAAGGTACGGGCCAATGTACAATGTACAGTATGTATATCACACATGTCTGTAAACAGAGGGACAGAGCACAGGGGTGAAAAGGCCAGATAGATCGATAGATCGATAGATCGATAGATCGATAGATAGATAGATAGATAGATAGATAGATAGATAGATAGATAGATAGATAGATAGATAGATAGATGCTCTCTCTC
>JAPZDY010000021.1:16804885-16822600 GCA_029783645.1 Ctenochaetus hawaiiensis | reverse complement strand
TAGTACATATATAAATAATACATGAATAAAGTAAACATAACTGAGATAACTATAAAAATAACTTCTCTGTTAAATTAAATAAATGTGTAAACCTGCACAGGGACAAGTCAACTAACTAACTGCCTACAGGCTACATACCCACATAGATGCTAGAGGACCTTAACGACATTTGTGCCTTGCATATGAGCACCAGTTAAGTCCGATTTCGTCCAACATATGCCAAAGTACAGATGTCTATTGAGATCTGAGCATTATCATAACCCATTGGAGCACACAGTGGTACAGAGGCAAAACAGGTAGACTCTGACAGAGGACTACAGGTGGGGAGACACACACAGCAGGTCTAGACGAAGAGTTGTGCAGACTCACTATATGTAAGGAAAGTAACAGATGAGGTTAAGAGAGAAGGCGGGGGAGAAATAGTTGTTTACTGCCTGCCTTTCATTTCCGTTCAAGGGCAAAAGAGCAACAACCCTTCAAAACAACAACTGCAAAACCTAATATTGTGTCTTCTTTTTCAAAGATCAAAAAGACCATAACATAATATGGTAGCTGTAGAAAAGTTGATGAAAAAGAAAAGATCAAGCAGGAGATTAGTAAATTAAAAAAGTTATAATGCAATATATTTTGCTAGGTTAGCTGCCTTATTATGACTTTATTTAATTCATTAAGATGTAGGTAACCAACAACCACAGATGCTGCTCCTTCAGAATTAGAAGAAAATACTAGAGGTGGAAAGATAAAGACACAGACATAGTATGTTGCTGACTACTTCTAATCACTGTAAGGGCTTTTCTCATGAGCACAAAAACCCCTCATAAGAACCTTTACACACAGAAATCTGTGTGTGTGGTGGTTAAACACTGCATTAGTTCAAGGCTCATTTCACCACAGAACCTATTGAAGGTGGTGGATTATTAGAAAACACACAAGGGCAGAATCTAAATTGATACTCTTTGAAGATGAGATTTGCAAGGAATTGGTTCCTGCTTTAATCAAATGGGTGCCTAGAAGAAATGGAAAGGGTTAATGTAAATGTAGCCCCCCTGCCACGACACACACACACACACACACACACAGAAGCACACAGGCTCACTAGAACTTGCGTTTGTTCCTCAGTTTTCATTTTTCTCTCTCACATATTCACAAACACCGAAACCCAGACACACACATACACACACACACAGAGCGATTATCACCAAAGGTACGTACGCCTGCTTGTAGCTGTTCCCACAGGGAAACTAGCTGTACAGCTTCTCCACTCTCATTTTTCATTGTCTGCTTATGATGCCCCATGTGTGCACACTGACTTTCATTTAACCCCACACAACACACACAAAAACACACACTCACATGCATGTATGATGACGACCCCTGGTTCCTGTCTTCATCTCTTACTCTCTCAGACCTAACCACACACACACACACACACACATGCGTACACACACGCACTCAGTTACAATCACACACAGACAACCACACAAATGGCCTTTTCCTGCACTTCTGTGCTTTATTGCAGTGGCAAATAGGAAGTTTTACTGTCGTGTCCCCCACATGCTGCAGCCGCACAGTGAGACCACTGTTATTTTTTACAATCACTGCTCTTCCCTATTTAGAAAAACAAGGCTGTAAGATAAAGAGAATGACAGTATTATAACATCCACAGAACAGTTAATATTACAACTGAATTTTGTTCTCATCCAAATGAAACATTCCAAGATATTTCAAGATGTAGTGTATTGTTCTTACACATAGATTAACCATGTCATGTGATCCGCTACTATAGTACACATAAATGATATACATAACTGGGAACACTGGAGAAAACTGCACATGAGCATCAAATATTCCATAATTCACATAATGGTTACCACTGAAAAATTGGCCCTATTTTCTCACACTGACCACACACAACCCAGCCAAATACTGAGCTTTGATCTAGTCTGGTTGACATAAATGTCATGAGGTCAAAGACACACCTGAAAACAGGGGGTAAGCTCCTCCCCTTTCACAGCACATACTTTGTATGTATGTTTAAAGCAAAGCATTTTACAAACTCTCAACAGTTTTGACTAGATTAGGGAAAAAACAACCCAAAACTAAAAAGGACTGTAGCCAGCTTCTCCTGTATAAGAGCTCTGACAAAAGATCCAATGCTTTTCATTGGTAGTTATTCTCCGTAATATGCTGTCAACTTAAAAACAGGTTCATTAAAAAACCTTTCAGGGACAAAGGAATGAATTAGGCTACAAATTACAGGGTAAAGACAGACTAATGATATACTAGTTATTCTATAATTGTTACCTTAATGTTGAGAAGTAACACACTCAATTGTTCACATTTGGGGTTAAAATGATTATAGAAGTGGGGAAGGGTAAAGGCTTATTTTTTTAAATAAGCAAAAAGTTTGTTTTTTTACCTTTACTTTTCAGTCTATCCATGTGACACTAGCAATTTCCATGGAGTTTAATGAATATTTGAAGCCCCAGGACCTCCTCCACTAATTAATCAAGTAAAAACTTTAAATAAAATCCTATATCTGAGTTAAAGTTTAGTATTTTAAGCCTGCGGCAAAGTTTGCTCTACACCTGCTCTGCTGACCTTTTTCTGTCATCATGCTGTGAATGTGTTAACATGTACTAGTGTGATTGTAGTATGTGTGTGTGTGGATGTGTGCGTGAGTGTGGGTGTGTGTGTGTGTGTTTCTGCATGTGTGTATTGATTGATGCCTTCCAGGGCAGCAGCGTGATTGAAACACCTCCTCACTATAAAGCTGTCGTGTGTGTGATGGAGTCGCGGGGTCATTTTATGCATCACACCTGTCCCCCTTCCTCCTGACACTGACACGCAATCAAATAGGAAAATGGGCATATATGTTTTCCTGGCCTTGAGAAGGCTTGTGTGGAGGGCTGTTCTGGTGCGTGCTTGTGTGTGTGTGTGTGTGTGTGTGTGTGTGTGTGTGTGTGTGTGTGTGTTTGTGTGTGTGTGTGTGTGCACGTGTTTGTGTGCTTGGGAGGTTGCGTATTCACTTGTGAGTAGGAAAAAAAAAAAAGAAGACAGCGAGAAAGTGTTGCAGTGTTGCAGAAACAGAGACGGAGAGAGAGAGAGGCGAGGCTTGTGTATTTAATAAATACAGAACAAAGATGGTGGACTACGTAGCTATTAAATACAACTAAACAAAACTTAGTCTTTCCTGGTCTAACTGACAATTTAAATGAAACAACTCCTCTTCACAAGCACTCAGAGGTTGAAAGTACTATTAAATACATTTACTCTGGCACAAACTTAAATGTATAGTATGTAACATTTTCATTATGTTTAATTTTGTTGAGTGTTGCCAATTTACCTGTCGAAGTAAGAAGAGGGAAGTCGGCAAAATAAGACTACATATAAAAGTGATCCAACCAATGGCCTTGTTGTATAGAGCAGAAACGAGTGATGGGAGCGCTGAGTGACTGAGACAAAGACACCATTCACTGTACTGAAATTATTTTAAAGTAGCTACTATGAGGTTAAGTGGCTAATGATGTTGTGTTAACAATTAGCTCATCTTGAAAAAGAGTTCAAATAAAACTGTGTGCTGAGAAACATTTTGGAAACCAGCCCCAGTTCTAAAAATAGTCCCAAAAAGCCTTTAGAATAATGACCCTGGCTGGCTGCCGTAGTGTCTAAGACTGGCAAGACAAACGACATCCATTCCCACTCGGTACCTTTAATCAGCCTGTGATAATTAACGCCACACTCCATTGGCCAAACAAATATCTTTGTCAAGGTGCTCGTTGCTATACAAGTTCTTCTCCTGTTCTCATAGACAAGATAACAAGCAGTCTTTAATTGCCTTAAATTTTGTGTGCTGGTAGTATTACAGACTTTTTCCTGGTTCTGTAGGTGGCTCTAGTTTCCATCCCTTGTTCCTATCTCTCTCCCTCCTTCCCAACAAGTACATAAAATGTTTCATCATGCTGGTGGGCAGTGGTAGTGGCATCAGACTTTAATAAAGTGAACGACCTTGTGGGATTGCAGAGGGGATAGATTAAGTTTGCCTTCCCTACTGGCAGAAGCAGCCACCTCTGTGGGGTTTCTTATCTAGAGCTTTACTTAATTACCTGCTTTAATTCTAACATTCTCTAAAATGACCCCTTGCCACGAGGAGACAAGCTGTTTTAATTAAACAAATGAATATGTCGCTTATCGGGTGGGATCAGAGCTCTCGTTTGTCACAGTAACAGTTAAGGATGCTGCTGATGATCACGTTATCTGGGACTTGGCCCGGGTTTCACCACACACAGAGGAAGGAGCAGGAGATGCTATCTAGTTACTGTATGTGTTACTGTAGAGATATGGAAGATTACAAACAGGCCCATTAGATATTGCAGACATGTCCACTTAGTTACATTGTAATCTGATGAGATTCATAATGTAGCTATGCATCCGTTATTACCACTGTAAAAAGGTTTATAGCCTGAGGCAGCAAAGTCAGCGAGGAGAGGAGAAAAATAAAAATGTTGCAACAAAAGAAAAAAAAAAGAGAAAAGAACAACAAACCGAAAGAAAACCAAAAATAGTCTACCATTTATTCCCAAAGTCACTGACACTGGCCAGCTTGTTTATGGTAGTTATATAACAATATTTTAGAGTGTGTGGAGGGCTCCTGTGCAGTGCTGCCTGACCAAATTTAATGGGAGAAGTGTCAGAGAAGCCATTATACCAGCAGGGGCACGCACAGTCCTATTACATATGGCTGCTGGCTGCTAATGTGTATTAGCAGGAGACAGAGGAAGCAAGGTGAAGATAAGTGATTTTGCAGTAGCTGGCTAAGTAGGACAAAGGAGGGAGGGAGTGTGTTAGGGAGGGTGAGACAGAGAAAGGAGGGTTGGTCACCACTAGGACCAGAGTGAGAGCAGTGTTGGAGTTACTTACTGCCTGTGTCGAGGTACAAAGAAGTGCATGATTAAGGCTCAGTGCGAAGTTATGGAGACCCTATTGTTAAATATTAAGGTCGCAAGCGGAGTCTCAGAGATATCTGCAATATCACAGTGTTCTTGAGCAATACATTAACTCCCACAGTGACAGTTTTTTTTTAAATATAGAAGTTAAGAGAAAAAGCTATTCAAATCTTATGGATCAATATAAGACTGCTGAAGTATCTCAAAACACCAACCACTAAAACAAGGTGCCAGCCGGTATTTTCTTTTGGTTAATAATTTAGAGGAGGATTGAAGGCTGCTCTTGGCAAGAAAGTGTGAGCTTGCTGTGTTTGTGTCTGTCAGCAGCAAAATTCCAAACAGTGTATTTTTCGACTAGAAGGGGGCACCTTGCCCAGCCAAGGAATCCCAAATGCACTGAAAAATGTAGAGCTGCGTGCCTTGCTGCCAAACACATTAGCTCTCGTTCTTTATTTAAGCCCTTGTCAAACTATCTGTGGTACTTCACTCACACAACCACTCTTTTCAAGGGCTAACTGGCCAAGTTTGGCCACTCGACACCAGTGAGAGAGTGCACTGGTATCAAAGAGGGGAGGAGGCTCCTCAGCTTGGTCTTTGACAGCCCTCTTGAACTCAGTGGGCTCTGCGATAAAGTGGCTTGATGAGTGGGCAATCTCTGTCTACCAGCTGCTTGTCTGGCCAGGGGAGCTGGGAAGGTGCCAGAGTGAGTGAAGACCCACTCCTTTCAAACAATAACATGCACATGCACACAAACAGGGTGACATTTGATTGTATGCTGATGAAGTTTGGACATGTACAGCTACAAGTTTTGGATATTGGTCCACAGTGACAAACACATGGAGGTCAACAAGACACTGCTGTGGCAAACATAACTGAGATATTGATATTCAGTGATGATGATCATCATTTTAGTTGAACCTTAACACCAAAATTCATCCTATTTTCAGTCCAGAGGAAGATCTAAGGTTATGACATATTCTTAAGCAGAGATGAAGACGAGGCCCTTCTGATTCACTGAAGAGTAGTCACTGAGTGTGTGTGAAATCATGTGTATGTGCATTTTAGTATTCAAATCCTGGTCCCACATCAAAAAATCATAACAAATTTGAACTTCGACCTGCCAGCTAAATGCATCAAAAACATTTCTACTTATATATTCATTCATTTTTACAGCCGGCTGAACAGAATGCATCACTGGGTCCTTATGCTTTGACTCTATAGACTCTCAATCTCTGTCTCCATCTCGTTCTCTACTACAGGTCTAGAAGTGTGCTTTTCACACACACACACACGCCCAGCGCCCACAGCCCAGAGATTACTGTTTATTGTAAATGTTCCTTCGAGTTATGTTTAGAAATGTTTCCACTTGAGGATGCACAATTTCAAATGAATAATCAAATTATTTAAGAAAAGGTTTTCGAGGTATGTCATTTATTCATTATTTCTCATACTACTGTAATATGGCACAGATTTCAATTTTTTAATCTGTGCTAATTGCATGGATCTAAAATTAGCAACATCCAACTCTTTGGGATTGAAAGACTTTAACTATTTCATGAATTTGCAAGAAAATTTGACAAATATTCAGGACTCCCCTACAGTGAATCATTATAATCATCATATATTCCAGCTTGTGTGACATACATTTTATTGTCTCCAAAAAAAAATAAAAGCTTTGTCAATCACACTGCACTTCGACAGCCATACTGATGATGAGAACACAAGACTTATGAGGTGACATCAACATGAATCCTACCCTTTGCTCCATGCATATTAAGGTGTCGCCAACTTGTGGATCTTAACTAGATTAGAGGTGTGTGTGTTGACATTCATGGCTTCCCAACCGAGCGCAGAGCTTTCTGGCTGATTGCGCCGACATGTCAGCTGATAATTCAGGAAGTAGAATACACATGAGCAGATTGGACGGCATTGTTCACTAAATGACGAGATCTGTCTTCCCCTCCGCCTCCTTAATTATCTTCCTCAGTTATAATTACATGTGCGAAGGTCCAGAGGACAATCAGTGTTGTGCTGTACTGTCTGCTAACTTTAGTCAGATGAGATAGGCAGAAGGAAGAGACTGACACTGGCTCTTAATGAAGGTTACTGTCTGCTGTTTCAAAATCACAAGCATTCATTATGAGAATAACAAAAAATGTGCATAAATCATTACATCTGATTAGCAGTACTGCTTTATATTCATACTGCCACACTGATGTTTATTGTAAAATGACACAAATAGTAGGAGAATATCAATAAATTTAAAAGAAAATAGTTTAAGTGCTGCAAAGTTATCCTTTAGATAACAGGGATTTGTTCCTCAAAATCCACAGCCTTACCACCCATAAACAGCGGACAGTTGGGACACACTGGAGGCTTTCATTAAGAATAGTGATGACTGAGAGCAGTGAGTGACCTGGGGGTCCTTAAGCAGCCTTGTAATTCTCTCTTAATGAAGCCGATGAATAAATGATTTGAGGCGCTGCGCATGAGGAGTCTGATCCCCCGTCAGCATGTCTCCGCGGGGTTGGCAGGGACCTCAGGGGAGTCCTCTACTCTTTGCTCCTCCCCTCCACCTCTATCCTTTAATCCCCACTTTTTTTGCAGCTATCCCCTCTCCTCCATCCGTCTTCCTCACCTACAACCCTTCTCCCTCCCCTCTCACACCTCTGCCTCCTCTCTCCACATCCCTCTTCCCCCCACCGTCTGTGATCCTAATCTCCTCTAAAACATCTTTTCCTCGACTGTGGGAGTTGGCAGATAGTGGAGGCCACCATCACACTCTGACTGACTCATCCCGTCATAAACAACTGGTGGGTGTCGGCGTGCTGGCGGCCCTCCAGTTTCAGGCACGCTCATTTTGACAGGTCATTTTTTTATGATGCTGATTGTTATTTTCCCTGTTATTGTTTTTCTTCCCTGTGACTTCAGATGGGGGGTAAAAGTGCAACTCTCTGAGATCAGGCAATCTTACTCTCTGGGACAGAAAACAAAGATGACAGTAATAAAAAGGAGAACCAATTGCTTTTTCATTTCATTTCCACTGGGAAATCAGGCTGAGGGAGGAATAAAGGAGCTATAATAATAAAGTTTAAGGAAAAGGGCCTATGGCTTTCCATTCCCAAAGCAAACCACAAGCAGTAGCCACCATGGACAGCACAGTTGCTAAGGGTCATCCATGTTATTGGAAGGATGGTAAAGGGATGTGAAGCAAACAGTGGAAGTAGGTGTAAAAACACATATAGACTTCAGTTCAGGGTGTAAAGAAAAGTCTAGTTCCAAGAAACACAACTAACAAATGCAACAATTGCTCATCAGCATATTGAACCTTTTCCTTCATTTGCTTTTTTGAGGAAGAGAAAAACCTCCATCCTTTATTCTCACTGGTTTCATGTAGACTGCAAGAAAAAATAATGGTAAAAAGAAAAGATCCCGCTTTACTTTAAAACCACGCAAAAAAAATTCAGGTAAGCTATTAGGGTATGAAACTGCCCTCAAAATCTGATGCTAGTAGTTAACATAATTCTACTTAACCAGAGTGTTTTTAACAGTGCATCATTCTATGCTGTGGCATCGTTATATTGCTCATTACAGTGGCACATAGTGCAGCTATCTCCGCATGAACATCCAAGTTAATGGGCCACAATAAAGACACCACTGTCTTCATTTTATGGCTCAGTTTTCTAATGGCCTACTTGGCTTTCTTGCCTCCTCTCTCAAAGGAGCCATCTAGGTGTCTTTAAGACCTCTGATATTCTCAGCACACTCTTTCCTCCTGGCCCATGTCTCCTTCCATCCATTCCTCCTCTCTTCCTCATTCCTATCCCCCTCCCTCCATTCCTGACAGCTATAGGGAGCCTGCAGTAGCCCAGGGCCTTTTCCTGTGCCTTTAGTTTCATTAGCGGGCCCCAGATGCTTAGCTGCTTACAAAATTATGAAGGGCCAAAGCCAACCGCCTCCAGATGGGACCCATCTATATTCAGATGAGCTGTTTCCTCACATTCAGAGCAATCCCACCCTGATGTCCTACAGCGTCGTCAACAAACATGCTGACAAACACAAACACAAGCGAGTACAAACAGATGCACACATTCATAGAGGAAGCCGTGTGCACATGCCGTGCACACACCCTGGGCCACCCAGACAAAAACACACACACACACACGCACACGCACACGCGCACACACACACACACACACACTGCCTGGCTGGGTGGCATCGCTCTCTCTATAGGAAAAAAAAATAGCTTAGCCGGTGCACTGTGGTTTGCGCTGTCAGCTTAAGCTTTTATCCTGCATTGTGTGGTGGACGGTGATGCAGAGGGAGCTTTTTTAATGGCCATTCCACAAATGGACCAAGAGACTGACAAGTCAAAACTGTGGGCTTTCTCAAACGATTTGAATTATCATGGACACAAATGGAAACATCAGTATAACAAATAACTCTAACAACACAAAGGTTACAACTAGTTTAATGCTAGATTATAACATGTCTGTAACAATTGATAAGTGCTAATGCAGGGGTAAGTTTTTTTTGCGAACCTATCTGGTCATGACGTGGGTCAGAAATCCACTTGCCTAAAGTCAGTTCCTACTTTCCTCTTTACAAGTTGCTCATTGTTAGTTATTGGTAATTGTAATGTTTGCTTGTGATTCATTCCAAACGTGTCTCTTCCAGCTACTATTTAATCGTGAAAGCCCGATCTGGGCTGCACATGAGCAACTCTCAACAGAGATGAGGAAGAAGTTAGATGGCAAACTCCTTGGCTGTTCTGTTATCAGCTCCAGAATAAAAAATGTGTTTTGATTGTTTTGACAACCAGCCCGATAACAGTGTGCCGCGTTAATCTTTTTCTCCTACCTCTTCTTTTTACTTGTTTGTTGGCAAAATAACCAACCAACATTAATGATGCACACCGCCATCTACTGTACAGGAGTGTGTACATGCTGCTTTTGTAAAGTCCAAAAAGGCTATTTTGTTTCAAATTCCAGACACGTATCTGATAATACACATTTTTAATTATCAGCAGATAAATTATTGGCACTGATAAATTTTGTGTATCCCTGGTAATCAACTTGTCATTTTTCCTCCTAATTTCTCCATGTAACTTTAGTTCTCCATGACACCAATATGCATTTGACCAGCCGAGATAGGAGACCCATTTTAATACAAACACACCAGAAACACATTCATGTGAGTTTCTTGACACACACACACACACACACACACACACAAAATACAGTGAAGGCATGGATTCACAGAGATATTCAAATGACAGCTAGCTAGGACAAAGGGCTGTTAAGAGCTAATGGAGGTTGTGTGCGTGTGACTGTCCTACCTATGTTGACGCCTATCTACGCAGAGAAACTTTATGTATCAATGAGAGCAGAACAAAAATGTCACTGAGGAGAGCGAATGCAATTAGGTGATAAGAAGGATTTCTTCAGAGATCCATTTTTTCTAAAAAAAAAAGAAAGGAAAACAGCTCTGTGGGCCTGCCAGCCACAGATACTGGATGCTGAGGCATATGTGGAGCTTGAACTTCCACCACAGCACTGCTGACTTAACTGAACCCTCTGAATTCATTACAATGTCTGACACACACATACACACACGCACACACACACACACACTCTCATCTTGGGCAGAATGCAGATGCCTGTCCTACCAACTGTCCCAATATGTCCCTTAAACACCTGGCAGCATGGCTTTGTGAAATCGCTGAGATACCCATAATCCTTTAGTTGGAGTCAGGGGGTCAACTCACCATCATGCTGAGCACACCCAATAAGCCTCAAATAGCCTATAGCCAAGCATCAACACCCAAAACCTCTTACAGTATTCTGCACAGCATGCAGGGTTGACTGCTCTATATGCAATGTAAATCTAGCTCGCTGCGAGGAGCTCATGTGTATGAAAATACTTTTGGACAGGCTGTTGAAGAAATTGTCTTTGTGTTACACTGGATTCACGACGACAAAACATTTTGCAGCGTTCATGAGATCAGGCTGCCTGACCAAAGAGGGGTGAAGGTGAGGTCTTCTGCCTACAATACTAAAAGCAGCCGCTGACTTACAGTACAGTAATCAGGGGACTGCTGGCTGCAGAAAAACTGCAACGCCTCACCAAGTTCATTATAAGATGACACAACCAATTTGTACCTCTGCCTGCTACAATCTACCAAATCTCCCCTGACAAAAGCATTTAGATTAGAGCGCTTTCAGGGAGGGCTGCGCTGACATGCGTACCCAGCCTGTAAAAGGGGAAATGAAGTGCCTTTTTAACTCTCCTCCAGGCAAACATAAAACTGTCCAGGTAAGTCATTTGTGGGTTGAATGGAGAGCCAGAAGCAACTTGCCTCTCTGTTGCAATACCCCTCGCTCTTTCTCCTTGATTTTTCACCCTTTTCTCCACTAGAAACTGTGCACAAACATGTGCTACTGTGCACAAATGCAGCACATATACACACACAGTCACACACATTCTTATCCTCATCTAGAAGATTATTAATCTATTTGTTACATTTTGTCCTATTATTTCTCCCACATAATCCTCTTTCACTTCCTTTGGCAGCATGCTAATGAGTTTCTGTGAACAAGGAAGCTGCACGTGCTGTTGATTGTTCTGATTGGCGCTTTTCCCTCGCTCATTTTCTTTTTCCTTTCTCCCTCTCTGACTTCCCCTCGAGTTTGTCCTACACAGAAGAATAAAGACTCCCAGATGGAACAGAAAAGTGGAAACGCGGAGAGGTGCCATTTCATTTAATAAAACAGAGCTTTGTGATCACTTTCTTCTTTCAAGTATTTAAAGACAACTGGAGTGAGGTGGAAAAGGGAAAGCAATTGTCCTTGAAAATGAACACCAATCCAGATTTTGGCTAGAGTTACCAAATCATTTTCACAGCTATAGTACATCAGGTATTCTCTCATTCTTCTCCAAAATATTCACTCAGATTCATACATCAGTCCATTTCCTCTCGGCGGTCGTACAAGTGACAGATAATTAGGTGTGTATGTGTGTGTGTGTGTGTGTGTGTGTGTGCTCCTCTCGCCTGCGCTTGGTTTTTATTAAAAGATTTTGTCCGTGTCCCTTATCACACAGGCAATGTTGACGGAGAGGGAACATCATATATAACTTTTTTTTTTTAATCTAAGGATCTTATATGAAACCCATAGACTGTCTGTACCATGATTGCTACAGTTCCCGCTTTAGAATAGGCTTGAGAGCAAGGAAACAGCACAGAACATGGTCTCTGTTTTAAATTAAACACACAGGCAACGACACAGAGATACAGGCCGCAGGCAAAGCAAAGGTGTAATAGGAATTATGTTACAGTAAAACATCACAACATTAAGAAACATAGATGTGAAAAGGCAGTAAAAGCTACTCTGGTCTCTGGAGGAAGACACTGAATTTGTCAAGCCTTTGCTGACAATCCATTTTATTTCCTTTGGCCTCCAGTAACAAGGATGACCACAGGGAGATGAGCGAAAAGGGAAATAGGTGAGACTCTTGTACTAAATATCAACGTGAATTGGTTGCAATATAAGTCAACAACTACACTGGGAATTTATTCATTTCAACATGTTTTAATACTAAACAAGCATCTCAGACATTGCATCATACCACTGGGACTTGTTGTAGCAAATAATTTTTGTTATTATATTCTGGAGACACTGCATCGTTGTGATTTGTTTTGTCTCATGTAGGAAGGCAGAACGCTCCTGTTTACATTTCCTCTGTGTATACGTACATGTCTGTGACAGCATGCATGTGAGTCTGCATGCGTCGTTCAGGTCAGTGGATGAGGTGGTAGCAGTAAAAGCTGGGATGGGGGCTGCAAACTGAGGGTCGCTTGATGTTTTTATGAGGCGAGTCTGTTTGGAAATGAATCGTTAGTCCCGGTTTTATTGCTCAAATTACCCGAGCCGGTCCTTGTCCTGTTTGCCCTTAATTAACAAGCGTTCAATTCCCCTAATAATTAGCACAAGCTATTAGCTATTTTACATCACTCTTCATTTGTCGACAATTAAAAGGTCTATTATTAAAAGGCATGCCACATGGTTAATTGGACAAAGTGGCTCAGCGGCAGAGAAAGTGAGGGTAGAGGAGAGTGCGAACTAGCTGAACGTGGGAAGGAGTAAGAGAGGTCTGCAGCAGCTCTCACTCCTCCTTTACAGTCTCTCTGTCTTCAGTTTGCTGCCTGACACTCTGTCCTCGAGAGGGACACCATCTCTCTCACCACCATCATGCACTCGCTGCATTCAGACCCAGACGGCCCAGCTCAGTGCAGCAGTTTGAGGATGGGAGGTGAAGGGGTTTCTTCATAAGGCTGACGAGAGCAATTTCCTTTTCACAGTACGTGTGAAAAATATGACTGGGTAGTGCATCCGTTCTGCCATACTTGTTTCTTTCCGTAATTCCTCATGAGTGCTGGTCAAAATTCCTAATGAGAATCACTATGTAAAATAAACTTATCAAATACACAAAGGTTTTTATTAATGAAATGGGAGACTGAGACTCTGCGGTAAATTATTACCAGTTTTCTTCTTATAATTTTTGTTACATTTCCTGTTCTATTGTTTAGCAACAGATTTAACTGTGGCTGATGGTTAACATTTGGGAAATCCGATCATTGAAGGATAAGCCTGAAAGCATGGACAAAGATGGAGTAGCAGGGAAAATTTTTAACAAAAGAAAATATAGAGAATAACAAACAAATAGCAGAAAAAAAACAAAGCAAGATACAAAAACTGAGAAAACAACTGAAAAAAATGAGAGGACAAATGGGTAGAAAGTGAGTTTAAGGAGAAAACACTGGAAAGGCAGACAAAGGTGAGTACACAGGGTGGTGGAGGTATCCTTTCTTTTTTCCTCACCCTGCCTCACCTTTCCTCACCCTTCGCCTTCTGCCAGGGCTTAACAAGTGGCAGGGGAGGCAGGCAGGCCAGAGCTGCGCTGATTGACAGAACAATTACTGCTAACACGCACCCCGATGGAGAGGCAGACATCTCCAAATAGAATTTCACTATGCTGTTGCATCACACGCTTACAGGAAGGATTTCGGTAGAAAAGCAAAATTGCCCTGACAGACAGACTGACTGACTGACTGATTGACTGACTGTCTGTCTTGTTGTCTGTCCGCCTGAGCACAAATGCTTGAAACGCACCTTCCTCTGTTTTTTTTTTTCTCAGTTGCCTCCCATAAAAAAAGGGAGCAAAGACTTTCACCCTTGATCAAGGTCGGCTGCTTCTAACTTTAGAGGCAATGTTTGGCAACACTTTTCCTCCAACTCTGACTGTTCATCTGTTAGCGCAGTTAGAGGTGTAGTTATTTTTATCCACACACATACTGACTGACGAAAAAGTGGAAAGTTAATTAAAAGACACACCACATATCCGTTTCCAAGACATTAAGCATCACAGATCTAATGAGCTACAAATCATGTAAAGGCACGTGTTTTAGATTGTGAGGTTAAAGTCACAGTAGTGCTGGAATTACATGAATTTGGTGTTTGAATTTTCTTCAAAAGTGTTGTTGTAATGTCACTTAAATGGAATTATGGTCTTCATGTTGCACACACAGCGAGGCTTGCTGTAATGTATTTTAAATCAGACATTGAGGACAGCTGAAGTGATGAGTCCATTAATCATTTAGTTGATAAACAAAAGCCTAATCTGCAAATATTTTAATTATAAATTAGTAATTTTTGTCATTTTCAAGCAAAAACACCAAAAAATTCTCTTGTTACAGGTTAATTTAGTGAGAATTTACTATCATTGGACTTTGGTTGGTCAAAGTAAAAATCTGAAAAGGTCACCTTGAGCTCTGGAAACCCCATCATCGATTTTTTGCCCACTTTCTCAGAATATTTGACAGACCAAACAAAGCTCTATATACAGGACTAAAATACTCTTCAGATTAATTAACAATAAAAATAATTGTCAGTTGCTGATTTAATGTGTGGTGTCAGACTAATATCTTCTGCTGTCATACTGTGCCCTCTACTTCCACTCCGCTCCACGCGGGACTCCATATGAAGCATCTGTTGGTGGATGCAATCAGTCTCATGCAGCCATCCTGGCCATTACCCCACCCCACGGCATTCTGGCCTCCAACAGCTGCATTACACCACGCTCTCTGACTTTCTAATTAGCTTATCTCAGAAAATAAGGATGCTGGGCAATTCTTTGCTCTAGCAGTCTAACATCTAGCAGGCCACAGGGAGTGTGGTTGGCACCCAGTGCCACCAAGGGGGCTGTTGTCTTCACAGACAAATACAGGAAATATGGTTTACTCTCTTTTCTGTGTCTCACTCACTCATACACATGTGCTTTTTTTCTCACTTCCTTGGCATTTTTTCACTTTGAACATTAAGTCAATTACCAATCACAGGAGCCAGTTTAATTTGGAAGATTTAATATATTTGAAACTCATGGTGAGTAATGTTTTTGATACTAACATTTGCAAGATGAAACAGATTTGCTTTTATTCAGCAGCTTCTAACTACACAGATGTTGCTCAATGAGGGCATTAATTGTTTAGTATGTGAAATAATAAATTGTTATTTTAATATTCCTTCTAATGATGTTCACTGCATGAAAGACTACAGAATATGAAGCTCCAAATACTGTACAATGCATACAATTTACATTTATTTTTTTCGTCAGTTGATGTTTGATGAATTTTTGAGTCAGTGTGAAAAAAAATCCATTGTTAATCTGTCATGCCCTACAAAAGCAACAAAGTCTCTCTTAATTAGTTAATCCATCATTCATTAGTTTTCAAAGCTATAACCTGTAGCTGTGTTTAAATGCCACATGAAAGTAAATCCGTGCCTCTGTCTTCTCTGATGTCTCCTGGCTGGAGGAGACATGGAGAGAGGGATGGAAGAAGGGATAAAGGACAGATCCTTCCACCTGTAGCAGTGAACGTCCTGCAGGACTGTAATCTGCCAGTTGTCTCTCACTGAGACGCCCAGCTAAGCCGAGGCCAGCCAAGCCCCGCAGCCTCCAGCACCAAACGATGCTGTGGCCCCAGGACATAAGGCACCTGCACAGGGAGATAAAGGCTTCAACTCCTGGGCTAATACTGACGATTCGTTTGATAAATACAGACGTGGGGTAGTGGGTGGTGGGGGAGCAATCTTTTCCTGCTCACTCTCTCTCTCTCGTTCCCTTTCCTCCATGTCTACCTGTCTTGGTAATCTCTCTTTCTTGTATTTTTGTGTTTTTCTTCCTATACCCTCTTTCTGTCTGTTTCTCTGCAACCCCTCCTTTTTCGTTTTCTATCTCTCCCTCTCTCTGCACCTTCTTTATCCTGTCCTGTGTGAGTTTGGATCAGACAGGCGAAGCTCTCCACGCTCTGCCTTTTTATTTATTCCATATCTGTAACTGTCAGAAAGAAGATTGCTACTTTAGGAGCTGTCTGTGCTTTGTTGTGCTCATGGAAAGTCAAATAGAGGAGGTTGTGTTAAAAGCATCTTGACCAGTTTGTGGGGACACAAACAATGTCAGCTGTGGTCTTAGAAGCCCCTGACAGTCGAAAATGGCTCTACAAGTGCATGAGACATGAAGCCTCTTAGATGGCACAGTGCTGAGAGGAGCAGTTAAAACAGTATTAGCCTGGGGAGGTAATTGGAGCTGGGCCCTAGCAACGTTACCTCCTGCTATGTCTGTCACTTAAATACCTATTTATGAGAGCTTATTGAAACATAAACATGGCCGCGGTTTCATGATTAGCATATTAAGAAAAGCTCTGGGACCTAAATGACCCAACAAGGCAGCTGTTCAGATTAACACCCCGACATTCAAGCTTATGTCAAATGAAGAGTCAAGACCATTCAAGAGGTGGCATTTTTCATAAGCTGGGACCATAATTACCTGGTGCAAAATGTCAGTTAAATTACCAGTGCATGCAATGCTTATCACATGTAAAGAACGGGGTTTATAACTCAGCTTTTACGGCGCTGTCTACAAAGTAACTTAACTGACAGTGTTACTGCACCACCTGAGAAATAACACCAATTTAAAGCAAGAAGTTGCAAGCCTCACTGTAAATAAATGGTTGCCAGGATGAGACAATTGTAGTGGCTGGACCATGAAAAAGCCATATTTCCACAAGCACAACAGAGAAACTCTGGGTGCAAAGTTGCAACTGCACTACGGAGTCAAAATGGAGAGCGTGAGGCAGCCAAGCTGAGCTGCATCATGTTACACCATGCTGTATAGTCGACAGCATTTCATCTTTCCTGTCTACGGTGTCGTGCCCATTGTCTCTTCCCATTAGCCTGCGACCGCGGTGCTATGGTATCGTTGGTGCCGGTGCTCGGCAAGCAGACGCAGACAGCTCAGGGTGGCAGATGTCTGGCTTTTCTGCGGATGCCCTCCATCAACTGATGACAGATGTCAGGGCTCCACTTGGACGGCAACACTTCATCACGCTACCCTGTTCTCACTCCTCGCCCCACTAGATACACCAGCCTGCTTGGCAGAAGCAACGCCCAACCTCACTGCACCAGCCCCATTCCCTTCTGCCACACCTATTCATTCACACACACACATACACACACACCCTCTCTCACACACACAAACACACTTCTGCATCCATCAGTCAAGCGTTATTACATCAGACAGCCGTCATACTGGCAACCAATGGATCACATGCTAATGCGCCCAAATGCATCCACTCTGGAAAGTTAAAGTATCAGTCTTTAGGGTGCAAGTGTGTGTGTGTGTGTGTGTGTGTGTGTGTGTGTGGGGGGGGGGG
>JAPZDY010000021.1:16761917-16776050 GCA_029783645.1 Ctenochaetus hawaiiensis | reverse complement strand
GTGTGTGTGTGTGTGTGTGTGTGTGTGTGTGTGTGTGTGTGTGTGTGTGTGTATGGGTGTGTGTGTTTGTGTGTGCATGCATGTGTGTGTGTGAAGGAGGGAGAGAGAGAGAGAGATACCTAAGGGCACAAACAACAACCTAAGGTGCAGGTTGTGCTAGCCAGACATCTGTTGTTAGTGGTAGAAGGTAAGTGAGTTTGACAGAGCTGAGATTGAACAGGAGGCATTCTGCCAGCCGAGTGAAGACAGGAGCTTCACCCACACCAAAGACACAAACAATCACATGTTTCTATGCACACACTTGCATACACACAGCATCCTATATGACTGTCATACACTTGCACAATGGTGAGTAGCCAGGTCACACTTAAGACAATGCATGCCCCCATGTGGCAAGAGCCCTGAGTTGGAAAAGTAAGTACAGTCTGTCTGTCCACTGTATGATTGAGTGTCTGTCCAAGGGGAGACAGGACAAAATGTGTGTCTGCATATTTGTCACTCACTCACTCACTCACTCATTCAACCCCTCTGCCCTCCATCTCTTTCCACACAGACATTTCATCGAAAGATGGGAAATGTAGTCATTACCCCATGAGGTCAACACTGATGATTTGACAGCAAAGTAGATCATTTATGCTGGAGAATCACCTTTTTTTTTTAACTTTTTGCATTAATGAGATTTGCACTGCAAAATACAGCTTAATACAGTATAATGTGGCATTGTACAGGGTTTGGGGCAGTAAGCAAGGCAACATCAAACCTGTGTGTAGTTCACATGATAAACTGCAGAAAGAGATTAAAGCTGCAGAAAATTTTTGATGGACGAGCACACAATTACAGGTTCTGATTTGAAAACAAACTGGTTTTCTCTCCATTTGGAGATAAATCAAAGTAGCCGCACCCCTGAAGAAACTATTTTCAGACTAATTCTTAACACCCTGATGGAGCTACTTTGTGTTTTGTAATTTTCATTTTTAAACACTTATTATGCTACTTTCATGCTAAGACTTAAACAAGTTTATCTGTTATGAGAGCAACTGTAAAAATCTTTTATGTTCACTTTATAAAACCCCCTTTTTCTGTTTTCCATTATCAAAATTTCTTTATTAAATTAATTTTGTTTTGAGAAGAAATGTAACAAAAAAACCCTGCTATATACCCTTAATAAAAACATTTTGCAATCTTAATGTTGCATACTTTTTTTTTTGCAAGTTGTTTAGAAGAGCGAACATTCAGCAAGTTACAAAGCACAACCACAAACCACCCAGACACTATCATCTTTCTTTTCCTGAACATTGATATTTGACCCATGAACAAACCACAATATCAGCTGCAGCCTTTTAGAATCTTAAAAAAAACCCAAAACCAAATTGTATTAGTTTCAAGGACTTCTTTTATTATTGTGTAAGCTGAAAAACATGATTCCAGGTTTCCTTTTTTTCTAAGGATGCATGGAAACCCTTTGTGTATGTGTGTGTGTGTCTACCCTCTGGTCTGTGCTTTACGTAGGTCCGCTGAGACCATCCTCCACAATTCACTGCTCTATGACATCAGTCACAGCATCACATGCCATAAATCAGCTCCTCACACATACAGTGGTGAGCAATAAACAGTAGAGAATAGTGTGTAGTACCACCTCTGTTTATAGATTAAGTCTAAATAAATGAAAACTGTGACAAATGCTTTTCTTGTGCTCCAATGAAAATTTTTTATAGATGCCCATGCTGTTTTCACAAGTTCTTATTATTTGATGCTGTCGTAGAAACCTGGTGTACTGCAGCTTTACTTAAGTCTCACTTGTCCAGATGAAATGATTTCATTTGCTAAAACCTGCAGTTCATTTTCTCAAATGACAATGATCTGATACTAAATCTTTTTTCTTTTTTTAAAAAAAATTTGTACAAAAGAGAACAGTGAGAGATTCTAGCAGAAAGTCAGTTGTGTTATAAAGCCTGTGATGTGTTCCCTGCGTGGTGGCCACCACTGCTATCTGCTGTGTGCCTGCAGCTACAGTGTGTTCCCTGTTTTATCACTCTCATCTAAATGAACCACACTCACAGCTGGAGAAAGGTGACCCGACTGCTAATCAACCACCAGTGCACCATGTGTGTGTGTGTGTGTGTGTGTGTGTGTGTATTTGTACTGTGGGACAGTTATCCACTCAGGCAGATGCTCAAATGTTGTGCTGCATGCAGGTCCTTACAATCTGTTTCTGAACTGATCTCAAAAATCCACTCTAAAAGGAAGGAAAATTCCACCGCTCACTTTTCTGCCAGTCCTCTTCTCCTTTTTTTTCCTGCCTCTCTCCAGCTGAGTATTAAATTCAGCAACTGAGAAGGTGACCTGCGTGCTCTGCCATAAAGAGCAGGGGAGCGGAGGAGAGAGAGGGGGGAGGAGAGGGGAGAGGAGGGAAGGGGAGCTGAGCGGAAGCTGCTGGATCAGCAGAATCTGAGCGTTTAGAGACACACAAAGGTGTATGTGTGTGCACCCGCTTTCTGGGTCTCTCTTACACACACACGCGCACACACACACACACCACACCCTCCTCCTCAGTGGTGAGGCGTCTGGGGAGCCCAAGGGCGAGCATTCGGCTGTCACCCTCCCCCACCCTCCCCCACCTCCTCCTCCCATCCCTGCCTCCAACCCTCGTGTGAGCCGCACCCCAGAGCCACCAAACAGCAAGACACAGACCTGCTGCCAACTATTACCGCCACACTATAGCACACACATACACATGTACGGACTCACATGAACACAAAAAAGACACACTCTGTAACACACCAACTCCCCATTTCGCACAAAGCACTTTGATTCCAACACATAAATGTGCAAAAGCCCTCAGTCTCCCTCTCTCTGCCTCCACTCTGTCAAATCTCTGCCTTCACACTAAACAGCTCCGTGGGGATTGGCAGGCAGGCGGGCAGAAAGGAAATAAATATGTTTCCTGACGACAGCACAGTTTTCTGACAGTACTCTGGCACTGGGCTGGGCTGCTGTGCTCAGACAGAGGCAGAGGGGAGTGTGAGCTGTAGTAAGTGGATGTTTGTTCTAACAATCTTCTGCTCAGGCTGCTCGCTGACAATCCAAGCTGCAACTTTAATGTGTGTGCATCTATAGGGCCTTTTTTAACCTCCAGAGAAGAGTCCTCAGGCTGTGGAGCCACTGATGAACTGATTCATTACCATTGTAAATATCTCCAGGCAGTACAGACAACCAGGGAAGCAATGCAGGCATTAAGATTTAGATCTTTAAAATACTGTGGAGCTTACAGAAAATTTATTATAATCAAAAACCAAGAGACCATTAAAAATGCAAATGGATGTTAAGTACCTACCATTTTGTTTTCATGAATACTTAGCAGATTAATAAAATTACTGGGAAGGTTAACGCTGACCTATGACCTGATAGAAATTTTAATATTTCTCAAAAATGGTTAAAATTGAACAAAGATTTTAAGATTCTTATTCTGAATCCATGGTGTGTGTTCGGGCACCCTTTTAATCCTACCATTAACACCAACATTTCCTGTTTGCAACTAGCCAAAGGTTTTTTGATGCATGCCATTCTTCATCTTTCTAACAAGTGGTTGAACCAAAATGTATGGTTACTGTGGTGATTATGGTGATTTTTTTTCCTGAAAAGCTGACAAATATTTTTTTCATAAAACCATTTAGCCTACTCCACCACAGGAGCAGATACTGGCCAGTTGTATATAGGATGCGTTTGTTTATACTGCTACTGACACCCATATGAAGGTGCCCTTAATTAATTTTGGCAAAGTCCAGTTCATTTTCATGCACACATGGTGATTTTTTAACTAAACAAGCAAACTAACACATAATATCAGCTGGCTAAGTGGCTAAGACATAAAGAGTTGTAATGTTACAGCCATCTACCAAGTATAAACCTCTAAATGACAATGTACTAAGAAAAATTAAAAACCTTAGCTACACTGACAACATGTACAATCGTTGTAGCTCTTTTCAACACTGATGACCTATTAGAGTCTCATTGTTATAGATGAACAAAATGAAGGTAGGGCCAACCTTACCAGTGATCACTGTACACATATTACTACATTACTTCTTACTGTGATACAGAATTTGATGCACACTCTACTACATCAGTGGACAAGTACCTCTACATAACTTAATCTTGGCAGTGCAGTCTGTACTTGGTGCTGCAGGACAGTGGAGATGAGCAGTTTAAGTGAGTCTGCTAATTTCTCCCACAACAGTGACTCAGTAAGGCTGAGATGGGCTGAGTGATGGAGAGACACAAAGATGTAAAGAGGGGTGGACATGGCAGATGGGTCACAGAACATTCGGGACAAGACGGCCATATCAAGGTTGTTTGTGTGTGTGCGTATGTGTGTGTGTCATACAGGAAGGAAGCCTAACCAGCCGGTGCAGTTTGCCCATCTAATCAGATAACTGAGAGAGAGAGAGAGAGAGAGAGAGAGAGAGAGAGAGAGAGAGAAAGAGAGGGAGATGAAGAGAGAGAGAGAGCCCTCTGAGGAACAGATGTAATTTCAGAGCACCAAAAAAAAAAAAAACAGCTTAAAATGCTCCTGATCACATTAGCTGGCCATCACAAAATAGGATTTCTGCACTGCCACAGTGAATGCCCATTACAAATTACTTAGGCACTGCAGAGCCGTAACTCAATAGGCAGGGAAAGGCGGGGAGGGCGAGGAGGGCAAACAGAGGGGCAGAGATGGGGGATCGATACTTATCAGTAATAATTATATCCTTCCTCCCACTTCTCTGTTCCCTCCCTCCACTCTTCACCCTCCACCCTTGGTAAAGCACATATCTTACATTAATCATTCGGAGATTTCTGTGCTCGATAAGATAATTAACATTATAGGGGGGTGTAGGAAGTCGTGATCATGTGAGGCAGTGGTCCAGCACTAAGGCTGCCAAGAATGTCCAAGGCTGCAAAGTGCTGAAGGCAGCACACACAGGTATAAAGAAGGCTGAATGGCTATGACTTACAGTTTCAGCCCACTAGTTAAAAGGCCACAATTCAAGGGAGGAGGAAAAACACAGGAAAAAGAGGGAGAAAGGGAAAAAAAACAAAAAATCTTTCTCTGCTGTGTGCTATCTATCAAAGGCAAATAAAAGCCCTGAGAAATTCATCATAGCAGTCTATTTGGACCGTAGAAATCAACATTATGTAAAGCGGCTGAGAGCGCAGCGGGTAGACAGATGGAATGGAAAACAAATAAATCAACAGGGAGGAAAACAACATTGTTTGTCCCTTATCTGTACCTTTGTACCCTCTACCTTGTTCTTGATATTTTTATTGTTACTGTAGTTGTTTGTAACTCGCTTCGGGTTGTGAGCTCACTCAATCAGCCCATTGAGCCTGGGACTGCAGAAAATAATTAGATTTTAAGATATTAAAGGAGTATTCAAAGCCGAGATCAAGAAATATTAGCCTCAGGACTGCAGCATGGTGTACTGAAAGGCTATTGATGGTACACTGGAGTAAAATAGGTACAACAGTTTAGCCTTGCTTTATGTATGATCCAACCAGCCACACAACATTTGGTGATATTTAAGAAAGAAGTTACATGAATTGATACCCACTGAGAATTTATGGTAACAGCAGTCTATCTGTGGTACCTCCAACAGTGTATCGGAAACAAACTACTTAACAAATGTCAGAAATAAAACATATGTATTAATATAATTAAATTAAATCTCATTAGGTTTTTAAGGAGATTCACATAAATTACAATTCTCTGAGGCTATGCACCTACAAATCTAAAAAAAACTCTTACAGTGAACACGTCCTCTTGGGAAGAGAACTGCTCATGTTACGTTTCCATTGATATAGTAGTTGTCACAAAAGAGAAAAGTGGAAAGAAAAAGCAAAAAAGTGCTGAGTTACACAAAACTATACTAAAAAAGTACACAGTGAGTATTTGCACTGAAAATTATATTTCTACAGTTTGACTTGGATTTATATTTTTTATGTTTTATAATTATTATTTGGAAGCACAGGGGCTCAGTGGTTAGCACTGGTGACTCACAAAAAAAAGGTCCCCCTGTCAGTGCTTGACCGTTTGTGTGGAGTTTCATGTTCTCCCACTGCAAACTGGTCCAATTTCCATAAAAAATTGTGGAAGGGTGTAGTACAAGCCAAGGAGGAACCCACTTAATCTGCATATCACTGCCCTCATCTGATTCACAAGGTGGATACACAAATTATTTTTCACTTTTGCACTTTGCTAACTTGGCAAAGTTAATCCTGTGGGAAAATTACACATAAACTTCATGTAGAGAGCAGTCTTATCAAGCGCTCAAAGACAGTGAAAACCTGGATAACTTCAATACAACCACAACTGTAACAAGGCTTTTTTTTTTAAAAACTAAGGTGTGACTATCAGAAAATAAAAACACTCATATCATGGCACTAATTATTCTGTTTTTAATTCAAACGCAAAATTTCTGCAGCAGAACTTTTATCAAAGATATAAAAGAAAAATGATGAAACTTTACTTGCTGATGATGATGATGTGACTTAAGCACGACCATATTTTGACATAGGAGTCTAGCTATTCATGTGGTTGATCATTTATTCAAAGGAAAGAAAACATACATTTGTAATTTAATTGATTAAAAGTGATGGTCACTTTTTTATTGTCTTTGTATTGTTGACTGACCATAAAAACACAAAATGCTATTGACATTACTGGTACTATAATACACAACACATGGATAGAAAACTGTGAAAGAAGGAACAGTTTAGCCACAGCATGTGTCTGGTTGTGTCGGGCAGAGTGGGTCTGTGTAAGTGCATGCATGTGCGTACTGCTTGTACTTGCTAATTCATTAGCTCAGACAGCCTAAGGGGGCAGCTTTATAGCCTCCACTGACAAAAGATTAAGGGAATATTCACATGGAATCAGAAAAACAGCCCAAGATCCAACCGACAGACAAAGAGAGAGGTCAGTGGCAGGAATTAAGGTTGGTGTAGAAAAAGCTGTTTGGTAAAAAAGGGGAGAGACTAAAGGACGAATACCAAAGAGAAGGAACAGCTGAGGAGAGAGAACGTATCATGTTCCAAACAGCATTTCAGACTGACAGAAGCATCTTACTTTTTGCTTCACTTGCACATGTACCACACACAGACCAAATCATCTGCCCACATAACCACAAAAAGTGAGCATCTTTGCAACGTTAACACTGGACTTATTTGAGGTTAATTAAGAGAAGTGGTTTGGAACTAACTTTGTGGTGTTAAGCACTCTGGAGCGCCAAGTGTCTGCTGAGTGGCCCTGAGGTTGGAATTTAAATCTTACTGAAGCCAAAACTGTCCCTCAGAGTTTTTCAGAATTGCTTTTAATGACATGGGCATGCAAAGCAAAGGATGTGACACTGGTAGGAAACCAGTTCAAATGCTGCAGCTGGCTGGGAAAAGCTGTCAGAGAAGGAATAAAAAAAAAAAAAAACTTCTCTCCTCTAGAAATTGCTGTCAAGGTGCCCTTGAGCAAGGCTTTGTCTGCGCTGTTTGAATGTGTAAATTGATTGTCTTTATATGAGGAAAAAGGAGAAAAATCAGGGGGGAAACTGTAGAAGGGGGTTAATGTAGGAGAGTAACATTGACTAGAGAGGAGAAGGAAATGAAACAAGAGAATAGGATGGGGTAGGGGAGATAATTTGGGGAAATTAAGGTAAAATTAATTGTTTTGAATTACATAAAAAGACAGGAGAAAAATTGAAGACAAATTTTTGGAAGGAGTAACTCTTAGGGGTCCCTTGGTGATTTACTTCTCTCTCCTAACGACCCCCTAATGGCCAATTGGTCAGATAAGCAGTTAGTTGCTCCATAGGGCATGGCCAGGCCAGGAAGGCCACCGTTTTGACTGACAGAAAACAGACAGAGCCCAGCATTGATCTTTAAGTCAGACGTGGACTCGAGCTCTCAAGGATAAATGGTGATGACAGTTAAGCCATTCATTATATATGATTGTTCCCTATGGAGTATTAGCGTTCACATATTTCTGGTGATAAAAGGGAATATTGGCTACAAGTAATTTTAATTTTTCTATTTGATGCTGACCAAGACAGACAAGAGAAAGAAGGACACTGCCAATAAAGAAACAGTGTTGAGGTCATGACCATTGGTTGGTGTAAACAATAAATAATGACAAGGTAATGATAAATGAGCCCTTCAAACATACTGCCGACTGCACCCACTCATATCAATCGACACATACACACAAAGACACACACACAGGGACTCACAAGAAAAGGAGTATCCAATAGGTTCATTAGTCAGTGTGTTGTGTGGTAATAGCGTGGGACAGGTGATGGAGCAGGGTGTGATGATGCATCAACAACATCAGCCCTGGGTGGCGCCACCTGCAGAGGTAGCAGATGGCACACATGACTGGAAAGGAGCCATGCACTCACACAAACACACCCCCACACACACAATTACACAGAAACACACAAATTTGCACAAATTACATCCATTAAAGTGTATAAGTGAAAACTCTGTGAATATATACAAAGTAAAACTTGCACTTAAATATGACAACACACAAAGAACACAGTAAACACAGTATATATTGTTTATTTACATTTTTACCCTGATAAAAAGTAAACTTACTTCCAGAGTTGACACTTTGTTTTTGTTTTTTGGATGCATTTTCAGGACAACCATTCGTCCTTCTAAACAACGTAGGTGGTAATGGTCAACCCACCACGTTCACCATCACACGCACCAAAACACCTCTTAGGATCTTTTTAATAGCCCTCTGCGCTGCCATGATGCAGTCTGACTTGTACTCAATTCTGGCTCACACAAAAGATCCAATGAGGTCTAAGAGTTAAAGTTTAAACAGGCTCCATATCATTTCATACACACCATCAATGTCACCATAAAATTGCAATTACATAAGTTATCAATAGTCTTGTTCAAATGCAACACCATGCCTAGAGAGAGACAAGATAGAAAAATCCAATATTGTCTATGTTTTGCACAAAGAATGAACTGTAATTGCTGAAAATCTCAATCAATTCTCCCAGCCTGCCTCTCTTTCACTCCTGCTGGCTAAATGCTATCTTCAGCCATTCTTCCTCAGAACCAGTAATTTCATGTAATCACAGAAGTGATCAGAAGAAGGTATGTCGGCGCTCAGTCAAATATCAGCTATCTTAATCACAGCCGCCACATTGCCTTTGGGGAAGCAAGCAAGGTGTGCTGGGGGCTGGACATGACATTTGGTTGGCTAAAATTAGCATAATCACTCTGATGGGAAGCCAATCACCACGATTGCTGTAACAATGCGACTGATTAATGCTGTGGGAAAAACCTCATCGTTGTAATCAAGTTTCTGAGAGCTACTGTACTTTCTGACACAAAAACACAAACACTTTTCTCATCAAACTCTACCTAGTGGTGGTCTGTGCTAATCATGAGTTGCACAGACATTTTACTGTAGGCCTCTCAAACACAGCAAAAGATATTAATTCAAGTCATTTAAAAGTTACCGCACACGTTCCAGTATTGATTTAAGATAGATAGATAGGATGGGATGCTTAACCAAAGCAATTACAACATGTACAAAACACAAAATACTGGCAAAAAACAGGAAAAGAACTGAGAGTCTACAGCTGAGAACCTGGGGTTTGGTTTTTGCCTGAATTAAACATGCAACGGAAAAAATTACAATTAATGATGAACCAGAATAAGTTACCTCCTTCTCTTAAAAACTGTGACCCTAAATGAAAAGAATAACTGAACAATAAGAATAATATGTGCGCACTGACAATGTCACAAAAAGGATCAAAAAATGAAAGCAAATCTAAATTAGTTTGGCCAAACTGATGCTGGTTAATGAGAAGGGATGACCTCTGAACCAAAGTCATAATGACATAATGACCTTCAGATTCCTGAGTGCTACATCAAAGCCATGAGTGGCTCATCAGAAATGTATACTGCAGCAACTGGAGCTTAACCAACCACAGCGGAGGAGAGAGCGAAAACGGCAGTCAGCACTCGTGCAGAGCAGACCACTTCATTTCTCCAGCACCTTCCCTTTGTTGTAAATAAAACATTATTTCAGATGTTCAATTAAGATAAGTACCCTTAATTTAAGACCTTAGTCAATGTGCCATCATTATTCAGCCCACAGAGCGCCTGGGCCTCAGCTCCAGCTCTGGCCTAGCACACAATCACTCAGGGGCCTTGGTAAGCAGGGGAAATCGCAGTCAATTTCTGGAGCACTCATTTGCTTAACAAGGGGGGGAAATCGGATGGAGCTGAGGCAGAGAGAAAAGGACAGGAGTGGCTCTATATTTAAAACAGCAAATGTGTTTTAAGTTCTGTATGTAAAAACGCCCAAAGTAACTTTTGAGACTGGAAGCAACTACTCTAAGCACTGGCCGCAATTGCCAAAAATCCAACCCTGTAAACAACTTCCAGGGCAGATATATCAAGTCCTTGACAGTGTAAAAAGCTTCTGAGCTCTCATCTGATTGTGAGAGGACTTTGTTTGTACTTCGTTATGGTGCTGATACAAGATTAGATAAACAATGCGCTATCTGTACCCTGCATCTGTTTGACTCTGCAAAGTGCACTTTCCAATTCCACTGATGACCTTCACTGAGGGCTGTTTGTCAGACACCAGAACAAAAGAAAGCAAAGTGAAGACAAACCTGTAGGAGGACACATGCATTTACACGCATTAAGAAACGTACTTGCATATATTCTAATGCTAGATATTATCACCTAGTGTCAAAAAGACCTCAGACCCCACATAGAATATTCAATACACCAAAGTAGTTGAGCAGGGGAAAATTCTCCTCTTTAAGTGAAAGGTGCAGAAATGAATAAAAAAGGTTAAAATGTGCAGAATTATTCAACACAGCTCCGGAGTAAACAGAAAATATATAATTAATGACAAACAGCAGAACAAAACAAGTGCAACCAGGCCACCAAAACAGGGGTATACATAATCTCACTGCCCTGTTACTACGTTTCATCTAATAAACGTAAGACTAAGAGTGTCTGTTTCTCATTGAAATGCAGTGTCCATCAGTTTAATACCTCCCTGAAGGGTAACACTGAGCTCTTGTACCTCCGGAGGCTGAACAAGAGTGACTGCTCTGAGGGGCTGTAGTGGATCTAAGAGCCATGGTCACCGGAACCAAAGTGTCCTAAATATAGCTCTGCTTCACTCTGCATGCCTCTGCTCCATCATATTAGTCTACCATCACAGACATAGGAATGGCAGTCTCCTATTGTTCTGCACAGATACAGAAGACAACCTTGAGCAGTAAGTACCACAGCAGAAAAAGGAGTTGGGTTTCCTTTACTTTAGTTTGACCCTGAACGTGTGTGTGTGTGTGTGTGTGTCCATATAACATGATCATTTTGGTTTTTTTAAGTTGCCTCTGTTGTTCCTCAAAAAATTCAACCATTTCAGCTTCCACCATCTATTCAAATTAAAACAGATTACACTCACAGCAAGCTTGTACGTAACAGTGCACTGTAGCACTGCAAAAGAGATACTTGCAAGACCTTGCACATCTATTCCAAGCAGAGCTTCTCACCTTCTCTACTCAAGCTAGTGTTAATTAGCAACCCCATTAGCAAAAAGTCATGTGAAAGCATTTTAAGCCCTTATCCTCCTCTAGCTTTTGTAATGTTGAGGAGGAAGATGTACAGAATGGTGGTTAGAAGGGGATTAAAATAGAAAACAGTATCCTAAATCTTTTAACTTACAGAAAAAGGATGGTTGCAGATAGCATTACAGTTGTACACACAGCACTTATCTTTTTTATTTACTTTGTGATGAAGTTTGGATGTAACCTGTGCAAGGTATCTCAACCACATCAGATATTAAACACTGGCTCTGTTTACATTGTGTACGAAAGGACTTCTTCAAGTTCTTGAAACAAAACAACAAGGGAAGACGTTTAGTGTAAGAGAAAGATGTAAAGAGGAAGAGACAAATGTGAGAAAGGAAGACACACACCCACCCCCCCACACACACAAAGAGAGAGTGAGGGCATTGACAGTGATAGAAACTGCCCTGGCCTCTCTCCTGGTCTCCTGAGTGGCAGGGTCTGTGCCAGCCTGTCAGCCTGTCTGTCATCACCATTGCTTAGTATTCTCCTTAAGACCATCTGCCTGCTCATTATACACAGGCTCTTGTTCTGGACTGACATGTTTTCTTTACATCGATATTTTCATTGCAGCTCAAACGTTCCCTTTTCCCCCGCAGAACGGTAGGGCAGTAAGCCTGCCCACAATGCACACTTTGAGATGAAATAATAGTTCATAAGAAACTTTCTTTATCCATGGTGATGCCGTGATGATATGGACAAAGAAAACAAATGACCACAATGTGTTTTATCACGGTGACAGAAAAAAGGCTGATACAGTAACAGCTCTACCTGCTAGCCGGGCCATTCTTCTCATATCTCAATTGCTTTCACAACCAACTTTAATTTCCTCTAAAAGATGACATTATCAGAAGCCAAGGTTAAAGGAACGAGCCAATTTAATAACGATCTTAGCTGTGCTATCTTACCGGCTGGAGGATAAAGCAGCCAGCCAAAACAAGATCAAGAAAAAGTGCTATTAGTACTGCAGTGTCACTGTGTCTTTGGTGAGGTATGGGAACTTAGAAAGATGCATTACCAATAAAAAAAAAAAAAAAAACAAAGACAAAACACCACAACTAACAAAAAGCCAATACTGTGGAGGATATTAAATTATAATTAAAGAAAGAAACTAAAAAATGTTTTCTTTTTTGTTAAGAAGAAAGAAATTCCCTCCTGAATAACAGCAAAACGGCAGAGGTATGCAGTTCTGTCATTAAAGCAGCATCTGTATTGTCCAATAGAATTTCAGCATTTACACAAAGGGTCATCAAGCCAAGATAAGTGTATTATTTTGATGGCACCTATATCAACCTGGACTGTCCAACCTTATTATACAAAAACGCACTCTCAATAAAGTTGCCAGAGCAGAAATTCTTCTGCTGTAATTGGGTGTGAACATTGTTTTCTGTATTAATACACTGTTGGGTGGCAATATTCCCACAGAGCATGTGCTTTCATGTATCCTATTCCATGTTATCTGTCAACTTTTCAAAGGGAGGAGGGCTGTCAGTGGTGCGAAAGACCCCTGTGCTCACTGTGTCACTCTCATTATAAGCCTAAAAAACAAGACAGATATTCAATTTAGATAAGTCCCCAGACCATGCTTGCCTCGCCTATATGAGACAATGCTCTATTTCTCTCGACCATGCTCCATAGAACATGGATGCCGCATTTTCTCTCACTCCAACAGGGCTAAGCAGAGGAAATTTCCAATTACGGATCGAAAGGACAGTTAGGAGAAAAGCGAAAGAGAGTGAGAGAGAGTGAGGTCGAGGAAAAGGGACCACAAAAGTATCATTACAATGAGTCTTTCCTTTTGTTCAGTTGCCATGTAGTATATAAATTTATCTAAACTCTGACAGAAAAGCTGATTTCCTCAGAGTCCAGGGCTACTCACAGCAGCAAAAGAAAGATGGAGAGACAAGTGAGTCACATCGACAGGATAAGTGAAACAATGAGAGATATCACATCCAGAAATAGAGAGGAATGCATCTTTGAGATTCCTCAGTGTTTTCTCCAACCTCCTGTGGAGAAGGAAAATAATTAGGCATGAGAAGAAACTTTTTTTGTGCTTGTGCACACAGGCAAACACACATATTCACAAAAAAAATCACTGATAAGCAAGCTACTGGCATTGTAAGCTAATAAAGAAACCATTCATTACTTTTCATGTGCTGAATCCTTATCACCTTATGAAAACATCATGGCGACAACAAAATTTGAATTGAATTCAAAATGAGATTAACTGTCAAGTAATATTCATCATCTTCCAGTGAAATAAAAAAAATATAGTGTTTGTTTTTCCAATTTTTTTTTTGTTCTGTTTAAGGTCTGTTACAGTTCATCTCTACAGGTCATAGTCATTACATAGACCTCTACCCTTAAAAGCATGATCCCACCTTTGCATTGTCAGAATATAAACTGCTACAACAACATCTTTCTGGTTTATAAAACACAACAAATCATAGATTATCTATCTGATTTTGTCTTCTGTGATAACAGC
>JAPZDY010000021.1:16751581-16761817 GCA_029783645.1 Ctenochaetus hawaiiensis | reverse complement strand
ATCTGATTTTGTCTTCTGTGATAACAGCCAATTCTTCAGTCATCCATACACACATGCACACACACACACAAAACATATCCTTCCCAAAAAAAGCTGTTCAGCTTGCAGTAATGAAAAGGGAGTCAACTGCCTTCAGGTGCGGCTGTGCTGATGCATGTTGGCAGGCGCTGCCGACGCCAGTGTAGAAATACACAGAGAAATCTGCTCTGCTGTCCTGCCTCTCTCAACCATGGAGGACAGCAGAGGCTGACTGACAGGATTTGGAGCAGCGTCTGGGATCCACAGCCAAGACCCAGACCACAGCAGCCTGTCGGTCTCTTTGAGAGAGAGGTGGCTTTTCACACTCCACAAGGCCCACATGAGCCAATGGATCAGTCAGTACCAGATGCATGGTTTGTGTAAACGTGTGTGTGTATGTGTACATATGGGTACATATCCTTTTAAGGTGCCATTATTTGGTCTAAATGACTTCTACCACTAATGATAAAACTGATGATACTCCTTGTGCTTATTTGATGCAGATTTAGGCTCCACAGCACAGGGTGACAATCTCGTCACATAAATAGAGAAGCCATATGGACAGGTGTTAGGAGCAAATCATATTACTCACTGACTCTTTGGGGTGCCTCAGAGCACTGAAACAGCCATGAATATTTCCTTTAGCTAATGAAGGTGCCAGCATTAACATTCACTGAGTGTGCTGTGATTTACAATGGGAAAGACCATCGCAATATTTATCAGGGGGAGCCCACCGCTCCCCAGAAACACGAGCTGAGGCCTGCATTTCAGCACCTTGAACTGTTCAAAGGGCACATTCAGGCCAAGAGCAGGCCTGAATACTAAAAACACCTAATCTACTGTACAGAGTCAGCATGCATTAAGTGGCTTTTCCCACCTGCGGTCAAAAACCACATGAATAGGCCCTCGTTATACAGGTTTCATAGCCCACTGACACAGGAGGGAGTTTTGAATATGAGGCACCAAACCAATGTGGAGATTTCAGAGGCTCATGAGGGACCACTCATCAATATTCATGAGGGATTCCTGGGCTTCCCTACTGTATGGCAAAGCCTGTGTTAATATTTATAAAGTTGGGATTGAGATCTGGCGTGGGTGTGGAGAGCAAACCAGGGAAGCCCATATTATTGAGCAATGAAAGAGACAGAGAGAGAGTGACTAAGAGAGAGAGAGGGAGAGAGAGAGACGCTAAAGTATCAGGACCATGGACAGTTTGGGTTCAGTTAGCTACTACAGGCTAAAAGGGAATACATATTGTGTTCCTTTCAGTGTTCCTTTAACAAATGTGTATAATCTGGATGACTTTTCTTTTTTTATACAAAGGTAAAGTGTACATTTTTTTATTGCAATCCTGCAGCTGGTCATGGGAAAACCTTCAACCCTGTCCCTTCTATGTAAACAATAAGGTTCATGCAAAACACAATGTGCTATGTTAGTTTAAGTATTTACTTTGGCAAAATTTGTTCAAATGTTTTATTTAATATCATTTAAATGTAATTTAACTTAATTCAGTTCTAAAGCTGCCTTTTATTTCAATGACCAACTAAATCATTTTTGGCATTTTTGAACTAAAGCTATGGCCTGTATTGTAAGATGTAAACTTCAAATATGTATAAATACTAAAAAATATGTAAAAATCCAACTTAGAATTTTTCAAAAAGCAGTAGATGTCTTTACTGACAGACAAAAATGCAAACTATAGGCCTACTCAAACTCTACCATAAAAACTGGTTTAAAGACAATACAGAAAGAGATGCTGAAAACAAACTTAAAGTAAACCAGAAAATAGTGTGCAATATTTATTGTCAGTACTTTTTTACCAAAATAAACTCTTTATGAAAATATATTAATTAAGTTATCAATAGCTAAAAAATCTAAAAATACAATGAAGCTGTAAACAAAATAGAAAGTTAAAGTAAATTTAAAAAACTAGAACAGAAAAGTTTCATACTGATGCAAACTAATATATATGCTTACACCCAAAGACAGACTTTTTTCATTTGAGTCAATGCAGCAGTTTTAAAAGCTGTAAAATAAAAGCAGTTAAAAAGCAGTAGCAGCAACAGCGGCAGCAACACAGGCTCAGCAGAGGGCAGATTTCCCAGCACATTGCAGAGCACAGATAGCTTTATCAGGACATTAACAGAGCAGCATATAGCACACAAGCCAACACTATCAAGTCAGCAAACAAGTGGGCCAACTGGCCGACAAGCCAGCCAGAAAAGCAGAGACACAAACTGTAGAGTGAGCCAATGAAGCCTGAAGTCTAGAGCAGCCTCCTTCTGGAAACACTGTGTGACCTTACAGCTTGACCAGGGCCAACTGCTTGTCGAGTATCATTAGGATAAAAATCTGATATGTAGCAGTTACAAATTATTGTTTGCTCTAAACAAAAAAAAATACTCATTTGATTTACTAAAGAATAAAATTTGGCACAGCTGAAGGCACCTTGTTCTAGTCTGAACTCAGCTGGTTCAGTTATTTTGCTCCAAGAAACGATTGGGGCCTGGTGCTCTGGCTACACTGCCTCTCCTGCTAACACACGCACGTAAACGCACCGCGCATGCCAAAAAACCCACCATACCACCCCCTCACATACACACATTCATATGTAAACACCCAGAGACAGGCTGTTCCCCTCTGAGTGAGTGCAGCAGAGCGCAAGCTGCTTAATAACTGGCAATGATGGGCTGCTCGGTCCCAGTCGGAGACCAACCTGAAGCGCTCTGCCCGGGATGTCAACTCTACTCACATCAATTACCACCAACTGCTAGCCTGCCTGCACCACAGCACTGACTGACAACTAGATAGCACTCTCACTACTGTCGGCTATGGTGACTTTGGATTTAGGTTTGCGGTCGTCACAATGTCAAACACCTGCTCCCACAAGTGTCAAGTAGCCGCTCTGCTTCGAGGGCGACTCTCCAGAGCCTGTTTACTGTGGTTAAGGTGTTCAGGGAGAAAAGGCTCTGAGCTTACAGAGGGAGGCTGAACTTGGACAGGTGGTGGTTTAATCAAAAAAAAAAAGTATGAGGAGAGGAGCATAATTTTTTAGCTACAATATCCTTTAACTGATCAAGTCACTCATAAGCTAATGGTGAGTGTTGTCAAAAGAATGTCTAGGTTAGTAAACGCCCATGCCCAGCTTGGCAACCCACCTCTTACTGCCAAGTCAATTATCAACCCAGTGGATTGCTAACCAAAGCATGTGAGTTACCAATTGAAGAATGCTAGTGACAAGCCAAGCCTGTTATAAATCCAGTGGGTTGCTGGACTTGGCATCTGCCAAAATCCAGAATCATCTTCTACTTCAAACACCTGAATTTCCAATGAGCCAGAAGAAAGTCTTACAAACACAACAGCCACAACATATGGTGAATATGCCACCAAGGTGCAAATCAGCACTTATATTATTCTGTCATATGGCAACCAGCAGCGTGAGAACATCACAGTGCATACACAAAAACACTCATCAGCTCACACAGACAACCTAAATAAATATAGGCACTGTCAACTGCATGTAATAATTCACTGGTAATACCAAAGCAAATAACCACACATAGGTGGATAAGCTGGAGTGGGAGCCAAGAGCAAATTGGCAGCCAATCCATGAGGCACCATGACTAATGCATCACCCACGAGAAGATCTGTCAGACCGCAATAAGCAACCAACTCCACCCCACCCCGAAAAAGAAACTCCTGCTTGTAAACAAACTGTACCCAACTGTTGTCAAAGTCATGCTGTAAGAGGAGCGCACACTCAAAGACCTGAAATGACGTCCAGGAAACTTCAGGAAACTGAAATTAAATAAACATTTTCTTTGAATGATAAAATCAATGTACATACAAAATCATCACAGTCTAATGATCTTAAAGTTGTTTCCAGAAATCACATCAAGTTTTTCCTTTGTGGCAGCATTTGCTCTATGCCTGCAAGTTGCTCTTTAAGCTTGGTGTTTAAGTTTAATGTTTCTCCCTGCATTGTCTGGCCGCTGAACAAGACCCTCACTGTTGGAATCCTGATCACTTTAAATAACTCAGTATCCCAGGATGAATTACACTGATTTTTGGCTGGGAAGTAGCTCATCCTGTCAGTGAAATTAACATCAGTTCGACCTGCTAGAGTGGACAGCTGTCAACTTTCTAATTTAGGGCCTGTCGGATACTGTTAACTTTAGCATTGTTGGGTAGGACTTATAGTACTTAATAATTAAATAACATTAAAGGATAGATTTTATGTTATTTTATCTTCATTTTATTAAAAGAGAATCCAATAATGAATTCATCAGATTACACCAAGTATTATCTGGTTTAGGCATAGACTGTTACAGTTTATATTCCTATAGCAAACTAAGTCCACTGCTGTCTGTTAACTCGTAAAAATACAGAGAAAGAGTCATGCAGATGTGTTTGGAGATACATTGCTTTATACTGAGCATGATCGGTGCAGTGTATTCTACCATAACAATACTGACATCTCCAGGGTATGTCGGTAGACACATTAATGCACATGATCAGAAACCTAGCTCCATGTTTTTGCTGGATTGAGCTGAGAGAAAAAAAAGCTATATTTGCTAGCAATAATGTATGTTATTACACCTTTTCAATGTAATGTGAAGGTTTGGATATAGCTGGTTCTTCTATTGCAATAAAGAGAATATAATAATAGAAACCCCAGGCCTTGGTCTGCATGTTCTGCTGCTGTTGTCTTGCAGCCCTTCAATAAGACAGATCAGTTCAGTAGGGATTTCCACAAGGTCCATGTTGATCACATCTGGCCCTGCTCTGGCACGGGCCCTTTATGATAGAGAGCAAGAGGGTCTCCCATCTCTCCAGACTCTAATATACAAGACCTGCTCCTTTTGAAATTGACTGTAACCTCTGCCACACTTGCAATGGACTGGTGCTCTCCACTGTATGGGATTTCTGATCTCTCTTCTGTTCTCTCTGCTCTCTTATCAGCCCTGTTCTATTTTTCTGCTGGGATATTAAAGTGTGCACAGTGACATTGGCATACTCATGAACACTTGCTGCTTACACAGATGCACAAGCACGCAGATTCAAATAAACACTCACACTGATGCCAAGAGACACACTAGATTATCATACACACATGCTGTGCACAGACATGAAGTTGTAAAAAAGGAGACAAGCTTCTTTGCAGAATGTCACAATTTAATAACTTCCTTATTTCTATTCTGTTTGTTTTCCTCATCAGCAAAATATTTTAATCTGCTACAGAGCTGTACTGTCATAAAGCGAACCCAGCATGCCATGCTGCACTTCCAGACAGCAGATCCACATATGGCAGCTTAGGTTGCTTGGCATGAAATAAAAAATATTAAATTCTCACTTTGTATCATGGACTGAACTTCACTCACACATGAATATACACGTTCAGCTTGTGATTAATTACGGTGCACACACAAATGCCTACATATGACAGCTCACATGCATTGCACATTCAATTATAGCCACTGGTGTTTTTGTGTGTTTTCCTAAATGCCAGATATTGTTTGTGTGTGACTGTGTATCTGTGTATCAGCTTGAGTCAATATCTTTGGCTCTAAAGGTGTGGTTATGCATGTGTGAGTGTGTATTTTGGTGTGTGAGTGTGTGTGTGTGTGTGTTGTAAGGGGGTAATAAATCATGATCTGAATGTGGACATGGCTAGGTATGAAACCTCACGCTCCTGCTGCCACCTCAGGCAACTGCTGCCCTATACCAGCCAACCACCGTCACATTTCACATGCTCTCTAATCAACGAGGGTAAGTGCAAATGGATTAATATAGTTAGACCGCTAATGCCACAGATTACAGTGCACAGCAGCCTAATATGAAATATATGTGTTGCTGCAGGAACATGATTGGAAAAGCTGTTGATAGATAGAATGTTCTATTAAAAAGTAGGCAATGCTATCAGGGTTTACAGGCTGACACTGGCCAAAAATATGACTACGTCAGACGTGGGCAAGGGAGCAGGTGTTTCTGTAGCTGAGCATACACTATGTATAAATGTCAAACAGCGGTTACTTTCTACTTCAAGCTCTATGGCTGTCCAAGTTCTCTGTGCTTTGTGATTACAGCTGCCTTCATTCATGCCCTGTGCATTTGAGTGCCTTTCCTCTTGAAATGCAACAAGCAAACAAAGGAAAGAGCGCTCCGTTGTGTACCTGTTCTGCCTCTAGGAGACATGCAGATGCTTTGTATAAAGAGCTGAGCAGATTAGCACTTCATTACCGTGGTAGATTGTTTAACGAAGACACTCAGGGAACAGAGAGGCAGCTGGATTATGACCAAGCCATGTTTTCCATTTAGACAGGATTATTACTTCAGACTGCACACCTTGCATTGGGAATATGACTTAAAACTGAAGAAAACACCCATCAGCCAATCATTTTACGGTACCACAATTCCCTTGTTACATGAGCCCTAAACTCACAAAGAGCTTTGGCATCTGCCTATGGCACAAAAGTTAGAAAACTCATCAGTACATACTGAAATTTAGACAATGAGTTGAATGGTAGGAATGTTTGATATTTATTTTAATAGTTTTCCCTAATGTCTCTATTCAGAGGACCTGGCTAGCAGGAATTGTAGTTTTCAAAATTCACTTTTGTACATGGCTTAAATTCAGTTCAGATGTTCATTGTAATTTACTGTAATGTCAAAAAATCCATACTGTGCATTTAAAAGAAGAATTTCTATGATATTTTTTTTAAATTTTGTTTTATTTTCTGACCACAATAAGGAAAGTATTCAGAGTCAATGTAAAGGTGAAAAAAATTATGCCATCTTGCAAAGCTTTAATACAGTTCTACATTTTTTTCTAAATCCTGGCTTCACGTTGTAAAAAATATATTTAAAGATATACCAAAAAAAGAAAAAACAAACAAACTGAAATCCCATACATTTTCCCTGCTTACATACATTCTGGTCCTCATCCAGAGTACACACATGCTACTCCTACTTACAGTAGATATGCAATTTAGTGACAGCTCCAAACAATCTGTGAATTTTGCTTCCATGTTGAAGGTTGGATGAGTGCCACCCTCTGAGAAGAACCCGCGAGCAAAAATACATTAAGCAACAACATGTCTCTCTGCATGCACCGTAAAGTGGCATTATTGTATTCTGAGAAAAGGGAGGAAATGAGAATAGAGATGAGGTCCAAAGGCAGTGACAGGAAATTAGTTCTGTTTGTCCTCTGTGGCGCCAGGTACTTCATCAAACCCATGTATGTGAGAGATACACTGTATATGTTACAGGGCCTCTGAGCCCTCAGGAAGTGTGTGCATAACTATGAGGAGACAAGCTGACATGACAGCAAAAGGCACGTAATTATCCTCTTCCTCACTGGGGCTTCACTGCAGACACAATAGATCACATGAAGCCAGACAGATGTACACACATGTGAAAACTGGCATGCATATAAACGTCCAAATATATGCATTCATGCGCTCTGGCACTCTATTCAGACACTTAAATACACTCCTGTACACAATTAAGTTGTAGTTGCACTGATGTAACTTCTTTATATCATAACCTTCAATGGTTTTTTCAATAGATCTCACCAGATCAGTGTTTTATAAAACACCCAACACTTGCTCACCTTGATGTTTTTTTAAGCAAACCCACAAGGCATCACATATATCCTATTTTTTTAATGTGTGTGTGTGTGTGTGTGTGTGTGTGTGTGTGTGTGTGTGTGTGTGTGTAACTGTATGTGACTGTGTGTGATACAGTATGTTTTTACGCTCCTTCCCATTCTCGTTTTATCCTCTGCGTCTCTGAGGACAGAAAAAGGGAGAGGGAGACTGCAGTGTTTAAAGTGGGCAGTCAGTCAGTGTCCCTGGAGTTTCCCATCCTGTAGGAATCTCATTATCAACAACCGCTGGCACATCACAGACAAGGGATGCAAGTGTGTTCAGTGTCTGTGTGTCTGTGTGTGTATGCAAACAAAAGAGTGTATAAATAGTGTGTTGATGTGCATAACATAGAAAGCGACAAAAAGAAGCCAAGGGAAGAAGAGGGAAGGAGTACATGCACACAAGAGGCCATCATTTTGTAGAATCCTGAACACTAACATGTCTGCAAGGAGCCATTTTCCTCATAATGAACACTGCTTTGTCTCAAAGCTGCTACTAGAGCATGAAGCTCTCTTTGTGGCCGACACACTGTACTGCAAAACCAGAACAGAACATGGGTTGTCTTCTTGTAAGCCTCAGTGTACTGACTGGATAACATTCACACACTGCACTGTAGCTGTTTTTTAAAAATGTGTCTCTAATCAAACCATCAGTTCAAACCCCAAAATGAAATCTTTGCCCTGTGGTCAGGTGCAATATCTCACTGATGATTAAGTTTAATAATATTGTGATTTTCAGAATAAAACCAACTAAGTCATTGTATGGGTTCACAATTATATCTCAAGTCCCCAAAAGATGTAATCTGCCTTATTTATAACAGCATGGGGTGTTAAATGTTAGTGGAAGTCTAACTGGTTTATTCTTTGGAAAAGCTATTTTGACACATAATGACACATTTAAAGAACTCAGTATTCAATGACCCATACATTGTACTCTGAATGCTGTGAGTCTGATGGCATTATATTTCAAGTCCAACATGCCTTAGCATGCTTACAGTTACTCCGTGTTTTATGTATTTAACAAAGACATACGATTCAAAGAGGGAAGATTAGAAACATTAAAAATAGAAGTGTACTATGGAGTAAAATAGCAGTTCACTTTAATGTAATGATAGTATAATAAATATTAAACATGTTATTCATCTCAGTCTGTTGTAAATTGTGTGACTTTTTCTCATTATAGTCCTTCTCTACTTATTTTTAATCACAGCATTATTCAAGATATTCAGCAAATGCCTGTCCCTTAAGAAACATTACAAAGATGAGTGGCCAAATAATTGTTAAAGCAAGACAAGCATGCAGGTATTTACCTTGTTGTAACTAGTCTCTTGTAAGTACACAGGCTTGGTTGACGGGGTCTTAAATAAATCTTTTTGATTGCCTCAGTTTGACTTGAGTCAATTAAAATCAGTGTCCTTTCTGTGTCTCTAGTAAGAGAGTTAACATTGATAATATCGTTTGAAGTTTTTTGACAAAAAAAAACTTCAACTATGAACTCAGCAGAAAATGACTTTTCTGATAGCAAGACATGTCATCCTGCATTACCACTTATTTCAACAGCGACTGTTTTTGTATAAATAAAAAGGAAATTTAATATAGAGTGTTGAGCTATCATATTTTTCACAGAAAAATAGAACCAGAGAAAATGTCAAAAAGTACGTCGTAACTGGTTAAGGTAGAATGACAAAACCCTTCTGTCAGTGAGAATCAGTCAGTTAGCAGTTAATGCTACTTTCCTTTATCTTATTACTCTTCTTAATGTCAGACTCTTACTGTGTTTACTCAATCTGATGCAGCTGCTTCTGCTGACAGCCAAAAATGCCACCCAATGGAAAGTTAGGCAGCCGGTAAGTTCCCCCTCATGCTGCAGCAGCATTCCATGTAATGTTTCCTCTCTACCATAAAGGGATTATTGGACTTCCAGTCAATAGTAAGCAGATTAAACTGAGCTACGTGTGTTAGCAGACACCACACGAATAGACCAGCAGCTCTAATCCCACTAAATACACACTTTCCCCGCCACATGACACAAATATAGAAGGAAGGCTCTTGATTTAAGAATTCATGCTGCAGACATTTTGTTGAATAATCAAAAATATATTTTACATTCTGGTTACTAGATTATTGTGAAGGTGAACATGCAGAAACAGAAAAAAATGTTACATAAGTGCTCATATTGATACCATAATAAATTAAACATTCATAAAAACGTTTTTTTTGGATGCAAATATAAATATTTCCTTCCTTCTTCCTCTCTTTATCTGTGTCTGTGCATAATGCTGCTGCAATCAGAGTGTTTTAACTAATTCACAATTGAGAATAAATGGCTGCAAATTTATAAAAAAATAGTTCTGTGCCAGTAAGGTTTATATCTGCCTTGAAAACCTGTACAGTCAATGGATTTTAGTCTGGGAACATTCTGTCTGAGGTGTAACTGTTTTTAAATTATGCTGCTTTGCTTTTATTGCAAGCAACACAGGCCATTTTTTTTAGCAAATTACAAGATGAGTTTCCACTGGGTGAAGTGCATAACTGTATTGTGGTTGAAAAAATATCACTAGTTTTTGTTT
>JAPZDY010000021.1:16732540-16751481 GCA_029783645.1 Ctenochaetus hawaiiensis | reverse complement strand
GCTTTAATTGGAACGATTTCTAAAACAACTTTAACATCCACACCTCAAGTATTGCAACTTGCTGTTTTGTCATGTACATACATACACATGTACCGAGGGTCAAACCAACCACCAAAGGAAGTGATTATGAGCAAAGTTAATTGGAAGGTTAAAAGTAGCTGCAGGTTTAATATATAACTTAATGGTTGAAAAAGTCTGGTGTTAAGAAAAAAATTCCTTTTTTGAGCGAATCAAGAAAAGAGGAAATAGCCACCAGTGTTGGAGAAGCCTGGTGAAACCACCTTAATGCCTCCCCACCCTTCGGACATTACAGCCCTTGTTGCAATTCCCAATATTAGTCAGAAAGGTAAAGACAGCAGGTGTTTTCTTCCTCTGTATCATAAACCCATTAGGTTGTTATCATGCCTGGAGCAGGCATGTGAGCATATGATATATAAATACATTTTCTTCTCTTAGGTACAGGTCTGCACAGATGGGGGAGCATTTTGACGGAAGTCAGCTTATCAGGCCTGCCTTATCGTTCTCAGACAGTTTGTAAGGAGCAAAGAAGCAAAAAAGAGGGGGGTGGCACAGGGAAACAGAGAGAGAAGGAGGGAGAGTAAGGAACAGCCACAGGTCACAAAGCCACACGACTATTGTTCATGTCAGATTCACAGCCCTGCAAGGGTCAGCTTGTCAGCTGGAGGGCTCATCCTGATCTGGAAAATCCAAAGTTGAATTTTTTCAGCTTTCACTTTCATCTGACCACAAACTATGTTAAGTCTTGTCACTGGAAGGTGTGTAAAGTGTTTGTTACTTTTTGTGTGTTTTACATATACTGTTCACGATGATAAATAGTTAGATTCTATAAAAAAATTGCATATTTTTAAATCAATCAACAACTTATTTAGAGTTTTGTCTTTTTCATTGTCTCTTCTGTGACGGAATTTTCTCTTTTGGTCAAAGGTGCAATGACAGTATCAAATAGTTTACGCTGTCCATCTGCCTGGGATGGCTGTGGCTGTCCTTATAGAGTGAGGCCGTCTTCTTGAAGATCAAGGTCAAGAGTAAGCTGAACTTTGCCTCAGATTTAACAGACACACAAAATATGTTAGGTCTTGACATCAATGGTTGGTTGATGAGTATATAGTACAAAGTATGTGGTGTGAGTCTTCAAGAATCCCACAACACCACTGAAGAGAGTGGTTGTTTTCAGGGGGAATTTAAGGTTGTGACACAGAAAAAAAAATCTACAGCAGTGGTTAGAAATAAATCTACCTAAATGTACCTAAAGATAATAAATATAACCATATCAAGCGGAAAGAATTTAAAGGCCTAAAAGCACAGCAGTTAAATGAAATACTATAAGAGAGATGGAAAGAAAAAAAAATGTCTCACTAATTCAACTGGTAGTCCCGCTGATATTATTACAAAACTGATAGGGGAGTATTTTGTCTCACCGTGCAAAGTAAAATGTTGACAACCACAGCACTCAGAGAAATACAGTCCTTTGCTCTTCTTGCTTTGATATGTGTTTGTTTCCTGTAGCTGTAGTGATGTTTATGTTGTTTATACATCTGTGTTGTCTCCTCTGTTGTTCACTCTGTTGTTAAAGTGCTGATCAGTTTCATTTTTTGAACCCTAATAATTCATACTGCATATAACTAAAGACCGGTCATAAGAATTTCAAAAAGCAGCCAATAAAAGCTCTAAATGTGAGGCAAAATTAAAATATTATCCTTAAAAATGTGATGTAGCAAGGATAAACAGGTACCTAGAGTAACAAATTATATGTAAGCAAATACCTAAATAGGTAAAAAACAAATTTTCAAACAAAGAAAAACGCATAAGTGTGTCATGGTTGGTTGTGTTGACATATTTGACAAAATTGACAAGACTACATCTGAATAATTTTCCCTTTTTTAAACCATTGTTTTTATGTAGTTTTAGTTTTTTTTGTAGTTTTTTATCTAAATAATATCATATATCAATATCACGCTAAATATTTTTAACACCTATTTTTAGTTTTTAGTTTAATTCAAGGTAATTAACAGTGCTTGCAGCATCGTGACCACTATGAGAGTGATCTTTATCTCTCACAAATTATTTTTCTTTTCAAAACTGTAAGCTTTCACATGCTCATTACCCTCTCACACAGTAATAAAAATGGATTATCAGTGTAACTTCTCGGTGAAAAGTCATAATTATAAAAACAAATGACCCTGATAGTAAGAATGACTTCTAGAATCGCTGACTCTTGCTGTTACATCACAGCCATATTTGGTTCATTAAGCTGGGAAGGTGAGAGGACTGGCACACCGATCTCAATGAGCAAGCTGCCAAAGGTCACTCTCATAAAGCCGCTGTGGGAGCTCATCCAGTGCTAGTGTGCAAGTGAGAGCAAAATGTCTGTCCACTATTATTAAGTATAAACACGAAGCCCCTAGACACTCGCAGGGAAGTCACAAGACAAGCCTTTATCAGTCAAAAGTAGAGTTAAAACTACTACTGTTGACAGAAGAGACAATAATATGTCAATGTTTATGAAATGTTATGACAGACAAGTAGATAATCATTCATGATATTAAATATATATTTTGGTTGAGATTTTGAGTATTTGGTATTTATCCAATAAATACATGTAAAGTCTGCTGCTGTTTCTTAAAAAAAATGGAATGTGAGCTACTGTAGATTGGTGGGAAGCAATATGACCATGGATATCCATCATCACAAGGAGGTAGAAGGGCACAGAGTGCTGCATGTGGGGTCTAGGTTGGATATCAACTAGCCCCAACTAATCACCATCACCTGCGACTCGGGACAAGGTTAGAGACTCAGTTCAGCTGGTAACTAGCCACCTAAGGGCTGATTTATTTTCCAGAGGGCTGATTTATTTTGTGCTTATATCTGTAAAGAACCTTCCATCTGGCAGAGCACAAAACCATCAACACTGTAATTAAAATGCAATTACCACCTCTCTCCTCTTCCAGTTACACAGTAATCCCTGAGAAGTCTTTCCATCTGTGCCATACATACACACTCTCAAACACATGCGCACAGACCCCTGCACATACACACACATAAATACACACATAAATACACACACATACTCAGACACATTTCTTTTTCCTCAATCCTCGGCGCACTTTCAGCTCGCCGCCCCTGTCAGCACTCCACGACAACACAACACTGTCTTACAGCTTCCAAATCTGCTCTTCAACTCAGCTTACAGTGCAAAGCCTATCTGTTTCTACACAAATCACCTTCTCATCCTCTTGCACAGTCTCCTCCTTCTCACCACAGTTCCTTCAATCCTACATATCTTATTCAAAGCCCTCATTGTGCAGAAAAAAAAGAGGAGGGAGGGAAAAACTTGTGATACTGGATTGTGAATTCTGTTACTCAGCTGTAGTTAGAGGTTACAACTCAGAACAAAATAAATATGTCTGGGTATTGAGTACTTACTGAGTGGAGCCAAATTTTATTCATAACACAATATCAAATGCCAAGTACTGTGAGTTGGCAATGAATGTTCAAATTCTGAGCCATGCTTATTTGTGTTTTATTATCTAATACTCTAACTAAGCTCATAACTTTGTCAATGAAACATTTAAGTATGACTATGTGTTTAAGCCATATTAATTTATTTTCTGAATTAACAAACATTTTTGAACTCAGCAAAGGCAGATATCCAAGAAACTGATGGAACTTGCATTAAAACTGAGGTGTTGTACGAGACATTTCAAATGACACAAATTATTGTGAAAAATTTTTGAAGTATGGTTTGATTTTCTGTCCTTAAAGTCTCAATATGCAACTATTTCACCTTAAAATAACAGATAAAAAACATACTGATGATAAATAGATTTGAAATACGGTTAATAGTGTCTCTGTGTCAGTCACTTTGCACCCTGATGGATAAAAAAAAGAGTGGTTGGGCAAGACAAGTAAATATCAGAATGTCTCTCACTTGTTGCTGAGAGCTACATAAAACAAAAGGCTGCGAGACAGACACAGAGATGGACTGCTTGCTGTTTGACTGGTAAATAATATTAGCTGACTTGCTAAGTTATTTGTCTTGAGTTGTTACACTTGCTTAATGTTTGGCTGTGTTAGCAAAGTTGTTGACCTCCCCTTTTTTTGATCATGACCTCTGTCAACCTATTTGGACAACGTTGTAGTTGGTGATGTTATTGCCAGGTATAACCAGGATATAGTATTTTGTTCAGGTTACTTTAGCTTGGCTGCTGTTCTGAGTTTTGTGAAATGCTGCACAAACTCTGACTGCCCCTTAAGACATAGGCCTATGTTTTCAGAAAATAATGTAGCTATGTTTGTAGTTAGTGCATACATTACAATTGACAATACTGTTTCAGAAACCTGTGATTTTTATTTAAAACAGAGTTACTGCAGTGATAAAACTGTGTGGGTGCTAAATTGTACAAAATACTGATATATAATGAGGCTTTAACTAATATGAAAGGATGTGCAGTTCAGTGTAGAGAGACAAATGTCACAGAAATTGAGGAACAAAGACATTCAAATAGTCAGTGAGTGCATGGGTGTCTGTGTATTAATGCATGCAATGTTGGGGGATGGGTATTATGCTGTCCCTTTAGATATAAACCTTAATTACTTCTGACTAAAACTGTAATTAAAATAAATCACAGCTGCAGCCTTACCTGTGTGTGTTTCATATGTCTGTGCATATGTTTGAGTGTTTGTACAGTAGATGTGTGTGTGAGTTTGCCCCTGCATTGGGATCTCAATGAATGCCACAGATAAATCACCTCCACAGGCAGCTCGCCAGCATAGGTACATGGGGAAGTGTGGGGTTGGAAGGGAGATTAGAGAGAGGAAAAAGGAGATTAGAGAGAGGAAAAGGGAAATGTGGTAAAAGAAATAAACATGTAGGGATGGACAGATAATGGGACCTAAATTTTTATGCATGCCTTAATAAGAGGAATAACCGTAGCGCTTGTAGAAATAGATCATACATCAGTAAAACCCAGCTCTTCATGTCAACAACAAAGCCTCCTCACTCTAAAATGTAACAAAGTTCTTCCTTTTATTTGAGATCCTTTTTTTTTTTGCTCACTAAACATCTTTAAGGCTAAATCAAATGCTCTGAACTCTGTAAAACTAGATAAAGGTGCTCTACTGTCCTAAAGGAATGCAGTTCAACCATTTCCACGTTGCTTTCTTAAACAGGAGCAGCAGTAGGAGACAGGCGATGTATACAGCACACAGTCACGAACAATACTTCCATTGCCATTGCCTGTATATGTAAAGGCATGAAGCGAGGTGAGAGAGGCAGAGGTGGGATGACAAATAGTGGGCAGCTGAAGCCACTGGGGTTAAACACAATTGTTGTTGCAGAAAGAGGACATTATTGGAAATGGCTTTGCCACCGTGGGCGCCCCTGTTGAATAGCTTTTTCCCTTCTCCCAGGCTAGCAATGATTTCCCTCTGCTCCCCTCCACACACATGCATGCACACACACATATACACACTTAAGTGGAGAGGGATCTGAAATAACCCCTGGGAATTAAGTAGGTGTCAACACATACAGAGCTCAGTGAATCAGGGTGCAGCAGGTGATGTAGCTAAAGGATGAAGTGCTGGTCATACTGCTGATGCAGTGCAATGAGTATATGCATAACTATAATGGCTGATCATTGCAAGGAAGTCTGTTAGAAGACATCCAGGTAATCACCCTTCAGCATGTCCCAGCCCACCTTATCAGTGCATCCCCAATAACAAGACAGCAAGAGCTATTTGTTTTCTGAGTCCATTCACCACCTGGCTCCGGGGACATGCTCCCCTCTGTTGCTGCTGAATGAGATAGCCTTTCAGAGGGCTGCATAACCTTTATGAGCTTCTCTCACAGACAACGAGATGTGCACAATCCAATCTAACTCACTCAAATAAAACACACTTTTGAATCAAAGGAATGTTACACCGAAAATCCAGAATCTCGAAAATACAGCTGACTTTCATGAAATCACATGAATAAAACAATGTTACACTTTGCACTTATTTGACTCCTGCTTTGATTTTACACAACACGCAACGCTTTTATCTGAGTGAACTGTGCAGGCAGAAGGAAAAAAAAGGCTTTGATTTGGGAGGGGGCAGACATATTGATTTTCTTGACATTGGGCTCTCCTTGCCATTAAAGGTGCTCTTTCCTCACAGCTCTGATTACCTGTGTGCAGTGTAAGCTGGGCTTTTTAATCTTATCTGTAAAGATAAAATAATAGTAAGAAACCATCTGCTCCCATAAAAGAAGAGCACCTCCAGCTAGCTATCAAGTTCTTATCAGAGTCTATGGAGAGTGCTGTAGAACGTATTGGAATGTCAAGCAGTCAATAGAACAACAAAAGCTATTTTCCCTTAAACAAAGACAGCTTGAATAGCAGACTTTTTTTTTTACTAGACATGCATCTTTAACAGTGAGCAGTTCAAAGAGGAAAGAGAAGAAAAGGAGGGAAAAAGAAGAAAAATGCAGGGAGAAGGACAGAGACCTTGTAAATAACAATACATGGAATTAAAAACAGGGGGAAAAAATACCTGTAGAGTAAAAATAAAAAGTCAGGGAGATGAATAGCTTAAGATTCTGGAGTTATCAGGTAATCAAACAATTACGTTTTTACTCAGCATCTCCATTTGCTACTGCACCCCGAGCTCCAGCTTTTCTGGCCTCATCCATCAGAGTACACTGCTGTGGTGGTTGCTGCAGTTGCGACATTAACCATCTCTCTTCAGGCTACTACCGTCATCAGGGAGGAGCCATCACCGGTGGGCTGCACCCGTGAGGATGAGAATCTCTATACACCACACTGTAAAACCATTTGTCAACACAGCTGAGGTTGTATGGAAGGGCTGTGTGTCAAATGCAGTGATGTAGTGTGTAGTGCTCATCAGAGAGCTGTCCAAGAGGGCTTTATTATTCAAAACTTTGTCACACGGAACTACTACTACATTCAACAGCGAGTTTATCTCTGTCTTGATAATAGCAGGTAACTGGAGTGTAGGGCTGTGCAGTTGGTGTGAGGTGCTGTATATGGGCTTATGTGTCCACTTGTATTTCACACAATCAGATGGATAAGATCAAGCTGCAGCTTCTTTCCTCAGAGCGACACTTCCCCCAGCAGGGTTCCTGCACGGCAGTCTAAATCAAGACAGAGCTGTTGTCAACCATGTGGAGGGGACAGAGAGCGTGTTAGCTCCACCAGATTGAATTAAGCCGAATCCCCCAAAGATCCACATTCAGGCAAGATTCAGGTCAACGTTGAGAAGACGAGCAGTGCTGTATTGATTTCTCCCAGTTCCCAATCATATTACTCTTCTTCTGCTGGCTAATTCAATTCCCTTACAGACAGTTCACAATTCAGTTCATAATTAGGATGATACCAAATTACAATGTATCTTGCCAAAGAAATTGGATTAGGGGCTTTAAACCGTGCTGTTTGATTACATCAAATACCTATTGTAGGGAGGGTCGCAACAAATTCGGGAGTGTCTGCTCACAGAGGCATAATGTGTCAAACCAACCCAGCTGGGGTAGTAGCATTACTACAACTGTTCCCACAAATAAGACTGATGTCATGAAAAAATTAAGTGTTGCTTTCTCAGAGGGAAAGTTCTTGCATTAAGACTCCTGCATAAGTTTTGAAAACTCACTAACTTAATTAAACCTCCCAACATCAGACTTTTACTTTCCTTTCTGCATGCCTCTTTTTATCTTCGGGATGCAGTATCATGTGTCATGTAGGTCCATTTCTGGCTTTCAACTGAAAGTCATGGTAAAGGGCAGATGGCTCTGTACTGACAGGGAGCTGAGCCTGCATTGATTTGTTTACTAATAGCTGATGGAAACCCTAGAGCGCCTCTCCTATTTACCACCAACCATTGGGAGATGAATAATTAATGGCTTTTTAGCTCTTTTTTTAGCTATAGAGGGATTACTGAAAGTCCATTCAGTAATGTAATACAAACACCTTTTAAAAAAGGATTTTCATGCCTGCTACAGTGCTACTTCTGAAAATCAGCCTCTCCTTCTTTCTATGGCCTGCTGGAAGGCTGTGTAGAATTTGGGGTTATGTTTGGCACACGAGGAAGCTGTTTATGACATTGGCATATTACTGCAAATATTGCAAATGATGATTTTATTTTCTGCTACTTGGATCAAACCAAACCAAAATCTGCCCTTTTTCAAGAATGTTTTACATTCGATGTAAAATACGACTATAACACACAGTTTTGTTAGTTGAGCAAGTTTTGGAAACAAACAAAATTGGTATTAAATCTCTCAGCATTATTTGGAGTTTAATAAAAGCAACTGCCCTTAATAAATGTCTGCCAAACATCACTTTGCTTACACACACAAGGGGACAGACAACGGATGAGAGATAATTTAATCTTCAGATAAACCCATACAGCAAAGACAAAGATCTTGCACACAAAACAGAACACTTTAATCTTTCTTCCCCCAAGGCTAGAGAGAAAGAGAGACAGACAGGGAGATAGAGAGAGAGAGACTGAGAACAGACAGACTGATAGAGACATTGATATAATTGAATGTGACTTTTTCCCAGCACCACCCAGCCCTATGTCCATCTGTAAGCAGCCCTGGACCCACCACAAGCACCCACAACAACAGCCAAACTCTCTCCACTCCACTCACTTACTGCACACACACACGCACACACCCACATACACAAAAAGAGAACATCTGGAGTGTGCACCAGTGGACCTAGCCTTGTGCCAACCTGCCTAATAGCCTATGGAGTCAATTATAAGAGGGGAGAAATGTTCTGGCTTAATCGCTAATGGTGCCATCTGGATAATGGCAGATTTCAGAGAGGAACTTTTGCTTCTTCCTCTTACCTGGTCATCTGGGGATGTCTCATCTGATCATTGCCCTGTTTTTGGAGCAATGAAGTAGAACCAAAGAGACTAAACAGTTTTTCATATTTTAATGAAGTTCCTTTTTTTCAGGGCCCAACTAGCTAGCTTCAGTTTGTGTGTGTGTGTTTAAATGCACCATTTTGTCTCTATTTTTACATAAAACCAGCTCCTGGTGGGTAGCGGGGGGGGGGATGAATTAAGTGTGTCACTTTATTTAATGGAAATTTAACAAATATTATCTTGCTGTTTGTTTTTGAGTCTCTTGCATAATTAACTGACTGACCCAACATTTCGTTACAGCTTTTCAACAAGAAAGCACTAGCAGCTGTTCTTTTTTTAACAAATTATTGATGGAAAGAACAAGTGAGTTATTTTTTCTTTTATTGTTGAAATTGTGAACTTTCCAACAACTGTCTGTGTTGTGACATTTTAACTCAACACAAACCTCTATTGCCCAGAGCACAATGCAGCAGTATCAATTTCCCCTCTACAGCAGGTGATATTTTAACAAATGTGCTCCAGCAACAGCCAGTAGAGCTGAGGGCCAGAGAGGTGCAGGGTTATTTATCGAGACCCAGGGTGAATGATGGCAGGGGCAATGGGCAGCCAGGTAGGAAGGCATGCAGGCGAGCAAGAGATGAAAAGACACAGAGATTGTCCCGAAAACACAGGGGACTGGAGGGAGTCCAGAGGCAGAGGGAGACGGACGAGAGTGGGATGGTTGGGGAGCAGATAGATTGAAAAACACATTTACTTAGCGTCTGGCATAGCACAGCTCACAAATCCAGCTTGGCATGAAGGACAATTTGGAACCAAAACAGACGTCCCGTTAAATGAAGGACATTGAAGGGAATGAGATAGAAAGTGAAAGAGAATTAACTAGCTGTAGAGGTGTAACTACAGTTAAGAATATTATTTTCTTATGCAATATTTGTAATAAATGTAACACCCTGCATTTGTTGCAAACCAATATTTCAGCCACAGACAGAACAATCCTACAATAAATCATATGTTTGCCCAGAAAGACATGTTAAATTTGTCAGAGAGCTGTTGTTTATTGTGTTAATTAATTCTAATATAATAATAGAGAGATAATAGTTAGTGCAGGCATATTAAACGGCATTATAATGAGGTGTTTAAATATTCTGCCCCAACGATATGAACTGTAAATGAAGGTGGAATGAAATTCCACCTTCAATATAAATTGAAAATCTGTATCTATGTGTGAACTACAGACTAGCAGCAAAATATGAGGATGAAATTCACTTGAAAATCCTCGAGTCTGTGGGTCTGTTGCTACCACAAGTCAAAGAGTATCGTGCTACTTTCACATTTAAAAGAGCACAGCACCATGATTAAGCGCATCAAGTGCATAGTCAAGACTCCTTAACATCAGAGTTGTTTTGTTTTTTTCTCCTAAAACAGCCATATATGTGGAGGCGGTTCTCATGGAAATTGGAAACCAATGTGGCCAGATGGAGGCAGCACACAAGCTTACATATGTCATGATGACTGATTTAGTATGGGAAAATGACTGAACAAGCATGTTCCCAAGAAAAGGGGGGAGGGGGGCTTGAATGTGGCACATTGCCTTGTATCAAGCAGTGTTTTTTATGGCTCCTGCACCACAAACAAGAAGGCACAAAGTTAAAAGTGAAACATAATTAGGCTTTAGAAAATAACACAGCAGCAAAAAACGACAGAACAAAAAGTCAAGCTGAAAACTCCAAGCAGCATGTTCCGCACCCAACTCAACCAATACATAACACATGCCACCACCTTAATTGAAAGCCTGATGGTGGCAGGAGAGCTGTAACTGCAAGGTAAAACAAATGTGCATTTGATTTGTTATTATTTGTAAGGGAAGGGGTTAAAGAAATAAGCGTGGGGGCTAACGGCACCCTGACAAATGGAGAACAGGGTATATGAACCATGAAATGAACACTCTGGCAATTGGAAGGCAGGAGGCTTTCAGCACCATGGTCAGCAACAAAGTGCCTGCAACAGCTCACTGCTTGAGCGATGGTATTCACAAGGCTAAAGAGAGCTGGAGAGAACAAAAGAGGACGACAGAAAAGGCAAAGGATTGTGGGAAAGAGGGGAAACAAACCAGGTGAAAAACATGAGGATAGAATGGTGTTTTGGAGAGAAGAAAAAAGCTTTGTCAGTAAAGTTTTATGTTTTTCTTTTGCAAGTTTGACAAAACAACATGGAGGAACACACGGTGAGCAAGATCAATAACTTTAGAATAAAACTGAATAGACTTGAATGGAAAGATTTTGTTTAGAATAAGGTCAACCCAAGGTATGTATTTTATTTCTCCCGGAGTCTGTAAAAGTAGCTGTCCTCGCAGCTGTCAGCCTGTCCGTCTCCAGGTAAGGTGTGCAGGAGTTTATCAGGGTAGAGCAGAAGGCAGAGCTCAGATAAAGTTAGAAGGAGAAAATAACCTCCACCACCTGGCTCCCCCACTGCTTGTGAATGTGGCTTTTTCTCATTAATTGTTGTTGTGGTGCGGTATACAGCCATTAAACAGTAAATAAGTCATTAACTATGCTGGCTGCCAGGATGCCCTGGGCCAGGACCTGTATTTGTTGCAGAGAAATGGAAGTGGTGGGCCCTGCAGGCACAGAGGCCGAGGTTAATGCAGTTGGGTTGATGACGGACAGCCGGGGCTCTACTGTGCACACTTCTGCACACACACACAAACACACACACGATTCGTCTGTGACGAATATGGAAAAATAGGACTTCCAGGGAATAATTTGAATGCATAAATTTCTATACGATTTAATGATGGTTATATTGTAATTTGCAAGCACACTTGTTACATGTTTACCCTTAGAGGTTAATTTCCAACGACAGCAAAGTCACAGCACGGTTTTTACGGTCTCAAAGCTCCAACAGAACTAAAAATGTTATTCTTCTGTCCCAGTGCAAACAATCTTTTCTCCTCTATCCTCTTTGTCCTCTCCCACCTTCTCTGTGGTGGATTAAAGAGATCATTGTTTGTGTTTGTTTTTTATTAGTTTTTTATTCTACTTGTGAAATTTAAATTGTCCTTTGCAACATTAAGTCTCATCCTAACATCCTTTCTCATGTGGAAGCACATTTGACTGTGAAGGAAAGTTACAACTTCAAGGTCATTGGACCTTAATCAACAGCTATTAACTATGTTAACATTTTAAAAGTAACATGCAACTGATCTTGTCAGTGTACACCACACAGAGTTTTTTAAACTCATACAACTCAATCTATGTTTTTTTTTCTGACATACAGGTAAATATGATGAAAGCAACTTTTAATTCAACAATGACCTTCCTGTTTTTTGAGATAACCACAGTTTCTGTGACAGCTTCAGAACATACATTAGCATTATTATTGGCAAATATCAAAACTTTGAAAGTAAAGATGTTGAAATAAATTGTAAATAATGAACTAATTACATTTCTGTTAGGTTTAATTACTCATCTTCCTTCACAATGCATTTTTATTTAATTATTTACATTTAAAAAGCCCAACACTCTTCTGCAGGAATGGTAATACACACAAAACAAAGAACTGATGTATAAGACAATGGAACTATTGTTAGGGATTTCAGTGGCTCAATGCATCTAATTGTATTGGGGGTGGGGGCAGATCAGTCAAGAGTCGGGAGTTATTTAAATTGATTAAGAACCATCCTAGTGGACAGCTCCAACTTTGTAATGATGTTTGGTTATCATAAAACAAAAATCTGGGAATTTTATTGTCTTTTACTTTGACTCAGAGCCATAGTTAAAAATATTATTTTAATTTTTTATACATTTAGGGACTTCTATCCTTTTTTTTATTTCTACTAATAAAAGTATGTATTAAGCTGTCAATTTCAATCAGACCTTCTTCATAGTAAAACATGATGGATGGTATTTTTTTAGACAAGAAAGCTTTAAAACATCTGGATGCATAGTGACTTAAAATCCAGATAAAAATCAGTTCAAACCAATCTATCTGCTCTCAGTATATTTCGGTGGAAACAACAGTGAGCCTGCAGCTGTTATGAAGCAATTTTGGCCCACACCGCTCCCCAGTTCTTGAAATCAGAGGAAATGCCAAAAGAACCTTGCCAGACCACAGTGAGTAAAACTAAATTTGTAGGCAGGCTTTCCAAAGCTAGTGATCAACCATCTCTGCTGTTGCTGATAAAATGAGGAGTCAAAATAAATATCTTGTGTGGGCTGAAAAACAATCTTCAAAATCCACGTTTTGGCTGAAAAATATGGTGTCAAATCTAAAACACAAAAAAAGGCTAGACGCCAGAATGAAAACATCCCGTCCTATCACTCAGTATCAGTAAGCGATGGGGGCTGTTATTCTAATAGGACTGTAATTAAAGCCTCCATCTCATCTCACTCTCGTACTTGTTCAATCTCTCTGAAAATACACACACACACACTCTCTCTCAGACACATGCAGGGAAGCACAAAAATGCTTTGTTCCTCCCACCCACCTCTAGTCCATCAAGGGGTGTGTGTGTATGTGAAGGGGGGGTTATAAAATCATTCTTAATTACACATTTGTCACATGAAAAGCATTCTGCCTACTTTGTATGAGCTCTAGCAGTCTGATTAATTCAGCAATCCCCACATTCCAACTGCTCATTATACACAAAACTTCCACTCCTCTCTGTCTTTTTTATCTATGTCTTCCCCCATTTCATTTTCCTCCCTTATTCCTTTGGTCCTCGACAGTTCAAGCTTTTCATTTGAGTGTACTGATGTATGCTTGCCAGATCCAGTAGCCACAGAAGCAAGCTTTTCCTTGGGGATTCGGGGTTTGACAGCACACATAGGCTGTCAGTGTTCTGTGTTGGCTTACAATGATAGGACAATTAAAGTGGAAGGGAACACGTTGTTTCTCGCTATTTGTGTAGCTCTCCCACTATCATCTATACAGGCGTCCCCATTGTATCAGAGAGAATAATCAAATTCATCATATAAAACTCAATACATACTGAGCTGCCATGTTATAGGTGAGTTCATGCTTAACAATATTTTTGCCAATCATTACAGTCCATTAATATCTGAGCTAACGTAACAATCATGACATAAGGCTGACAATAGATTGTTTTTTAAATTAAATATGTGTTTATCTTATTTTAATTAAATATTTATTGAATTTAATTCAATTGTTCAATTTAGATTCCGTAATTAAAATCTGAACAATGTTAATAAGCAAACAAAAAATCAAAAAGGTCAGCTTGAAAAAGTTTATGTCCCCAAAAAATCTGAAAAAAAACTATGTAAACATAGCATTTACTGTGTGTGAAAATGATACGTCTACATCAAACTTAAGGGTAGGACAGCCTTTCAACCATATGTATTTTATTTCTACAAGAGATACAGCCACAAGACCATATTGTCCATGAGCACTGCAGTGTAAAAAAGCCTATTCTCACTTTTGTTTTGAAAAAATGTTCTTCTGTTTGAGCTATTTCCATCTCTGATTCCTTTGTGAGCTTACAGGAAAGCACAGGTCCGCAGCATCCCTGGAGATGCTAAATCTCAACATCAGAAAGACAAACAACATCTGTTTACTCTCAAAAACTAGCAGAGCTGCTTCCATGGTGAAGATATCACACATGCAGGCTAAACAAAACAATAAGGTGTCTCTATCACACTGTGATTCCCAATCTGAACCTTGTTTTAGAGAGAATCTCTATAAAGTTTACTCTACTTGAACTGTCTGTGAATCTTTAACAAGGATAGTCCTTTTTAAGAGCAGAGCCAAGCTAGCATTTTCAAATATTAAATCTAACACACAGGGCCCTGTTAAACCCTGGTAAACCTTGTACATGCATGATGGCACTTTTTCTTTTGTTGGGCAAGTTGAATTTTTAGAGAAAAGTGTCAGTACAAATCAAGCATGGCAGTGCAGTTTTGATGCCAAAATAATTCACCCCTAACCTATTTAACAGGCATTAGAGTGGCCTCAGGTGTTCCCTGTCTTGAGCTGCAATGGTTGTACTCACATAAACCAAACATTAATAATCACAGTGACTTCTTAAATGAAGTCTTTGAATTTTCTTGTCCATGCACAAATTAACTTGAATATCAAATATGTGACACATATGCCACAGATGCAGAAATTATCCGACAGTTTTTAACGATTTCTTTCTAAATCAGGTTGCATGTACTAAGTTTTTGGTTCACTCATGCAATATTTGTGTGTGTTTAAGTGTGTTTGTGTATATATATATGTGTGTGTGTGTGTGTGCTAGTGTGTCCACCCATGGTGGGTTACAACCAGTCAGACATGAAACATTCATAGCAGATGTGACCACAAAACAGGAAGCTGGATCCCCCAGGGGCTCTGACAAACATGTACACATATACACATCCCCAGACAACACACACACACTCACACACACCTGAGCCAACTAGCCTGAACAATCGCTGTTTTGTTTTATTGAAATTCAGCTTCTGATTTTCTACCTGCAGGCACCAAAGATGGACAGAACACACACAAACACTAACACACACATTGGAGACCACAGTCTTGATTTATGGTAGTGCATAGTGCTGACACCACCTACCCCAGGTGCTAGCAGGAGATAGAGCTCTGCATGAGCTGCGACCCATCACATGTACATTACGCACACACACACACACACACACACACAAATGCACAAACACATACTGTACTCCAGCTCTGAGGCCAACACATTTTATCATACTATATGAGTGTATTAGTGACTGTGCACATACAGACTTGCTGCTAGAGAAGCTATAAATGTCTCCTCTCACAGCATGCTTTTTGGGCCGTCATGCCACCAGCAGCTAGCCCCCCCACCCAGTGTCACTGACAGTGCAGAGAGTAAATTAGCCTAACTGGCTTGACCAAACCTCATGGAGTGTGAACACAGCCTGGAAGTGTCTCCCTCCAAAAAAAGGCAACAACATATCAGCACTGAAGAATCTCTCAGCAGGCAACAGTTTACCACTTCCTGCTTCACACATTTAAAAACAATAACCACTATAAAACAACACCAGTGTGAAACACTGTGAGTCATTATTATGAAACATTTCTAGAACAGTTGCAAAAAAGGTAAAAAATTACCTTAAATTGTAGTTTTCTACCATAAATAAAGAGACAATGACATTATCAGCTTCAGAATTGCTTTGATACTTCTCTTGAATTAAAGGGATTTTTGTAGGTTCTGATACATACATCATGCTACAGTACTCTATTAGCTCAGAACACTATTAGCTTAGAACAGATGAAGACTTTTGCTTCTGCTTTCGGTTCACCAATCGTGCTCTTCTGTCATCTGATGACATCAACCTTGAGGTGTGACTCCAGAATGGAAAAGTGGGCAAGGGTCTCTTGCTCCATGTTTAGCATACTATTACTTATCCACCTACCTACCTCTAGATCCTCATGCCCTCTAAGTTAGAGCATAACAGTCACTTAGCCACTTGTGCTGCAAAGTATTGGTAGGTTTCTCATGAGTACCCAAGCCATTATAGATAGAATATATACACACATTTCTGTGGTAGGGTAAGCCAGTAGGGCTGGTGGAGTTTGTGCTCTGAGAACTAGGGTTACAATGCATCAAGCTCCAGTACTGTGCATGGATTGTCACAGTCATATCTCTCCACTATGGCTTTCAAACATATGCACACTTCATTTCTGATGACGATGTATTCATCCCTTGCCGTGCGTGAAACATTATACAGTCTAGTTGTACATACTAATCTAGTCTGTCTGTTGATTTGATTACATGAACACTAATTGGAGCCAGCAGCATTGAAATCTAATCAGTTACACAGTTTAGTTTGGCCTACCTCTAGATGGGGGATGAAATCTTCAAGACTATGGCAGAGCGGTCAGTTGTTGTTATTGCTGACTAAAGACAGTAGCAGGGAATTTAAATGCGCCATGTTGGAGGATTTGTTACACGTAAAAAGATTCTCAGATGGATGCTAAGCCTGAAATGAGGTAAAGTCCAAGACATAGTTAAAGATGTGGATTTTGGGCTTAATTCTAACTACCTTACAATACCTTTTAAACGTCACATTTTCTCAAAACTGTATCAGCCACAAGAGAGGGATGTTGTAGCAGTGCACACTATTACAACAGTGTACAATACTCGTACAACACTCAACACAAGCTAAGGCTCAATTAATGTGATGAATCAGTCACCATAAAGTAAACTGGCAGTTAGAACCTAAATGATACTGTAAGCACTGTGATGCTAGATTACTGAAACAACAAACACTGCCAGCACATGGGAAAGAAAAATGTTATTCTTTGTGTCTTAAAGAGGTGCATCAAAGATTACTCATAAAACATTCTATGAGAATTTAAAAACAATGTTAGCAATTTAGAGATCTATTTGTAAAATATAGCAGAAACGGAATATTTTTTTTTCATAAGTATGATTTTATCAGCTAAAAATAAAAATGTATATTCATTTACTTTTAATGAGCCCTTTATATGTACAAATGGCATGGGTCATTTTTTCGAGGAGTCCTCCATGTTGCACACCATTTTTCTACAGTAGCCAAGAATGTTAAAACCAAACACTGATTCCTTAGAAGGTCATAAGTCTTGTGGCCACTGTAGGTTCGCTTACAAGCATGGAAGGGGTGGGTGAGTGGAGAGATATTCAGTCAGGTGCAAATTGTAACTTCAGTGCTAGATGCTACTAGATCCTGCAAACTGGGAGTTTTAATGTTGTAGTTTTAGCTTTGAAACTTAAACTATAAACCTCAGCAAATGTGGACAGATGAACAGACAGACTGACAGACAGACAGACAGACAGATAAATAGATGGATAGATAGACAGATGGATGGATAGATGATAGATAGAGGAAAGACAGACCATACACTACAACATTGCAGGCATTCTCATCAGATGGTGCATATTACAATAGTAGCTCGTCAGCAGCCTCCCTAAACAATAAAACAGCAGTCAACAGACAGCTTAGCCCATCAGCACACTGTTAAATTACAACCATCAGCAACCCCCCCGCACACCTCACCCCCCCTGGATCTAAACTCTCATCTCTTGCACCGGGAGAACAATCTGCAGAGTAATTAGCCTCCACCAACAGACAGTTACAGAGAGAAGGAGGACGTTTGGCTTGATTAAATTATTAAACCACACAAACAAAAAACAAAAGCAGCATCAAAGAGGCACTGCGGCTCTCCTTCAAAGCTCCTCGCTGTTCCCTAAATACAGAAAACAGAGAACGTGTTCTCCCAAGCCACTAGTTGGCATAATTAGCTAAATGTGTGCATTTGAGTGTGTGTTTGTGTGTTTGCTGTGATTGGACCCATTCCTCTAACTGCTATCTAAAATAACCAAGTGGTTAACGACAACATGATGCCAGGGAGCCCCCCCCAACTCACACACAGACACACACAAGTACACCCACACCAACGTACACGCACACACACACACGCCCACGCACAAACTCACACACACACACTCACACACACATACACCACACGCATCTACGCACATACACATTAAACAATACTCTAATTACAACATTTATAACTCCCCCATGCCTCCTGCGTCTCTCCAACCCCCAACCCACAAATCTGTGAATCTGGAATTGAATTTAGCCCAAGTTGAGGGCTGTGCTGGCATGAAAAGACTATTTGATTAGAACGGCAGTTGTTTCATTTGTGGTGCAGCAGATTGCAGAGCCTCTCTATCCGGTGTGCAATCTGTATTCATTACTCGGTGTAAAAGGATGATCCATGTCCTGACACCAGGCTCATCATTTCATGCAGATGCACAGCAGCTCCACAAGGCCCTTACCAAGCCACCACACCACATCTTCCCTCGAAACCTCAGCAATACACTTCTTTGCCACTGTTTATCACTTTCTACCTCTTTCCTGGTTTCTTTTTCTCCTTCCTCAAAGCTAACATTTTATCCTTGTTTCTGTGATGACTTTTTGGCCTGAAATTAACATAAAGCTGTAACAAATGATTAATTGTTTAGCAGCTGACATTTATACACAAAGCACAAAATAATTGCAGCAGGTTAAACACTG
>JAPZDY010000021.1:16689068-16718859 GCA_029783645.1 Ctenochaetus hawaiiensis | reverse complement strand
TCTCACACACACACCCTTCACACAAAATTGATAATTCATTCAATTTCTTTTGGCTGGCATGGGCAAGGCCACAACTGTGTTTAAACTCCAGACTAGAGATTAAAAGGATGCTGTACTCCTGAGGGAGACAGCCAGGCACCTTTTTAAACTTATTTTTTGCTGTGTTCCATTTCATTATTGGAAAACACATCAGTTTTCCCTCCGGCTGCTCTGTGGTGTGAGGAGGATTCCTGGACACAGAAGAGGGGGACTGATAAAGATAGAATTGATTCCAGCCAGCAGCAGTGGCAGCCATAGTGGAGGGGTCTCAGTTTAGACCTGCAGCTAAATGTCTGGTTTTTCCACTGTCTCTCGCTCACTGTCTCTCTCTCCTCCTCATCTAAAGGCAAGTTGTCACCGAGGCAACATCAATCTCCTGCCTCATGACTTCTTAAAGCCTGCCTTCTCCCCTGATGCCTTATCACTTCATCTGCAGGCAAGATTAAAGAGGTCACCTCCAAGTTTCCACAATCTAACTACCTAACAGGTATACTAAACTGCAGTCTATCTTTTAAAACAGTTCAAAGGATGAGTTCAGGTTTTTTCAAGTCAATCTTAAAGGAATAATTTGACATTTAAAAATTAAAAATGCCTCATGTAGAGTTAGGTAAGAAGATTTATATCACTGTCATGTCCATATGACCACATGAAGCTACAGCAGGCAGTCGGGTAGATGTAGCATTAAGACTGAAGGCAGGGAGAATAAACAAGTCTTGCTTTGTAAACTGTATGGTTGTAAATTATAAACAGTTTTTTAAATCAATAATTTGTAACAGTATCGATCGATCAATTGATATACACAGCTTAAAAAAACTCTGTACAAGTGAAGTGACACTTTATAGCAGAACACATTGTAAAAATGGGGTACATTCAGAAATCGGGTTGCATCTGATATGAGGCCTCAGTCAGTCTTCAAGAGGACAGCTTTATTATTGACGGTGCTTTGTTCCAGAGACAAATCCAACTGCTATGGCATACAGTCACAGTACAGCAAAGAAACAAGGAGGAATATTAGTACAAAAAAAGCTTAATTTAGGGAGATACCATGACTGGGCAAAACAAACGATTTAACAATGTAAGAACCAATCATATCACAGAAACTAACCTATTTGACCACTGGCACATCGCAAAGACAACCATTTTTTCCTAAAAGACAGAGCGGGGTTGATTAAGTTAAATGCTGTTGTTTTAGGTCTTAAGTCCGATACTTAAGCAGAGGCAGTAATCCCTCTCTCAGCAGTCACATCTACCTTAAATGTTCAGAGCTTTTGGGGACTGATGTGGTAATGAGATGATGGGGGTGTTGGTAAGTGAGTTACAGTGTCAAACTGGGCCAGGCAATACAAAACTGAAAGGTGATGGATGCTAATCAGTGACTAATTTGTTGAAGATTAGTACTAATAATAACAAGAAATATTACAAATTACTTTATTACTTAAACCATCATCATATGGTAAGGCACAAGAAAAACTTCAGCAACAAACCATTACAAGAGTAACTGGTTAGTCTGCAATTCACGTTATCGTCTGTACACAAGGATGCAATTTATTATTTAAAATAATCTTGTCTTATGTCTTATATAGTCAAACATACACACAAACTCTAAAGAAGTGCCTGTGAATTTGTAAACACTGAGTGAAAATTGTTGTGAAAATAATATACAACAAAACCAGGATAAGAGCAGACAATGAGAGGGGACAATAAGGGAAAAAAAACATATTGTTATGAGTCCATCTATGCTCCAGTGAGCTCCTCGTTTCAATATAGATGAAGAAAGCTGGGCCCGGGGACAGCAGAGAGATATGCAGGCAGCCCACACATATCTGATGATGTACAGGCCTGCCTGCACATTCTAAAGAGAACACGTTTTCAAGCTAGCCTTTTATAATTGTATTTTTTTCTATCCAAAAGGCCCTTGAGCTAGGCTGGTATGCTCCATCTGAAGCGGTTGGTGTAGTAATGGGTCATAGTGATGCATTCATACTGGGACTGGCTTAATTGTATTATCAATCTCATCCAGACAGTGCCTCAGCCCCACAGCTCTGGACATGCTACTGTCAGACACTCTGCATTAGCATTGGAGAGTGAACCATGAGGAATTGCAATCTTCACTTTCATCTGTTTCTCAAGTCTTGAAAAGTGGCATGGGCAGTTAGATGATGTTTATCAGAATTTGGGCACTGGGATCCCTCAGTTCTCACCCTCTCTCTGTCACTTTCTTTCTGTCTACCCGTCTGTCAGTCACTCTCCCTCTCTTCCTTTTTATCTTTTGCTTTTGGTGTGTCCTGTGTGTTGGTGGCCACTGAGTAAATTCAAGTCTGTTCCAATTTCATGCTATCTTTTAACAAGTTAATTATGGTGAGCCCTACAAAGGCTGAGGACAGACAGAGGAGGTGGCGGCACTGGCAGAGGAACAACTGCCCAGGTCGGCTCTTTGTTGTTCTATCTTGTTTTGTGTCTTCTCCTCCAAGCACTTGCCCTCATCTCTTTTCTCTTCTTCTCTATATTCTCTTGGTGTAACTCCCTCCTTCCTTCCTTCCTTCTCTTCTTCAGTAGTAATCTTTCCAGCGGCTTCAGTGGTGGTGGAGAGTTTGGAGATAAAAGCGTAGGGAGCTGAGGAGTCCTTGGCAAGCCTAAGGCAAGGAGAAGGTCAACAGGCCTGCTAAGAGGGGCTGTTATCATCTTGGTAACATGTTATCGGAGAGCCTGCAGTAGTGTTTATTTACAGTTATTGCTCCCTCTGGGTGCACACTTCAACGCCTGGGGCTGATTGCTCTGTAATGAGTTCAGGAACACAGGGAGCCGATGCAAGAAAAGAAGAGAAAGAAGGTAAGCAAGAAATCACTGGCCAATAACCGATAGGTCAAAAAGAAAAAAATCAAGGAAGAACAGAAAATAGTGGTTGTTGAAAATTCAGGGGGACCAAACAAGAGGCAAGTGTATTCTTGTAATATATTTTGCCAGTGGGGCTTTTTTCTGCATTTACTTTCTTAACCAGTCCAGTAATGCGTGTACTAATTAGATTGGTTCCTTTTTGGCGGGCTGATAGCTGAAGTGACAAGAATGAATCAAAGAGTTTGGTAAACTGGGAGTGAGAGTATATTTATAAATCCTTGGGTGGGTTTTTTCAACATTTAGGAATACTGCAGAGGTAATCTCCCATTGTAGAACAGCTGTTCAATCTAGGGAATTACCCTAAGTGCTGTGACTGTCAGTAAAATGCCCGTTTTTCAGAAAGAAAAAGAAGATGAAGGAGCAGGAAAAGGCAGTTCTGAATGCTATTCAAAAGGCTTGGCAGAAAATCATGGAGTTTTTCAGCAATAATTCTGCTCGGCACTGCACCCAACCACTGTGCAATTAGGAGAAATTAAGATACAGAGCAAAAAAATATAAACTAAACCTAAGTCACAAAGTAATTTTTTTTTGAGAATATACCATAAAAGCAAATCCATTCTATGACAAGCTAATCCCTTTTATACCATCCGATATGGGAGATTAAGAGACATAATTTGTTAATTTAATTCAAACAACATAATTCATCAGAAAAGAAGAGCACAGGGAGCTTTTTGGGAAGGAGTTTCTCCATCACAGCAGGAGGTTCCAGATAATGCCAAGTTCATGATGCAGAGATGATAACTGGAATGACTTCATTTAGAAAGAAAAGGGCTCAAAACATCTCTTCCTCTTAACATCTCCACATTACATTATTGGTGAGTCAGAATAAAACAGACTGTGACAGTATCCACAACAACTGAAGCACTGAAGACAATCTCAGTAATTAACAGATACGCAATCAATGGAGTAATAGGTTATTAAAGTCCAAGCTGATCATATTTTCAGTATTTCATCGTTAACATAATGATTGATGCGATATAATAAATGTTAAGCATATTATTATTTTGTCATTTCAGTGATTTTTTGTCTTTGAAACACATTTGACTTTGAGAGAATAAACCTTGTCCACTACAACAGTATGTCTCCCTGATTCTAATATTTCTGACACTATGCCAGAGTTTCTATTTTCAGACTTAATCAACAACTAAACTGTTATATGAAAAAGTAATTGTGTCCAACAGATCCTATAAAGACAAAAATAAGCAGAATTACTGCCTAATGATTGTATGACTACAAACCAGTCAAGTTTTACGTAAAGGATAATTGCATTTCCCACATCTAGCCCAGAGTAAAAGACTTTGCTCCAAATGTTCTCTATCTGGAAGAGTTTGTATCTTGCAAAAATGTATTCTTAATATATTTGAAAGGTATTTGTATACCAGAGATTTAGATTCTTGCCAACAATGGTCATTTTCTCTGTACCATGATATTGTTCACAGTCAAAAGCAAGTCCACAAAATTCGTCTTTTGCAAAAATCCACAATTCCTGTAAATGTTTTCCAGTGAAGCTTTTTCAGTTAAAGTGTGATTCAGTGCCACTACATGGGTGAACTATAGCTTTACAAGAAAAATTCTAAACATTAAAATTTAAAAATAAGGTTAAACACCTCCTGTAAAACCTATAAAAACTGGAATGGACAATCTTTTAGTTGCTTTAAAAACTGGAGTACATTTCAGCATGTTCACTATTAAAAGCTGTTTGAAATGTGCACAGAAAAAAAATCCTGATAACAGCATTTACCCCCGAGGAGTGAATTTCAATACTGTTTACTTTGAGCAGCAGACCTACAAGATTGCTGCCTGGATTCAGACCAAAATGTATTCTATCAAAATTCTGTTCCTGTCAGTATTTCACCCTTCACTGTATAAGCATATTCTGTACATGATTTTGTGCTATCAAACAAACCCTGGCACATCAATGAAGCTCATCTCACTGAGAGGTTTTCTAAATAAATCAGCAGAATAAACACAGGCAGCTTGAAAAACATAAACTGGTAAAGCATTACAAATCTTTGCAGTTTTCCCAACCCGTGCAGTCTTGCCTGGGATGAAAAATGAGACGTCTGTTCTGAATCTGTGTTTATAGTGTTAGGAATTTGCCTGGAAATTAATTATTGGATGAATCACTCGCGCCTTGTGCACAAGCAACACTTTTGCAATACAGAAATCTAGCCACAATAATCCTCACATACTACTCACTTGTATCACAATTTTATTTTATTTTTCATTTTATCCTTTTACTTCACAGGGACAGTGCATGGCTTCTTAGCTCTACCAATGTGAGCTATAGGTTTATTTACATCTAGAGTCTCTTGGCATGAGACAAAGAATAACATCTTTCTGCCCTCAGTAAACCTGTAAATCAACTCCCAAGACCCCGGTTCCTGGCCACTGGGCCACTGAGCTGCAGTTAAGCTGTACTTTGCTGGTGTGCTCAAGCAATAGTGAGACTGTTTGTAGTATTGTTTGATAGTGCCTTGCTACCATTTTGCTATATGCAATTTCTCCCTAGTATTAGAAGTGCTTGAGTGAAGTACTTTTTGGTCATTTTAAGATATTTAAAGAAGCCTTGTAAGGGTCTTCTGCCTTTATGTTACTTATTTTTGTTTCCCGATTTATGGTTAGTTAGACAGTTTAGAATTGTTAATTATTTTTTGTTTTGTAACCAAATTCATTTTCTAGTTAGTAGGTGTTAAGCTTGTTATTTTTGGCCTAAGAGACCCATCTTTTGCGTTTATATTATAATTGGTTTAATTATGTTTCTCCAAATTTTTGTGACAGTTGGGTCAGTCTTGTGATGGTCATAGTGTTTCAACAGGATTGTTTTTTTTAATTTGCAGTTAAATACGGTTTTCAAGACTGCCTTTAGCTAAAATTTGTAATGTCACCTCTTCCTGACACTAAGAAAAAGTTGTTACAAGGTTTAATTTTGGGTACATGAATAGATTGATTTTAGCCATGATTTGGAATCCCTGAGCCAATGAACTATGATGTTCAAAAGTGCTTTTAGAACACAAAATAGCCAAAAGCTGGAATTAAAAAACAACGGGAAAGTTATTCCTGTTTGTGATACAACACATCCTTCAGTACAGATGAAGCAACAACAGTGCTAACTTTTATGCTCCAAATAGGCTATTTCCTATAATATTAGTGTCTGAATATTCCTCCCTTCAACCTTTCCAAATCTCACAGTCACACAGTGTATACAGTTGATAATCAAATCCTTTCATTACTGGAAATTTGCAAAACAGCTTGCTGCTGCTAGCATTTGGTGACATTTTGAGATGATGAGGTACTGACTGGGTTTCCTATGTAAAGCTCATATCAGAGCCATCAACAATTAACTTACAAAACACTGAGGTAGATCGCACTACTTCCTGACAGAGGAGGTGTCTCTCAGTAGCACAACTGAGCCAATGTGTTCACTCAGTGATTAGACGGGACCATATGCAACAGGCCCCAATGTCAGATGGGATTATCATTCTGTTTCATTTGCTCAGCATTTTATACAATCCTGCCTCCTCAGATGAAAGAAACACTGTCAACCCCACACAAAGCCATGTATTAAGGCTGATATGAAGTTGTTTATAGTTATCATGATTCTCACCACTTTTGGAGTGTTTCTTCAGTTCAGACAAGACAAAGAATAAATAACTTAGAAATAGCTGTGCATCAATTCATTAAACTTTAAAACTACAATTGATATTTTGGCCACTGGGAAGCAGGAAAAACAAGATGTAAACAAAGCACTGACACTGACCTTTTAATTTAATATGATGAAGCAAACTGTTGCCTTCTTATACATCCAGCAGATATAGAGTAAAGTAGCATTCATTTAGAGCTGTGTTTGTGTCTACCTTGATGGTAAGTCCAATATTCATTCTCTTTTAGTTCTGTTTTGCTCTCTGCCAACTGCTGAACTAGTCACTAATTTATTCTGTCGTTTTGTATTGAGTAGATAGCATCAGGTGAGTTTTTGCAGCTTTTCTTTGTAGAAAACAGCTGCCTACTGCAGCCAAAATAGACACTTATTGAACACAGAGTGAACCAAAACAGTAAAGTTAAAGGTTGGAAGATCAAAACAATTTCAGTCTCTCTTAACACTCTTTAGATTTGAAGGGAATTTCAGAGTTGAGGGATAATTCTGTTGCACTATGAGGGACCCTTTTTACTTACAAGTAGTCGTATGATCCTTTGTTATTGCAAAAAAATACAGTCTTTTGAAAGACACTGCATCTAGTTTTGTGCTTGGCAACACCACTGATAAGAAGCTTCCCTCAGGGTCAAGCCAATATAACACATCCAAGCTCACATGGCATGATATGGTACAAAAAGGGAAATAAAACTGACAAAATATGCCTTTAGAAAGCCAGGGGTAGGACATGACGATAATAAAAAACACAATAATAATAAAGACTAATCTCTTATGGATACAAATGGCCAACAAATAGCATAAATCAAAAGCTGTGGTCTTGCCAACAGTCCCTAGACAACTCAAATTTATCTCCATACTCTACTCCTGACTTATAAGAAAGAGAGAGGAGAGAAAACTGCTAAAAGGGAAACTGGAGAGGCCATTTAGTGATTTGAGCAGTGAAGCTTCTCCGCTGCCAAGGACATGTAAGAGAGACAGAGAGACTGGGAGTGCCTCTCAATACATCAGATGTCAGGAGTGCTCCCTCCCACTCAGACGAATGGATCTTCTTTTGGAAAGCCCATAAGAGTTAGAGCAATCTAAGGTTGGTGAGCACAAAAAAAAAAAAAAAAAACAGTTCAAGTCAAAATTCAACCCACCAAAAGGCCTTATGTGTATGAATACACTGTACAATACTGAGTGACATACTTTTGAGCAGGAAAATGTGTGTCAAAGAAAAAATTCTAAATTATGTTCATGTTAAATAAGAGAAAAAGTGACACCGAAAAAAAATGTTTTTCATCCTTGGCTGCCTCTCTTCTGGGTAGTATCATCAGAGAGGGAGGCGAGGAGCGGCAGAGAGCTGTATACTGCGGCAGGCTCTGGCCTCTCCAAGCCACTCATTCTGAGCATCTAGCTTGATTGTAAAAACGCTTCCCTCTTCTTTAATCAATGGAAACTCAACTATCCTGATTCATAGGGCACTCTGGAGTATATAAATATCTTCTGACAAGCATGACTGCATTTTCCCCCCACCAGCCTAAGAGCAGCAGCCCCCTCAGTGTTCATATTATTCTTTTATTCTGTACTCCCTTACTTCTGCCATCTCTCTCATGCTCCCTGTTTTCTGTCTCTCAGTCTTTGCTCTGTAAATTTTCCTTAGCTATGACTGTAATCAGTCATTCTTGAGGGACTGTGCAACAGCAGCATGATCATTTCTGGGAGAAGATAAGGCTGGACAGATTAAAACACTGTTCAGCGTCGGTAGAAAGGAAAAAGGAAATTATAGAGAAAAAGCAAAAAGAAAAAAAAACTTCATCTTCACTAAATAGTGGAAATATTTCTTTCAGCATTTATCCTCATTATTTATCTGCTGGCAGTCTTTTTTTTGTTTTGTTTTTTTTTCCTCTATCTCGACAAATGAGGAAATACTTCCTCATCAGTTATCATCACTGAGGGGTGATTTAAAATCTGCAGAGCAAATCCATGAAGTGCTTGAGAGATTCTATAAGTTCTAATATCAGAGGTGGAAATCTTAATTCAGAGTGTGTGGTCATAAAGCACAAACACAGGAATTGTTCGACTTTGGACTTATCCCTGATGATCATATGACCATTTACTCTTTCAGTTTTACGTTTATAGTGTATCACTTATTCTTCTGCCATATTAGCCACAGCCACACTAACAATGCAGGAAGATCTCCAAACAGTAGTTTTTAAACATAAAATTTTATATTGTATTTTTGTTACATCAAAATGCACCATGAGAGTGTTCCTGAGTGAAAAAAAATCTTGAACAAAGAACATAAGAAATAAAACATTACTTAAGACATCCAAGGAAGCATGAGAGTATACTGCTGAATTCCTTCAGAAGTTATTTTAACATAAGTAGGTTAGATCGATATGCAGATGCTTTGCATTCATGAATATTGTTCATACAGATCTACACTGTTGCCATACTTTTCAATCACATGCTTATTTAATGCCTGATTTTTTCAGTTGAACAAGCTGTGACAAGATAAATACACAAGTCAGGTCAGCAGCTCAGAGAAACAAATAAGTCTCAAAGTCTCAAATGGCCTCGACTGTTTGGGTTCTAACTGACAGAAATATGTATCAGTGCGTGCATATCTGTTCTCCTGTCTGCCATAAAAGTTGGATTGCATCAAGTGAATTGACTGGAAAGCCAGATGAGTCTATGACTGGTGCTTATCAATGAACCCCATTAAACACTTGTCACCCCTGGGGAATTTCTTAGACCATGCAAGTCATTGTCAGCAGACAGCAGTCTGACTAATCAATGAGTACTTAATTACATCTGGTGCACCGTCCGAAGGTGCAGTAAAACAATATGCCCGCACTGTCAGTGTCATCCTTTGTTGAGACAGATGGTACATTAGTCAGCGACATTGTAAGGATGCACTCACAAAAGAATTTGGGACTTAGCTGAAAATGTCAACAGTTGGAGTGTGTGACGAAACAAATGTGACAAGACAAGATAAGGATGTCATTTGGATTTCACTCTAAAAAACAATTAGGCTTCTCTTATCACGTTCATGAATCTCTGCCTCTTGACACAATACACAACAATAGGCCAAGACTTAATGTTTACAGATTAACAGAATCTTCTATTCTACCATGATTTTGCATTGTCCTAAGAAGCATAAAAAGATGATCTCAACAAGTAAAGCTCTATTTGCATATGAGGTTTAATGAACATTTGCATATTGCCTTTTTACACATTCAACTAAAGCAGATGCTGAGGTTTGCAAAGATGTCTTAAGAAAACAGGCATTACGTTAAAGTTATACTGTACAAAACCCTGAGATAGTCAGGGTCATCTTTATGCTCTTTGTCATCTTTAAGCAGAAACAGGAAAAGGCTTTTAATGGTTTAGAATAACTCTGTGTCAGAGGACCTGTTGGCCGAGACACCTACTGTATGTAAATCTGTTGGCCATCACTGACTTGATCAGCACAGGGCTGACAACAAAGTGAATTAAGCCTCATCTAAATGTAAATGAGGTTTTATACCTTTGGCAAACAGCTTACATAACCAGTGTCTATTTTAATAAACCAATTAGATTTTATTCTATGCCTATACTAACACAACAAAATAAAATCTTTGCCTTATGAAATGAACATGGGATTATGATGGCTTTCAAACCCAGAAAGAAAAAAGGTTGCAGAAAACCTTGCTGAGTTCTTGGTCTGCATAAATTTTAAATGAAAACATCTGCTTGAGATACCATGTTTCGGCCATTCAGTCTGGTATGAGAGTAGTAAAAGAGACAGGCTGTCATGAAAGACCATTTCAGTAACTTTGAAAAATACACATGCTTCTCCAACATTCAATACATGTAGCAGGAGCCTTAACACCAGTCTCCAATTTCCTTTCTGTCATTGGTATCACAGATATCAGACTGAATGTATAAGAAACAGCGGCTCATTTTATAAGCCTTACTGATACTTTAGGTGTGAACACTGTCTTATCAAGTGTAAATATGGGCGTTAAATCTACTGTAAAAACAAGACAGCATGTTCCTGGTTAGATTAACCTAAAAATATTGCATTCACATTGAAGATTTTATAAACAACAACATTTGTATATTATATAAGTGTCCAAATGCAAAAACCTGCACTGAATGAAGTTATACACACTCTACCATCAGTGGAGTTTTACTGTGTATAACATTTAAGTGAGTGGTCTTTTACTTCATAAAAAGTAACTGAATATGAAAAGCAAATGCAAATGATAACAAGACAGTGTAAGAGATACAAAGGCAACATTTCAACAGTTTTACTTATGTCAAGCCAAATCAAACCTGTCTGAGCTAGAAAAAGAAACTCAGCAACTGTATTTAAAGGGAAAACAATAACAATTGATTTTTAATTATAAGAGACTCATAATTAACTTCAAAATACATTTTTCATAGACAATCTAATATACATAGAAGTGAGTTGTTAAAATCATACTGTATTAAGAAGAATTTCCCTTACATTTGAAGTTATTTCTGTGAATATATATATATTCACATTAATAAATAAACACACACACACACATATATACATAAATAAAGGATATAATAATATGCTTATATCCTTAACAAACTATCATCCTCTAGGTTTTTCAGTGCATTCAATCACACTATTTAAAAGCAATGATAATCATTAAATGTACGGATGGCTAAGTTTTATTAGTTTGAGTGCATTTTTAAATATGTTTTTCTTGCGACCACGGGGAAAAGAAAAACACCAACCTTTTACTGATATTTTTAAGTGACATACAAAAATTGGAGGAGTATCACTTTGTAAAAGAATAACTTCTGTGAACAGATTTGCAATACAACTATCAGAAGATAACTGCCTTGTGCAAGTTAAGCTGGCGTGCACATAGAGTTTACCGTGACAGAGCTATTATTAAGTAATATCAAGGCTCACTTTAAAGTAAGGAGGACAAAATCAGAAATGCTTAAATGAAACAGCAACAGGGCTTTAATTTGACATTAGCTGGCAAACATCAATTCATCCCCCATTCTAACTTTAGTAATGCATTTACTGGAAAGAGATTAATATCAATTCCATAAATCATTCAGGAGATACATCCGGAGCCAGAGACACTGGTATGTTAGCTGATCTCAGTGTGGGAGCTCAGCGCCCATTAATCAATGTCTGAGCTCCTCTGGCCATGTCATCTGGGAAAAAAGGCAAATTTATAAAAAGGGCAATCATCACCACACCGACATCTCAGCACAATCCACATAATGTGTTATGCTTAAATCTATACACACGAGCACTGTACACTCACTCACCTTCACACGCCTTTTACATTTTACAGCTCTGTGATTTAGCTTATCTATTTCCAATTTATCCATATATATTCTCACATAAGATTGCTTTTCCTCTTGTGAATAAATTAGCAATAGGCCTCGGGCAACTGTAGCTCACCTGTGACCTGCTGACCTCTAACTCTTTGAAAATTAACTGTATCAGAGACTACAAAATAGTAAAATCAACTTCGGAGAACAACATTGACAATGACACCGAGGCCAGACATCAGAAAGTACACAGGGTGAAGTTAAAGGTCACCTCAGTCTGCAAAAAAAAAAAAAAACGGCTCGTCTTTGGAAATATGAAATCTGAGTGCTATCTGAACCTAATCTCAACACAGAAATTCAGTCCCAGAGAGACCCGCTGACTCTCTGATTTACTCGGCCTACTTGTGTGCTTGAGTGTGTGCTGGTTGTGGATCTAACCAACTGTCCTTGTCAGTTGTGAGAAAGTACTTTATTTTCACTGTGAAGCTACTCAGGTGTGGCAGACAAAAGCCATTAAAAAATAATACTGGAGCACATTAAGTTTATCTTACTGTATGCCCTGCTTCAACAAAAGACATGGACAAGGTAACTGCTCGATCACTCTTTTTAAGTACGCTTATCATACGCTTCTATAGATACACTGGTGATGTGGTTCCATTGATGGCCAAGTTGACTGGTTGGTTGGTAATCATTTAAGCAATAATGTACATTATTTCAATGTACAAAATACTTGCGTTAAATGAAATAAGATGAAGAAACAATACAAATAGCCCTTTCATAACAATAAAAAGTTATTATATACAATAAACTGCATATTTAACTGTATATATTCATGTGTTAAATTTTTTTTTGTTAAGTAGAAAAACATCACTATACCCAATACATGCTCGGATATGGACACATGCATTTACGCACACATACACTATATATATTAAATATACATGTAAACAATCACATAACAGAATCCAAAACCGATGAGCAGGTAGGTTTTAGGTGGAAAACAAGAAAAATAACTACTAAATAATAATAAAACTAACTACACTCTAAATAATAAAATTCTAGCCCCTGTCTACATTTTCCAACCTGTCACGAATGATACTTAGACAGTAATGTCATGTTAGAGTTCTCCACAAATGTACATTTGGCTGCCATAACCAAAAACTCATAAAAACTGATGACGCCTAGACCCATTAACAGTCTTACTGGCTTTGCAGTAGGATCTGTTAAAGGTCTTCAGCCGTTCACTTGTAATTTGCTGTGACTTTCTTTTGATATAAAGCAGTTAAGTTTCAAATGTTTCTTTAGAGATAATATAAAATGTAAATAAAGCAATAAGTGATGGTAGTAGAAGTAGTAATAGATTTCAAATTGTTAACAGCTCTCACAGATATGATGATTATAACTTTTATGTAAAGCATGTCATAGATACAAAGCTTGGTTTGGGAAAACTCTACTTCCAACTATTTTTTTTGTCTATTCTTACTATATAAATATGCCACATCTAATGAACAAGGATTTTGGACTAAAATACACAGCCGAATAAGTGTGGATAAATTAGTTCGTGTTAATACATGCAAATATTTCAAATTAAAAAAGGGCCTTGGTGTCAGCTCTAGTTTAAATAGGCAGCTAATGCAATGAGCTTGAATCGGTGTACTACTGTCAAATTTATTTGATCTACCTGTAATGAGAATTCTAGCTGTGTTTTTGAGCAAAGTGGAGCAGTTTGGTGAAAACTTCAGGCTGAAGTAGGTGGCATTAAAATAATCCAGTTTTGCTGGAACAAATGAGTGTGTCAGAGTATCAGCTACTGATAGGAAGGGATGGATTGCAGTTTTTGAAATATGAGATGCAAATTACGGAGAAAGCAGATGCTGTGGATTTGTAAAAAAAAAAAAAAAAAAATTAAAGGTAACAACTGAAAATAACAGTGCCTGACAGAAGAAACAGTCTTGTTTGATTTGGAAAAGATATTGATATGGAAATGCTTATTTGGCCTCTTTGCAATTGGGTCACTTGTAACATGTCACACTTGTCATACATGTTACAATAAATGTTAAAGGTTTGTTTTTCAAAGTTTGCATTTTACATCAGAACACCTGTGGTTAGGTTAGAGGGTGTTTATTTTAAAATATTATTGTAAAATATTCACTACTTTAGTGTGTGTAGATGTGTGTTTGTTGTCTCAGGGTAAGAGAGGGGGCAAACAATTTCTTGCACTAGAGCTTGTAATTACTCGCAGTCACCACAGACTGTAGCATTAAAACTCAATACCAAGAATGTCACCAACATAAAAGAGCAACATAAAAAACAGTTATGGATCAACACTTTAACTACCACCTCATTTTATTAAGCATTTTTCAAGTTTATTACTCACCACTCTCGAAACAAGCATCAAAGACCAGGTGTCCTTTTCGTGGGACTCCTGAGTAACCTGGTGGGCTCACCATCAGTTTGTTCACATTACCCACCAAGGCATCCTCTCCTCCCGTTTCACTGCCTGAAGAAAAAGTGCAATATGAAGAAAAAGAATAAGTTTTATTTCATTCAAAGGTGTATCTTAAAAAAATAAAGCTTGTTCAATGTGATGGTCGTACTTAGTAACTTTAAATTAGAAACATATACAGTTTAGCACGATCTTATGCCACAGCTAATGTAAACTAAGGGTACAAATGAAATGAAAAAAAAGACAAAATTCTTTTAGAGAGGTAAATGCCATCCCTTAGAATAGTGATGTAGTCTATACATTACAGATTGCAAATGCTGAGTTATGAAAAAATTTGAAACTATCTGTTTAAACAAAACAGTTCATTGCAGTATAAAACACAACTAAACATTAAGCATATGAAGGTTGAAAGATGTTTTTTTTGTTTGTTTGTTCTGCAGCAAAAAGCAGCATTAGCACTAAGTGACTGAGTGCTGCTTAAATATAGGGCTTTGTTCGCTTCTTGTACATATAAAAAAGTACAATTTGTACTTTTTTCTTCTCTATGTGTTTGTTTCATGAATGTGTTAATTTATTATCTGATTTTGTATTTTATGATGTTTATGAAACAAAAGCTATAAACATTTCAGTTTAAAAGCAAAGAAGAATTAATTTGTTAAAGGGTTCTTTTGTTTGTAATCTGTCTTTAAGCAACTCATGTCCAGATTTACGTATTCTAGGGCACTGGTAGAAACAATGCAGTGACAGTAACAAGTAAATGTTTTCAAACTGAATGAAAAACATTACTTTACTTAATCCTTGTACCTGAGAGTATATGCTTGATATAAACCCACTATTTTACATTATTACCACAACAGTGTTTATAAAACACTCGCTAAAAATGTTTTATATAATTAAAAACCAATTAGAATTCAAAATGTTAATTTAGCTATATTACAAGCAAAATGGACATTTCACATGTAAGTTAATTTCCTTCAAAAACAGAAAAGATCACAAACTCACATTTTGTCTTATATAAATCCTTGTTTTCAAAGATCATTCCGTTTATTTTTGGTTTAGCTCCGCGTTATGTATTTATCGATGCGTTGGTGCCGGTGGCTTTTGTGAGCGTGTTATGACTTTATTTTGGTGGAGCAACTGATTGAGACCAAGTACTTCAAGTGACAGCTAGCTAATTAGCTACCCAGCAGTTCACCAGAGGAGCTGTCCACGCTAATCTTGGTACCACAGCTAGCTAGCAGATATTCATAGCCAGTACACCTGCACTACGGTGGTTAATGTTAACATACCAGCGGTTTTCTGTGAGGAATATTGCACATGTACAAGAAGGTATATGAATGTCTCTTGTCGGTAGCAGCAAAGCTAGCTCATAAAAAGCTGGTGACATGACTCTTGTTTACATCCCTCAAACGTTACCTGCTAGCTAAAAGGTTAGCACATTTGACGTTAGCGTCAATATAAAGACACGTATAACGCCCGAAACATGCAGCTATTGTTTGGCAGACAGCTAGGCATCATTCGCTTTCTTTGCTGGAATATAAGTGAAAGGGAAGCCAGGCAAGGTTCATATTTACACACCAGTCTCGCCGTCTCTTACGGTGTTCTCCTCCATCTTCCTTTCCATTCTGTTAGAGAGGAGCCGACGCTCTCTGTGGGTTGCCACGGCAACGGAGCAGGAGGAAGCGGGAGAGGCGCTGTCATCTCCATCAGAGCGCCGCTGCAGGCACGCGGGACACCAGTACACTGTGCACGCGGGTAAGCTAAAGCAGGGCAAAGTTTAGTCGTTGAATTACGTGCACAGACATAACACTTTAACGACAGACACTGGTAGTGAGTTGTGACACTAATTTGTACGCTTTAGACGTAAGTAGCCGACAGCCAAAAGAAAAAAAGTCAGCAAAAATATGCAACTCATAGGTTTTCTTTACTGCTATTTCCCAGTTTCAATCTGTCCATTATATGCATGATAACGTTGAGTCCTCCTGTATGATGGTTACAAGACATTATCTGGATTTGCTTCCACTTTATTGACAGAATGATGGTTCCAAGACATTATCTGGATTTGCTTCCACTTTATAGACAGAATAATGTAACCAAAGCTTGAGCAACAAAGCCTGTCCAAATGACCATGTGCTTTTTGCACACACATCTGGCATGGGCTAATTTCAGACTAACTTACTCATCAAACTCGCAGGAACAACAAACATCCTTCCTACCTCTCTGCCAGTCACAGGTATGCTATCACACACAAATCACTGTCATGGGTATCTGGAATGACTGACAGACTCCACTTTGTCTAAGCATAACACATTTTCCCTAACTGGAAATCTTAATAACTGCATTGAATAGTCATTTTTACCTTGGCTGAACTCTCTTAACATAGTAACACTCATTACACTAATATGTTTCTTTGTCTATTGCAATAATATTGATACTATAATAAGAGAATTACTGAAGGAAATAGTATTACACTAGTTTAAACCAGAGTTTACTTTTGACATTCACATTATGCAGGCAACACTAAACTGGAAATGACTCCCATTACACTGCCAGTAAGCTGTAATCAGTATTTTATACAAGCCTCAGTTTTATAGCAGCCATACCTGCATTTTTTGTGATATTTTCAGTGAAAAAAGCTAATTTTGCAGGCAGCAAGATATTCTGAATTATCCTGTAGATTGATTAAAGCTAGAGGTTTTCTAGACAATTGGAGCATAGATGTCATCAAGGCCAATCAAGCCTGGCCCTATTCCTTTCCCATTACAAAGGCTGCACCTGATTAAGTACATCAAATGAGCAGCCGCACAACTCCTCGAGCAAGAGGCATACAGGCTGCTGCTAATTTTCAGGTTATAAGCTGTGTGTAACAGGACCAAATGAAAAAGACCAGGGAGAGGGCAATGATTTTTCTCTCTGTGTGTGATCTGTATTTGATGGCAAGCATCAACAGGCCGCAGAGTAGATAGGTCGAACTGATTATTTCTCAGATGGCAGGAAGAGAATACAGACCTGCTGTGTAATATTTCGTTAAAATTGAAAATTGAATAGCTGTCCTCCATGCTATGTCATTCCTTTAACACTATGCCAATTAAAGAGCTCTATGGTGGTACAATCATTCATTTTCAAGAAGGAGATTGAAATTGAATTATGGAGCATGAGAAGAATGAATTAGATACGCTAAATGTCTCCCTTGTTTCTCAGCTCTTATCAAAAGGAGAGACTGCATAATAGTTGAATTTACCGCAAGATCCAGGTTTGTCTCTGCCAGAGTTGCACTTGAGATACTGTCTATAACCTGATCGAGTGACTGAAACACACATGTAGTTGCTGACTTGTGACAGAAATTGAGTAAGAAGATTTTTTGTGATATAATTACTGTTATGGCTAAAAATACATAATTTGACAAAGTCTAACAGTTTTAGAAATTTTAAATTAAACTATGATATTGTCAAGAAGGTGGCATTCGGCAAATTATATGTATATAAATTGACAAACTTGAACTTTCTAACTTAAGAGTCTGTTTTGCCTTAATAATGGTAATATGTATGGGAGTTTATAACTGCAATACTTTGAATCACATCTTTAAAGAATAATTTTTTTTTCTTGATGGATTTCCTTTTCTTTCAAAGCTTCAAATTCTAAGTGTCCTCCTTTAAACATGTCTGAAAAAAATAGCAACACTTTAAATGGTAACTCTTCTTTTTGCCCAAGTACACCTCTACATGCATGCTGTATGTTGTCATGATGTTTGCAAAGTGCAGGAATGATTTCAATGAACACATCCATCACTAGAAAATAGAATAATATGAAAGAGAAATATAGTCCATACCGTGGTCTCTCAAATTTTAATTACCTCTCAGGAGAATGTATTTTTACATGCTTATCAAAACATTTTTGACCTCTAATGATGTCTTAACATATGAATGTGCTTCACATGTAGACATTCCTGTCATGATTCAATACAGAAACTATAGTAACATTAAGAAATTGTGACTATTTTAAGCGTGGGTTGCATGTGACTGGAGGACACAGCACACAAACACCATCCCATGCAGAACATATGAGAAAGCCCTTGGGATAACAGTAGCTTTGGCACAGTGAAGGTATTTTTAAGCCTTGCTTTGCACTCTCCCAGCATACTTTTTCTTTTAAATTGTAAAATGATCAAATAAGTCAGAGCGTGTAGCTCCGTACCATAACTGAAAGAAGGAAAATAAAAGACATGTTTATGTTTTTCAGCTTGAGGCTCGATGTGTGTGAGTGTGTGTATGTGTGCTGAGAGAGTCAATCTATGTTTTTGTACTTATATTCCAGCAAGTACAGGGAAACCCTTTTTACTGTGACCAGCTAAGGACTTCCTCACATAAAGTCCATCATCAATGAAAGAGGAAGTCATGCAAAAATCAAAACACAAGTGCCAGCGAGTTGGCAACGGGTGGTTGTGAGAGACAGGGTGGGTGAGTGGGGGGGTTTGGGGGAGGGATGCAGAGACCAGCCAGCAGTACACAGAGAATCACTATGGTGACAGCAATCAGGGGGCTCAGGGGAGTGAGGCTTGGTCAGAGAGGGAAGCTTGAGAGGCAGCTGACTGAGGAATCAGCCCTCACTCTGGATGATTCAACTGACAGCTCCCCCCCGGGCTCTGCCGGACCAGCCGTCCCCAGAGACCGAGGGCTTTACAGAACTGGGATGTGGCTAGCATCCCTTTTTCCGAGGCAAAAAAAAAAATTGGAATTGAAGCCAAGACAGCACAACAGTGCCATAACACAGCGATGCCGTTGATGATACTTACACACAGCCTGTGACTGATGAAAATGTAAAGAGAAAATGTGCTAATTTAAAACATGTAAACAATATGCTATGCCACATCCAAGTGTGAGTCTGTCAACATATTTTTTCCGTTTAGCTGTTTTACATAAACTGTTAAAACTAACAGTTTGCTAACACTTCCTCTGCTTTGTACCTTGCAGTTACCCATTCTCTCATCCGTTAACCGTCACCCTCTCCTCCCTCTTTATCTGTCACTTCCTCTGTCCCTTTCTCCCTCCCTCTCTGTTCGCTGGACAGCATCCACCTAAACAGATGGTCCAGTGTCAATAGGCTGCTATTAACTGGCCGCTCTCCCCACTCTGATCCAAGACAGCAAAAAGCACATTCAAAGCACTGGGAATAAATCCTTTGCCACACTGATGGAGCCACGAATAAGACAGCACTAAGATTAGCATTAGTGACGATAATGGCGATAGAAGTCACTCTGTCAGCATCATTTTCATAGATATTTTGTTTTCTGTTACCTCCTCTGAAAGCTTAGACTTCAATTTTATGAACATTTCACCTTGTTTACATACTCTGGATGCAGCTACTGTGAGTCATACTCCGAAATCTCTCAGGTGTTATCAACTGAAACCACGAAAGTAGTGAATCATATCCTTGGCACATGTCTCCCTAATCCTTTTTTTCCCCCTTGTTTATTTTTTCCATAGTTGGGATCTCCTGCCATGCCTGTGACTAGCTGCTTCGTCATCTCTGTGCCACACCCTGCCGAGGAAAAGGACAATCACCTGACCTTGATGCTCACATCAGCCCAACCCTCACTTTTTCCCCTCTGCTGCCTATTACTAAGAGGTATTATTCACTTCCACTCTCTTGAGGTCTCTTGATAGCCTACAGCTTTTATTACTTTCCATTATTTTACATGTACCTGTCATAAAAACACTTCCAAGGATGTGTTGAATTATTGCCTCCCCAAAACTCTTTTATATTTTCCACACTTGAATCCTCAGCCTGTTTTTGTAAGGGTAATAATTAGATAAGAGGACCCAACAATATTTGCCCTCACACCCCAAACCAATCCATTCATCCCCAGTAGTGTATTTGATGTGGACACGGAGTGAGAGCCACTATTAGTGCAGACATTTCTTCATTATCTATAGCTGTTTGGTATAGACACACACAAAAAGAGGAGAAGAGAGGAAAATGTAAGATAGGAGTGGCACAGAGAGGAAGGGATGTGGCAACGATGGTGTCGCTGCTGCTAGAACAGTCTTCCCACCTTGTGGTAGCACAGCGAACTGTAGCTGCATCAATGCGTGAGCAATGGGGGGAAGAGAGAGAGTGATGCAGAGAGAGATGGAGTGAGGGAGATAAAGCGAGAGAGGGAGGGAGCAAAGGAGAGAGCAAGAGGGAGTGATACAGAGAGAGAGGGAGTAGAGAGAGAGAGAGAGAGAGAGCAAAAGGGAGGGGAGTTTAAACTAAGTGCTATGTTGTGGGACAGGCTAATCTGCTAGCGAGCAGTGTGAGGATCGGAGCGTATTGTGTGAGCCAGTGTGCGGGGGACAGATAAGGGAGCCAGCCAGCCCGCCAGCCCGACCCACCGACCCACCGACTGCCTGACTGCCTGTTTTAATGTGCTGACTCTGGGGAGATTTAAAAAAATACAGCATATTGACTCCTTAGACGTGTGCGGAGACCCTGGGCACAAACGCCACCACCACAGCCACAGCCAGCAGAGGTGCATCAACAAGAAAAAACAGAGCTCTGAAAAATCACAACTCCAAAATCTGAAAATTAAAGAGGATTTTTTTTATCCCCCTCTTTTTTCAATTGATTTCATTTTTTCTTTCTTTCTTTTTTGTGTTTTTTCCGGGACTGACTCCCAATCGTAGACAAGAAAAAAAGGGGAGCAAAGAACTGAAGAGAATCTGAAAATAAAAGGGACTGAACGAAAATAAAGCACCGAATCTGAACATGTTCGAAATAAGCCGAACACTCAACGCTGCTTTGTTGAGCAATGAGGTAAAGAGATTTGGATTTGCTTCTTTCTCCACACCTCACCTGTGTATGTCCGCTGCCAACCATTCTGTCATGTGTGTTATTGTATGTCCGTGCATGTGTGTGTCTGTACACCTCTGTATGCTCATAGTCAGAAGACAGAGGGGATGATTGATAACAGCAGCTATTATATTTCATGGGAACGATAGTCGGTACTGTGGAAAAAAAGGGACTGCTACGCTTCTCACACTCAACCTGGCTTGTAATAATAAATGGTGAGCTAGTGCCTAGACTTTATATTATCCTATTGTAACACAACCAAGGTAGCTATCAAACCCATCTAACATAGGCTTGCTTGTAAATTTGCCCACCTGGGGCTAAAATTGTAAGTGTGCCTTCATGTGCACGTACAGTATGTCTGTACAGTACGCCTGGGCGAGTGTGTATGCCTCTATGTGTGTGTGTTCACACATGCATTTGTGTGAGAGCAAAGTGTTCTGTAATCCCCCTCTACCTCCTCTTTCTTCACGTGTACCCCCACCCCCACCCCCTCCTCACCCCCCACTCCCTCTTCTGTCCTTTACCATTCTCACCGTCCTTCCTGCTGTTATCTGTTCTCCTTCCCTTCTCTCACATCCCTTCCCTTTCTTTTTTCCCCTCACTTTCTTTCTCTCTCTCTCTCTCTCTCTTTCTCTCTATCCTCCCTTCTCCTCCTGTGTCTGTGTATGAGTGTGTGTGTTCTGTGAGCAGCATCTCAAGATGATGGCGAGGTACGGGCAGCTCTCGGGACTAGCAGCCAGTGGCGTGGGCTCCGTCCCCGAGTCGCGCTCGCCGCTATTTCCCAGGGATCTCCCGTCATCGCAAGCCCAGATGGGCTACAGGTCACCCCTGGTAAGAGGATAGACAGACCAATATATCTCCATCTTATTAATGATCACAGGCAAGCATATTAGTGAGAAAAGAAACAGGGAAAAAAGGGAGTGAGTGGTAGATAGTATTTGTGAATCTGTGTGTGTGTGTGTGAGAGAGAGAGAGGAAAAGAGCAAAAGGGCAGAATGAGAGCAAATCAATTGTGGGATTCTGCCTGTATTCCCAATGGGTAGTATTAGTAAATATTTACATTGTTATGTTTGTTCAATTACGTACGCCTACTCTGTCTTTAGCCTCTGCCAGTCAGACTGTTATCAAGGGAATTTGAGGTGTTTGTGTGTGTGTGCATGCATGTGTGAGTGAGTGTTTGTTGTATTTTGTGAATTCTGTTAGCATCCGCAGTATTTGCATTGAATGTCTGCGCATTAATGATGATTTAACTTTCTTAGTGAATTAATACAATAAGCATTAGCAGTACACCTACAATTCTGCCATTTTGAACTTTAGAACATGTCCATGAAAAGGAAAAAATATTTTCTCAACAGCCTTAGGAGATGTACTGCACACTTATGTAAGATGACAGATTTAAAATGACATTTGATCAGAACTATCAATCTAATTCAATTCCAATAAACATCTGACAAGTCACATTAAGAGAGGAAGCAGGGACACCATAGATGGATGGGATATTTTGCTCCGGAGACAACATTATTCTGCCATTTACATAGAAAAGATTACTTCAAGGGGAAGTGAATGAGAGAGAAAAAGGGGCATGAGAAAACCCTGAGCATTTAGGCAAAAGCGTTGTAAGAAAATCCCTGACTCGCCGCATTAAAGCGACATGAAGCTGTGGGTGTCTAATCCGCTGTGGGCTCTTCATTGGTTCGGCTCCCCTTCAAACTGGCTCAGATCCACACCCCAGAGCCTCCCGGAAGCCTTCATAACCCACTGTCATGCTGCTGACTGTACCCAGGGGTTTCCGTCAACTGTATGCAAATGCACGGCGAGGATAAGCTGTGAAATACGCCCGTTAGGAGTTGGGCTTCAGAAATGTTTTTCAGTTTTTGCTTTGAATTCTTACACGAGTTCAAAGACGTCTGTCCAGTATTTTGTTGTTATTATACAGCACACAAAACTGCTGTGTTTTCCATTGCCCATTTAGAGTGAAAACAGTGTTATCTGCTGTTTGCATAAAGCTGCTGCACCATGAATTATTTGTTGAAACTAGTGGAACTAATTAACTGAATTTATTATACAAAAATGATTGACATAGTAACGTGTTATTAATGCATCTTGTCAGGTTAAATAAATAGTTTTAGGCCAGATGACTTGTTGCAAACATAATTGGTTTTAAGAAAATAAAACTTTGTTATTCTTAACTAAATGGCTGTGAACTCTCATCATAGGCAGATACATTTTTAGTAAATTGGTTTTGTAATTTTTTTTTTGTGGTTTGCCGTAAATTTGTCATCAATGTGTTGCTGAGGATGAGGAATATTACTCTGTGTGTGTGTAAGTGTGTGTGTGTGTGTGTGTGTGTGTGTGTGTGTGTGTGTGTGTGTGTGTGGACATGTCAATGTGTGTATTAGCGCGAGTGTATATGTGTGCGTGCACATGATTACTCTGGTTAAAAAAGACCATCGTTATAGTGATTAATGGTGCCTTCATTAAACACACCAAGATCATTTGCATGCATTAGATAAATGTGCTGGAAGACTCTGGTAGCTTTTGTGTGTAAAGCTTCAAAAGCAGCATCACATTTTTTTACTTATGTTGAAATCAAACAGAAATACGATTCTGTATCGGCAGCAAAACATTGCCCGGCGTGTAGAAACTAAAAATTATTGTGTGATAAACTGTAGTTAATTTTTCTATTAATCACTCAGTTTTATAATATTTCCGTTAAATGCATCACTGCATTAAGTGCTTTGATAAAACGATAAATAGCTAAAAGGTTTCGTCATCCAACACCATAAACACCTGCAGCGAAGTTAACCTGGCAACACTATCTGCTCAGTTTGTATAGAGCGTTTGGTGTGTCTTTGTGCAACAGTTTTTGTCTCTGTAATTGTTAATGTTCATGTTCTCTGTCATGCATCTTTAAAGCTTTGGCACAAAGCGCTGAAGAGCATTTAAAGTGGGAATGAGCACTTAATTGAAATGTTATCAATATCGAAAAAATGGCAAGTGCAAAGTCCAAACAGTAACTGCAATTTTTTTTAATAATGGTACAGTTTTCTCCTGCCATTTACACCAAAAAAAAGCCCTGTGGGGCTGCAAAGATGCTTCAGCCTTTAATTCATATTCTCCAGATGTGAGGAAACTGACTTTTTTGGTACAGACCCCAGCAAAAATCCCCTCATCATCATTTTTTATATTTTTTTCAGTAAAAATATAATGCAAAAAAATATTTTTTCTACAATGGTGACTCATATCACAATTGCAATATATGTCAAAATAATGTAATTTTGTTTGTTTTTTTGCTGTGCATCTTTTAGCTCTAATTAAAAGAATTTAATTCTGAGCCCACCAGAACCCAGGCACCCAAAGGTGAAAATCAGCAAGCAATTAATGAAATTTAGACAGATTCTTCTGTTTAAAATGAGCATTCACAATATCAGTTTACAGCATTAGGATGACCAGGTAATCTTAGCCATGTCACCTCACACAAAACGAATCAAATTAAAAAAACCACAACATGTGAGCAAAAACTGAATTGCAAATCATTCCATATTTCAGTCACTGAGATCTAATTTTCAAAAGCCCACATCTAAAAACCTGCAGTGCGCCGTGCTTCTGAGCTGAATGCTGTTAATTTGTAGAAAGCTCCACTGATTACCCACTGCAGGCAGCTGCCGTTCTCTATGTGACACTAGGCTTTGTTTGACAACTCCAATCTTTTCTGTTTCAACATTAAAAAAAAAAAAAGAGAGAGAGGGTTGCGTTTCAGACCTGCCTGAAGAGGTTCATCATCAGCACAACAACAAACATGCAGGGGAGGACGAAGGAGAGAGGGGGGTACGTGGCACAGAAGCTGGCAAATGTGTGTAGCTAGTATATTAGCAGCCAGGAGATAGTTGGAGGTCATCTCTATTTCATAACAATGATTAGCTCCTTCCATCTGCCGCTTGCTGCACTTCCCCTTTCCTTGATTGCAGCGTTCTCTATATCCAGGAAATTAGTTCATTTATGCTCCACAACCCTGCCGAACAACGCCTCAGAGGAAAAAAAAAAAGACGCTCATAGTCGGAGAAACAGAGAGATGGAGATATGTGAAAAATACAGCATCACCAAATACAATCATGTCTCTAATACAATGGGGGTTGATAAATGCAGAACTGATAAAAAACAAATATGGTTGTTGTGTTAGATTTTACCCACATCAAGTATTTTGAAATCAACCAAAAATATTAAATATACCTATATTAGCGATTCAAAAGTGCAAACATATATGACCAAATGAATCCTTTAACGACTGTATCCTTTTTCTCTAAAACTGTGATTATAGCAGCACATAATATGCAGATCTGACGCAAAGCTGTGTTTAACAAGGCTTTTCAGCTATAGGGTAGTCGAAAAATAGATATGCCAGTCAGCCATATCATCCCTATAACGTAGAGTCAGACTGGAGCGGCTTATGACCGCAACGTGTCACAGAATTTACACGCAACATCATATGAACACAGACTGTGCAGCTTTGTGCGTGTGTGTGTACATCATGTCATGTTTGCACTTGATATGAGCACATGTGGTGTGTCAGTTACGGGGAACACAGAGGCTGAGAGACACAACGAGGGGGGCCTGAAGGGTTCAGATTTGTTGGAAGAGCTGTGTTAGTGTGTGTGTGCGTGTGTGTGTGTGTGTAAGGGTGTGCGTGTGTGTGTGTGTGAGTGCTGGCCACCAGTGCTGCAGGGAGGGCCTAGAGATCAGCAGCTGAGCCTGTGTCCCGCTGGGAGCCATCACTGCAGAATGGAGCAGGTGTCTGCAGGCTCATGCACGGACACACACACACACACAGACACACACACCAACACACACACAGAAAAGCTAAGAGAACCCCCTCTCTCTCTCCAGTCCTCCCTACTGTCTCTGACTCTCTATGAGTTGTTTTCTAATTTTTTTTGTTGTATACTCAACCCGGAAACTCATCAAATTCGTGGGATTCCTGTTAGTGTGTATTTTATCACAATTTACAATGTTTTTGGCTGGTACCTATTTTTCATATCCATCGACTATAGATCAGGCTTAAGATGTGGATGTGATCCATAAATAATAGTGTAACAATACAAAGGGGATTCTGCAGCAGCAGGAGCGCCCACGCCCAAGCAAAGGTCACCTTTCTGCGTCCAGGTACTTTGGCCTGGAAGTAATGGCCTGTAATTTCACCACTATAATGGCAGTGACAGAGGCCTGGGTTTCTGAGTAGTGTCTGCGCACTGCTGCATGTGTCAAGCAACAAACTGATCATTTAATTTCAGCAAACAAACACTGAGTAATTATTATAGAGGTGGGTGAAGAGCACAACCCATAATCCACATGTAAACAAAAAGGGTCACCCCCACCATCCAAAACTAAAAGCTAAAGATTTGAACCTGCTATTATTCCCACTCTGATTGGCATGTCTTTTATTAAACGGATTAAAATAACTAAATCTAGGCTATTCAAGTTTCTGATAATAATAATGCTTGTAAATGCAGTATTAAATCAGGCAAATGTTTTCAATTATAATCTGTTGCGAAATAAACAAAATACAGGAGCCACAGTCTCCAGTGATATATGGAAAAAAAAAAGTGCTGAAAAATACAGACAAAGGCCTTGAGGTAATAAAAATGGAAAATAGAAAACAATTGTGTAAACGTCAGCCATAATTCAAAAGCATGCATGCACACATAATTATCACAGTAAATGTAGTAGTGGATTATGTATAGTATATCCATGGTGGGCCTGTGAATTCCTCAGGGGATTTACCTCAAGTCGGTGGCCACATTTGTACGGTTCAATAGGTTGAATAACAGAATAATCTCACTTCCTGCTGTGCCTTTCTCTTTCTTAAATTCAAAAAAAAATTCCCAGGGCTGCTCTTTTTGCCTAGTGAAGGAAAGCATTTAATTTCAGTGTCAAATTTGTTGCCTCTCTTGGACAATGTTTTCACATCCAGCTGCAGTTTTTCCATTCGGCTTAAAAGGATAAATAGAGAGAGAACAATGACACAGACAAGGCTGGGGAGAAAGTATTATTGTGTTTTCAGATTTGGTGAGTTCTTCCTATTTTGTTATTTGCAAACAAACATTAACAATTACTTTTGAAAAAAAAAAACAACAGAAAATGCCTCAGCGACTGTTTAACAGAGAGGTCAAATTCAGAAGTGTTTTGGCTAAATCTAATGTCAGTTTAGGTCAATATAATGTTGTGTGTGTATTGGATAATGCAGATTCACTGTATTAATTACAAAACTGACAGTGATATTTGAATCGTGCTGTAGATATGTCAGTCGTATAAACTTTAACAAAAGAGGTATCAGACAGTGAAAACCTTTTACTGACCCGTCTGTGTCTGTGATCTTCTCATGCACAGCTCAGTAATCTCCTTCACAAAAGACACAAACGCATTATGCAAATAAAAATCTTAGGATGAAATAAAACATTAAATTGTTTCTTTTTGAGGATGACATTTATAGATTACACCCATTGTAGACCCCGATTTGAGATATTATATGGATCAGAAACCCATTTTGTAGGTGAGAACTTCTAACCAAACAATATCTAGCAGTCATTTTAAGAGCAGTGATGTGAGGAAATGTGCTTTATTGTTGACAGCTCAGCGACTGTTGATGCTAAGCTGACAAACACTGCCGATACCTGAGTGATTGTCCGCGTCTGGAATCCTGGCATGTTGATGAACAACGCTATTTTTTTGTCATCTCAAAATGGATAGTTTCAAAGCCAGTGCTTTTTTATTGATTCGCTAATTGCCGGGGATGAGGCGAAGTATCTGCTGTCACCATGAATAAATGATGTATGGCTGACCGGTGCATTAGTGCCTAAAAAGGAGTGACCATTCAAAGTTACAGTATGGCCTCTCTGGGCGGTGTCTTGTACTTAGGGCCAGTGCATGTAGTATGCACAGAAAATAAAGTAATTTTCAGTGTGTGATAGATTTTTTTAATTGATTAGCTTAAGTAAGCAAGCTGTTTGTGAAGGGCAAGCTAAATCGAGACAAGGTATTGGAAACTGACGAAAATACCACAGATATTTTTGTCCACAGGGAGGCCAACATTAAGTTTCTTCATGGGGATACAACAGCAGCATCATCATCATTAGCTTACCCTTTACTCCCTTTAATAATTTATTTATTTTAACCACAGCATTTAGGTTCAGTTGGTTTACCACGAAGTCTGTCTTGAGCTGTACATTGGTGACTGTAAGATGAGCTTAGATTGCAGAGAAGAAGTAATGTAGTTCAAGTAATGTTATTGTCCTTTTTATATTATAACATTTACTGTCATAGTGGAAATTTATTTGTAGAGTTGTGGCTAAAGAATTTCTTCTCCTCAATTGGCTAAATGTTTCAAAATAATTAAAACGTGTCTCTAAGCATGTAGACATTTAAACTGAAACCCGGTGGAGTTTTTCTTGTTTTGCATTGCCCACTTGCTTTTCTTCAAGCATAAGAAAGGGCGGTTAAGCATGAAGTGACATTTGGAGAGCTGGATTTGTGCAGCTCGGGCATGTTTTGGTCCACAGTACCGCAGGCCAGCCCTGTGAAAAGACTCTGCATGCGTCTCATTTCTGAAAGGTTATTCCTCATCAAAGGCTGGTAGAGCAGCCGTTTATGGATATCTGATAGTGTTGGATTTTTTGATTAGGTTTTAAACGTCATTATAGATGACAGGTGGTGTTTCAGCAGCTCAGATTTTTTTTCACCTGAGGTCTGACTGGGAGATTCTGTAAAGGAAGAAAACAGGACTCATTTCTGCAGGGAGATATTTGATTGCAGAAATGTCCAAAATAAATAATGAATATAAAAATACCTTAAAGTGAGCAGAGTCAAAAGAATTTCAAGTGGGAAGCTCTGTGCTTTGTGTGTCTATAGTTTGTTTGTGTATGTGGGGTGGGGTGGCGGGGGTGGAGGGGTGATTAAATCCTCCACCAGATGGACCACAGCAGTCGCCCTGTGAGCATGGATGTACCCCGACCGGGATCAAACGCAAAAAGAGCTGCCTTCCCCGCAGCCCCAAAGCCCACCACTATACCCCACGATCCACTGAACCACCACACTGCAGAGCGACACCGCTTCATTTCACACATACAGAGTCATCCGGTTCAGACCAGAAGGCAGGAGAACAACAGACTATGAAAAAGGTCTCACTATAGTCATCATGCCCATCTTTGAGACTCAAGAAAACCTAAAATATGACCATCAGATTACATTTACCATACAACAATGACAATTAACAGCAAGACTAAACATCACGATCAGTGTGTGAGCTGCTGGCCTGCTGAAGTTGAATGTCACCCCAAGCTGAGGACCACTCTGTTGTCCAAATGGACACTAATCCACCAGAGTCCTGTTGAGAATATACTCTCAGTGCCAGAACACATGCCAGACTCAACAGCCAATGCATAGCTAAGCCTCTCTGGGCACCTCCACAAACCTCTCATTTGTGTTAGGCTACAGCCTCAAAGACCCACATTATCTCTTCTATAAAAAAATTTTAAAAATTCATAAATGTGTTCGCTTTACATAAAGGAATGAAAGAAGCAAGGGCTAGTTTACGTGTTAAATTTAAATTACGTGTTATCAACAGTAAATTAAATGTG
>JAPZDY010000021.1:16646932-16683574 GCA_029783645.1 Ctenochaetus hawaiiensis | reverse complement strand
TCTAATAATATCTGTAATAATACACAATCAAAAACTGTCACTACAACCATATCTATTGTCTTTCACATTATGTGTAAAACCTTTAAGTAGCACATACAAGTGACCTGTCGTTAGACTATCTAAGTAATGTGTGATCCAGTGTCAGGGCAGGTCTTCAGGTGGTGGGAGCAGAGAAATCTCTTTAAGCTTAATGGATGTCCACGAGTTGCATTAGTTCTGCCAGGCCTAACACAGCTAAATGCTAATTGAAACAAACCACCCTGTGAATAAGAGTTGTCTTGCTGACTGGAGATGGTGAAACTAGTGTTGTTTTGACCTTTTTGATCTCTTGTCTGAAAATATAAAGATTATACCACTTAAAGAGTATTTGTTAAAAAGTGGCTTACTATGGTGTATTTGTTAACTATAGCTTTGTACTAAAATGTGTGGGACTGAGTGTATGTTTGTGTATATGTTGTGTGTGCATGTAGGTATGCAGATACATTAATATGTACTTATTGCACATGAAATTGGCATATGGGGCAGTATTTGCTTTCTGTATGTAATCATGTGTACGTGTGTATGCACATGTGTGTGTGTGTGTGTGTGTATGTGTCTATGTGTGTGGGTTTGTGTAGGGGGATAAATGTACAGCCAAGTACTCCTGCCTGCCAGATAACTGTGTTAAAGGAAGCAAGAGCTCCCTCTTCTTGTCTGCCAAAGAGGGGCCAGCTGGACAAAATCTACCTCAGGCAGGTTTGCTGCTGGGCATAGAGAATTTGTTTTTTTATAAATATTTATTATTTCTAAACTGCGGTGACAGTTATAATAAGGAGTACCTCAGTGCTCATTTTATTGTTCCATTTAATTAAATATTATTTAATCAAATTCAACTGATACTAACTATATTTATACAGTATTAAGCCCTCAAAACAATAGACCGTTTGGTTCTCCGTTAGTTACAAGACAGTTGACAAAATCATGATAAAGGAGCCGCAGTTTTAAAAAGCATTTTTGCTGCTGTTGTTCTCCGGCAGATGAGCACAGGTCTACACATGGCTAAACAACGGGGAATAAATACTCAAACACTGCAGCAACAATGCAGATAAGCTGTTTTCTGCACGAGTTTAATGACAAAGAAAGGCGCGTAGCCTATTAAAAAGCCAACGCGTACGAGTTAAAGCGTAGACTGCTCATATGCTTTTTTTTATTAACAGTTAGGTGAGGAATAATTATGTGCAGTCACGGACATAAAGTCACCTTAACTGCTTTAGCATCTCCCTCTCCACATGATGCTTCCTCACGTCGTGGACCACGCGAGCCTGCCTCCTCCACTCTCATTCGCGAGCGCACCGCCCCGTCGGCACCTTCCCAGCCAATGGGAGACCGTGCGCGAGGTGACTGGATATTCCATAAATGGCTTTTTTAGAAAGATAGAGAATGTTTTCTGTGAATCTTTTCCTTTAAGGGGATTCTCTTTTGTCGCCGCGTTTGTTTGTTTTAGTTTTTTTTTAGCGAGCAAGAGTTTTTTCCCCCCTCGTGCTCGGGACATTTCTGCAGGTCCTCCTTATCCACGGATTCGCTCTGTTTAGTTTTTGACTCGACGAGACTCACGTTGGTTCATTCATCCTCTCCGGCACGCTGCCGCTACTCTATCCGATTCTCCTCGCTGACTTCACCGGCTTTTACAGTTTGTCCGCCGACACTACCGTTACCGTCCGTAACGCCAGCAGCCTGACACAAGAATGGTCATGGTGAGTAGATATTGGCGGACACAAATTTAGTCATTACACCTGTTTGTTGTTATTCTGCCAACATTCTGAAACCTGCAGGAGTTTCTTTCAATAAAACCTTAAAGCGTGCCGCAGCAAGCAGACAGGTCTCGCCATACTGACTTATTGCGCCTCAGGCGTAATACATCATATTCTTGACTAAGGCTACTACGGGATAAAAACTTCGGAAACAGTCAGCCTACCTTTATGGACAGGTGTGTGCGGACTGTCCAAGAGTTTGCGAGCCTACCATTGCTGTAACAAAAGAGTTAAATCCCATACGTATTATTATTAACATTGCAGACAATATTAATATTTATGCCAAACTCTGTTTATATTTTGAAAAGATATAGTAGGCTAGAATGTGCAGTAGAAATAAACAATTTAAAAAAAGATTTACAATTCCAAAAATAATTCTTTTGTGCGAAACTGTAATCTCGGTATATGTATGACTGTGTGTGTTTTAAGTGTAAGAGGAAGAGACGGGGAGTGTGAGAGAATGAGATGGTCTGTGTACACAGTCATGTAAATGTACAGGGGATTTTAACATGCACCGAGTAATAGCTAATTTATATACACAGCGCTGCGCAGGCATCCTATTACCATAGTGCCTGAGGCTGCAATCACTCTCCTAGAGCTCTGCTCTGCGCTGCTCTGCCCGGCTCACTCAAGCACAGACCTCAGCAGCGATTGATTGCTTTGCTGGGATTCAGAGAGTCTTTTCTCTGCCAAACCAGGCTGAGGCTGGCGTGTGCCGATGAGGGCTCTGAGCCAGCCAGAGAGCGAAGGTGTTAATACTGAGGGAGGGGGAGGTGAGACCAAGGGCTGACAGGCAAGCCAAGAAGCCAATCACAGACTCTTAAAGAGAGGTGGGGGGGGGGAGTGGGCGGGCTCTGACCTTCCAGATGAGCAGGGGACTGGGCGGGTGGCAGTGGAAAGGAGGGAGGGCGGTGAGAGGGAGGGAGCCTTGCTGCAGCTCAGCGCTCTCTCATCCAGGCTCACCATTCTCCTCTCAGCATCTGTGGAAGAAGGCGATGCTTGCTCCGTACACCTCTCGTATGCTGCTCTCTGCACGCTGCTAAGATTCAGGTAGAAACAGGAAGAGAGGCACAGTAAGAAGGAGAGAGAAAAATCAGGAGACAGTCTCAGAGGAGACTAAGACAGGAAGATAGTAAGAGAGAGTAGAGGATTTTCTTTGCTGAGGCTTTGCTGTAGCTGTTGTGTGAGGAGAGAGAGAGCGTGCGACAACGGCCGGCGTCTCCCAAATGGAGTGGAATGGGTTTAAGATGGTAAGGAAGAAGGCTACAGGCAACTTGCCACTATACTCCACTGTACATTGTTAACCATTGTTTCATTTTGGGCAGCCTACAGTGGCTGAAGCGGGTAGTAGTTGTAGAGATGCTGATATGCTGTTAACAACAGTCAGTAAGTATATTATGGTTTAAGCACAGGCAATGCAGTGATATTAATGAACTGTTTCTTGTGCAGAATATGAAGTTTGTTCACCCAGGGAAGAGGGATAAAACAGACGATTAGACTGGGGAGGTTTGTGGGCAAGATGAGGAACGGAGGGAAACAGATGGAGGGACGGAGCCAGATATCATGCTATTAGGAGATTTGTGGAGGCAGGAGTAGAGGTGAGGAAGGATGGGTAGAAGAGCAGAAGGAGAGAAGGGTTAATTTAGGGGAACAGCACCCATTTTATGTTTAAGCCTGGGCTGAAGACGTCCCCCCCTTTTCCTGCCTTTGCACCACTCTGAAATATTTACCTGCGTATATACTGCCGCAGAGATGGAACACACATTGTTCATGCTGAATGTACTGTAAAATGGTAGGGAAACTGGACCTTTGGGGATTTTATATTCATGTATGCAAAGTAGTCCTTGTCAAATATATGAGTAGACATGTTATCCATCATGCTGCTTGTGTACACAGTGCGAGTTTGTGTTGTCCATGTGTTGTGCCAGAGCTGTAGAAAGATGGAGTAGGTGTGTTGGAGTTATACGCATGCCTGATTTACAATCGATTGTAATGCCTTGCATTCTTATAGTTTAAAGCCCATTGCTCATGTGAGTGTGTGTTTGAATATGATTGAGCTTTCCTAAATATTGTTTGGCTGTGTGAATGAGTGCTGGTATGAGAGAAATTATAAAGAGCCTGCTAAGTCATCTACTTTACTCAGCTTCCTGAGACTCTCTTTAACTTTGCATCTATTCTTGTATCCATCCATCATTTTCTTTTTTTTTTCAAGCAACATAGTGACTGGCTGAGTAACAAAACTAGCGGCCATATTTTGTCCTCCTGTTTTTTTCATTCGTCACATAAGCCGATATTGCATTACCATTTTGTCTTAAGATATGGTACCATTATTTTTCATTCTCATTGCATCCATCTGCTTTCAAAATGGTTCTCTTGCCATTCACAAAGTGGACTGACTCACTTTTGTATTTGTATGAAGAACAGAGGAAGTGTTATTCATTTGTCAGCAAGTAAATGTTTGATTGTTTGTGTGCTAGTGTCTTTACATTGGATGAGATCAAAATGCTAATTGAAACAAGGCGACTCATCTGTTTAGTGACCGGGCCAGGTACGTTAGCTGGTATTCAGTCTCCCTGGACACTCACTGCTAGCAACTGAGTGCATGCGCATAGATGGGGCAGTCTAGCAGGAACACATGACCAACTAAATGAGAAGATGGGGCGTTAACGCAGAGAAAGAGGGGTAATCATTTACATTATATAGCTGGCGCTAGCATTGTAATGTACAGAGGGTAAAAAAATGATCTGAAAGAGGAATGAAAAGGAGCAGTCCAAGGAGAAGAGAAAAAGTCGAACGCCCAGAGTTGGAGGTATTAGATATGAGTGTGCACCATGAGGCCTCCTGATGGGAACCAGTGGGGGACCTCGGCTAGAGATGGGCCATCATTTGATGCACATACACACTCACATACTCACTCACTTACAGATACACACAAACACACAGTTGCTCTATTACCCCCAGGCAGAACACCATGAGCTCCAAGGTTACACATCAATGCTAATAGGGTGGGGTGTGTGAGGAATTTATTAGCTCTAGTGCACTGACCGAGTGTGTGCCTAGTGATTTTTATGTAACTGAAGATTAGAAAAACATAAGATAAGGATGGGCGCTCGGATATGTAGTCCTGGGGTTATTAGAGGTCCGAGAAACAGCGGAGGTGATTTACAGACATCATGAAATGTTTGATGACAAATTTACAAATCAGAACAAATGAATGAGTAACAGGAAAATAATACGTCATTAGTGAAATTACATGATAGCCTCTGCTGTGCTTTGTATATCAGTGTTTTTAGTTCTGTTTGTGTTATTGTGTGAGCAAGTGTGAACAGCAGAGGGAGGACTGACGTGTACTCAGATGCAGAGTGACATAGTTAACTAGAGCCTGATTAAACACCAAGCAAAGAGATAGAGAGAGCAAGAAGGAGAGATGAGGAAGGTGTAGACACTGAAACAGTTGCCCTGTTAATATTCCTCCCTACGTTCCTATGCTTAAACAGTAGCTTTCCAGGATTTACTGTTGGTGGGTGTGTCACAACATACATGTAGACCTTCAAATGTTATATCCATAGTGCAAGTCAAAATATTGGATTGATAGTTTCATCTTATTAGTGTTAGCAAGATAAAAGAATTTAAGCTTAACCTGACACTTAGTGCACAGATCATTTTTGTTTCTGTCGCAGTCACAAATATCAAAAATTTAAAAATAAAATTGTACGGAAACTAGAATTCATGCTATTGCTGTTTACGTTTTGTTTTTTTATTTCTAAGATGTTCCAATTTTTTAACATTTAGCTAATGTGAAATAAATTGCCCATAAAAACTAAATAATCCCGTGACCATTTGAGACCTCTTGTGATAAACTAACGGCTAACAAACTGAGGCAGACCACCCAGACCAGAGCTCTGTTGAGATATTCATCACAGAATAATAAAATGTAAGCATTCTGTTTTTACTTCCTTTAAGCTGCTCTCTTGGGCCCAGTGGACTTATTTGCTTGCAGAAAGAGTTTTCAAAATGGCGTATGGCTAATTTGATAGTTTGTGATTGTTTTACTGAGCAGCAGAAATACATTCATTTTGGTGGAAGTGAATAATGCATGTTATGGCTTTGTTTGTTTGTTATGGGTTTATGGTTGTTTGTGCATTGTTTCTCAGCATGCAGTGTAATAATGTCTTATATTGACTTTCATAAAACAGGCTTTATAAAGGGACAAGAGGTAAACACTAGCTAAGTAAAGGACCTCTAGCCTTCCTATGCTCTGTGTTTTTAGTGTGCGCAGTCATGGTTGTGCCACTGTTTTTCACATTCAAGAGGTTGTGTTGCAGTTCATTACATCCACAGTAATTAACTACAGAATGGTTTGATGCCCGTGTTTATTTGTGTTCATGCATTCCTGGAATAGTTTCTGTCTGTAGTTGTTTATTAATAAGCTTGCATGTAAGGTTTTGTGTGCACATTAGTGAGGTGTGTCTCATACTGTGCATGCCCTCTCTAGCTGTAGGTAAATGAGGAGTCTGGTGTGTATGCAAGGACCGGTTGGAGCTAGACACTAGTCAGTTAGCTGTAATTGCATGTTTACTATACTACTTTGACCCCAGATCATAATGAGATTTCGAGTGGATAGAGGTGATTGTGGTGTGTTAGCCAGAGAAATGACTCAGTGGCATTTAGTTTGATTACATTTGTTTGGAACTCCACGAAACTCCTGTAAAAATATACAGATGATTTTTTCCTCTTTATTTTTTCTTGTTTTTTTGAAAACTTGCCAGCATATAACACTCAAGGTTAAGTGAACAGAAATTTAAATTTTCCTTAAAGGGCATTGGATCCTTCCTTGGTATGCAGTTACATATAAGAAGGAGTCTACTCGTACAGTAAAAGAGTTTTTAAACCAGTTTCCAAATCCATGCTGTAATAAAACAATAGACCTGAAAAATTACAGTGATAAAATTCAAGAGTAAAATAAGTGATTCATGAAAAATATCCATATACTCCAAATATTAATATGATAAACCCACAATTTAACAGATGTTGTCGCCTGTTGATAAAATTTATAGCTGCTATTACAAAGTACATATTTGATTTGAGTGACATGACAGGAGTAGGATACAAAGCTGCAGTCATTTTCTCTCTGCCTTACGCTTGAGGTAAGAGGTTTTGCCACAACATTGGCATATTTTGTGTGAGTACATTATGCATTCTATCAGTATTTTGGTTGTACAGTGTCTGTACAAATATCGTCAAATATTTTATTGTCTGTAAATGTCTTTTCCACTTTTCATCAAACAAAAGCTGGATGGAAGCAGTTAATGAGCCAAAAGCCTGTTTGAATAAGAAGCTGCTGTAACAATCTCTGTCCCAATTAGCACGCTTTGGTTTTTAAATATTCCTTTTGTGCGAAGCCTAAACACACATGAAGACTCACAAAACGGTCACGTTGAAAATTTAATAGGCTTCCACAGCGATTTCCTTCATTTATTTAAAATGTTTTTTTCCCTCTCTTTTTAAAAAGCTAGAAATCTGAGAGGCATGGCAAGGCATTCTGCTGTGAGGGGAGCAGCATTCACAAATACTAGACCTAATTCCTTTGGCAGCAGCTCAAACTGCAACAGACAGACACATAATCAGCTGGGGAGTGTTAGCGCCTCAGCCCACTAGCAAACACAGGACCGAGCCCTTGTTGTGCATCGCTGCTTTTCAGAATAAATATCCCGATTGAAAATACAGTGGGAGGAAAGAGGTATTCATGTGTATATAGCTCTTTGTTCAGTCAAAGATACAGAAGGAGAGACGAACACTGCCTTTCTTTAGCTACTTTACTGCTCATTCTTTCTCAATCTTCTCTCTCCTTCATTTTCTCTGTCTCTCAACCCCTTCCTTCCTTCCTCCCTCTCTGTCTCTCATCCTCCACTGTACCCTGTGCATTTTGGTATTCACACAGATGTTTGGATTTGAGTGGCAGTTCCTCCTGAGACTGTGCACAAGCGGCTGACTTGTCTCATCTGCATTTTGCATCCCAGTAAAAAAAAGAGAACAGAGAGCAGCAGAAAGCATCAGCAGGCAGACAGGCTCTGTGCGAGTGTGTATATGTGTGTGTGTGTGTGTGTGTATGAATGAGGGAGAGGGAAAGTGTGTGCACGTTGCCTGTTGTTTGGCTTCGGCAGCTTAACTGGCCCCAGCGCTGTTGCTGTGTGATGTTTAAAGGACGTTTCAAGGTCATGCTTTCGACAGGCCTCCCCGCCTCTGACATATTAAACATTTATATTTTTCTGTAGCCAGATGAATTATAGATTGAACATGCAACTGAACATGCTACAAAATAGCACTATTGTGGTTGGTAATAGACACATTATGGTCTACAAACACAGCATCTCACACGACAGCCTCTAGCCTGCCTTATCTCATCAATAGCAACACCAACACAGGGACAAAAAAAGCTGATCTTGCTCTCTGCAATATACCAAGACACTGGAGAATCCCACAGCAGCAGGAGAGCGGAGAATAAAAGGTCCATCTGCAAGTCAGTTGTGGTCAGTGACTCAAAGATCAGGGTTGTTGTAAATTGAGATCATAATACTGGAGCTGACAGACTTTATCTGAAAAAAAAAATCTTTCTCCTTATGAATTATTAGAGCAAGGATGTAGATAACATATGACTATTTTCTCTTGTCAGTCACATGTTTGCGTTTTTTGACATGGTAGCTCAGTTAGGCCCAAGATGGCCAACCAGTTAGACCCACTTGCCAGTTATCAGGCCACAGTTTAAGATAGTAATTATGATAATGGACACGTTTGTCCCAACAGGAGTACGTACTCTCGTAGTCAATGCTATCTGCCACCCATCAACAGGAATACTGTCCTTCCTACGCACCAAAGCTAGATGGAAATGAAGGGAACGTGATATAAGATGCTTATCCAAACTGATAAACGTCAGCAGCAGGACTGTACCGCACCTGTCAAGACGATACTGGGAGTTTAGAGCAAGAAAAAGTCAAAAAGAGCAAAAAAAGAGAGAGACTGGAAATGGGCATAGTAGAGAGATGAACGTATGCTATCTTAAGGCTACACGCTTCTCCAGCACATGCTGTCAGACCAAAACGCTGTTGCAGAATTTTCTGTGGCAATCAGCCACCACCCTCTATATGTTGCCTCCCTGGCACATGTACACAGTATAGGAGCAAAGATAGTCTCATGTGGGTATTTTCAATTACTCTGCACAGTACAGCAGTAGGGGGGATTAATCTGCTCGTTTGAATGCACGCCACACTTAATGGTTTAGCTGGTGTGCCGCAGGCCTCGTCTGTTAGCTGTGCTGGTATACATTTATGCCTTTGTGTCTCACCCTCCTCTCTTCCCTCTGCAGTAGAAGCCATTTCTAAATTGCACCACTCTCCACATCAAGTTACACTGAGATTAGATTTTCACAGGAGATGGGCTCACTATGAATTCTCAAGTCAAACTCCAAATTGATTGTGTAATGACTTGTACAAAGCAACTTTATAGCATTTAGGAAGTGACTGAAATAGTTTGGCCAGTGCATTGACAGCATATTCAAAAAATAAATGTTTCTTAGCATAAAGTTATTTATGTGAGCATACAGCTACTGTTAAAGGGATGATGTATAAAAAAATAAATGAAATAATTTGATGTTTCATGATGACACTCAGTATAGAAAGAGGGTTGTCAGGAGATTTGCCAGAGGGTACATTTAAACATTTCGGCTCGTCACTTTATCAGCAGTGTAGTAACCTCCTCTACATCTACATGTAGTTCTGAGTTATTCATTGCGTCCATCAAACTGTTTACTCATTAAGACAGATGACGGACGGCTGTCCCTTTCCCTTGGAGCTATTTGATTATATGAGCTCCGGTTCAGAGCCGAATCAATAACCAGATTAGCTAGGCACAAGCGTAGACACACACACACACAAACATACACTCAGCCACACCCTCACGCAGTACCCGAGGCTGTGGAATGAATTCTCGAGTACAACGGTTGGTTGGTGTCTATGTGATTTAGCTCTATGCTTTTGCTGTAAGGCAGACACACAACACACTTTTACACACCCTTACACACACACACAAGCAGGCTGTGTCTGAGATGCAGCTGATGGGGGAAATAGTGATTAGATTAGGAAGAGCTCTGCCTCTGATTCTTCTCTCTGCCTTGTTCTCAGTGTAAGTGCTGTGCTGTAGGTTTCGTTCTTATCTTATACCTCCAGGCTGTTTATAGCTTTTTAAATACCTGTTCAACAAAGCCAATATTACCACTTACAGCCTCAAACCAGTTTTAATTAGAACTCTGACTGTGAATTATACAGAAAATCGAGTTCAGTCACAGGAGTTTATGAGTATCTTATTATGAAGCTCTAGAAAAATATTCTTAGAGATCCCTTTTGGGAAAGTTTCTCTTGCCAGTTATCTTGTTCTTTAAGGCCTTTTTGTTATACATGCTATAAAAGTTACTGTAGGCTTGAGCAAGCTATGGATTTATATTTGTTTTCTAGTTGGTTGCAACTGCATGACATTGCTGACTTGCTTATTCCTGACCTGATACATGCAGGTGGGCACAGTAACACTGCATAGTCGGGTAGTTGAGTTGAGTGAATCTGTGTGCATTTGTGCATGTTTGCATGTGTTTGTTTGTGCACATGCCGGTATATTTTAGTGCTTTTTGCTAAAGATAGGAGACAGCCTCACTAAAGTGGCTGCATGCCTGCACAGGTGCGTGGCCGCATTCACCTGCCAGCTACTTGTGGAGGTGGTGTCCTCGCTCATGACACATGGTGCTGACTCAGATGGATCAGCCTGCCTGTTTTCCCTGCCTCACTGTCTGTTTCTGCGTCCTCAATCCTCTGTCCCGGCCCAGCTAAAAGCAACTTCAGCTCTACACGGAAATGAGCACTGCATGGGAACACAAACTACTCCCTGAGATGCAATCCAGAGGAGTGCTGCCAGTTTTTGTCATCCCAGTGCTGTAGACACTGTTGCAATGTCACTTACATTTATCCAAATAGCAGTCTTTGTGGGTAAAAGTAACCAGGTTAGATCTTAACACAGTGATGGCAAATGAGATTTTTGTGTTACGAAAGAGAAAGATGGTGAGAGAAAAAGAACAGGCTAAATTGGGAAGGATCAACCTTTTATGCCACTTTAAGTGACAGGCGTGAGACCCACTGTGGGCTGGCAGGGTTTTTCCTGTCTCTCCTGCTTTGTTTTTACCCGTTTCCTCTTATTCTTCGTATGTCTTTATACTGTTAATACTTATTGATTAGGCCCTACATGTTAGATAGATATCATCTCCACAATCGTTTAAACACATTAATGACATTTAATTTAGGATAGAATCCCATGTATCGGATGAGACGATGATTTAGCCATTTTAATCCACCAAAATGTCTTAGCTGAGGGGCCTCGACAGTGATCAGTTCTATCCGTCACACCCAGGGATTACAGCAGGACAGACAGCGATGCACAGCAGAGACATCTTGCTGATTTGACTGAGCTGGGAGCAGTGATGCTGGCTGCAGCAGCTAGAACTGGAACAAAGGCTGGCAAGCTGTTGATGGGAATTTGATGCTGTTTGAGAGAGGACTGTAGTTGGGATGATGGTGCTGCACTGACTTGCAGCTGAGGATTGGATAGAGAAATCAGGGGTCAGGGGCATCAAGCAAGGGACTGTTCCTGGCACAGGAGTGAAACTCGGGGAACTGTGATGAGGACCTGAGAGGCCAGGCTAGGGCTAGGGCTGAGGGACAGGGACTTGGGCTGACAGGCAAGGCCAGACCTTCAATTCCAAGGCCCAGTCCCCATGCTCCAGGCTTCAGCCAAACAGCTAGGCAGGTGTCCAGCTGATCTCACACCCCCACGAGGGAGGAACTGCAGAGCACCAGTCACTGGAGCTGCACAAATTGAAGTGTCATCTCCAGAGTCAAGATGCTCACCAATTTTCTGCATGCGTTGGTGCAGAGTTGGGATTCAGCCAGTGGACAAATGGCTCCAGTTCCGCCTACAGTTTGGCTCAGCAAAGGAGACTAGGGTGTGTGTGTGAGGAAAGAGAGAAAGTGACTAAATACTGTATGTATGGAGCACTGCAGGTCCTCAGTTGTTGTCCTTGAGTGATGTTATATCTTTTGACTGCCTGCAGCACAGCATGAAACAGTTTTTGAATTTTTTTTAGACAAAATAATATTAAGTAATAGCCAAGTAAAACTGAATAGAGTAAAACAAATTATATCACTGTGCTTATGAACATTTATTAGCCAAAATGTAACCAAACCTTTGTTGTTCAAGACTCTTAACTCCGCAAAAATAAGTGAAACTAAACGAAAACTTAGCAAAACATCAGACAGTTAATTTCTGAAGAAAAAGTTGGTGCCAAGACTTATCCTATAGGTGTTGGTGAAATATAAATCTTGTGATTATTATATTGATCCTCAGGCTGACATATCTCTTGGTAATATGCCACATCCTGTCATCTCCTGACCTCTGACCTTACGCAAGTATGTGCTGATTACCTAGTGGCTTTAGGAGAGTGTGTGGGAAAACTGCATCGATCTCCAGGAAAGACTGAAACATCACAAAAGAGAAAGAATAAATGGGGAAAAAAGTCAAGCCAAAGTTAAATGAAAAATTGCTTACGTACACGTCTTGCACGCGGTCTGGAACATTTATTATTCTGAGTCACACAGAGGAAAAAAAAGGTGGAGGAGGATAGAAGAAGAGAAGAATCCATTTGGTAAAGTAGATGCAGATCGATGAGAGTGGAGGCAGGCAGGCCAGAGTGCAATAGAGGAGGGGTGTGCGTCGGTGAGTATCTGTGATGTGTCTGTGCCTCTTTGTGTGTGTGTGTGGGTGTGGGTGTGGGTGTGTGTGTGTTTGCGTGTATGAGGCATCCCAGATTACTTTCCCTGATTGATCCGGCCCAGCATCCGTCTGACCTGCAGGACATTTCAGAGCTCAGCAGATGCTGGTGGAGGTGGAGAGATGGCGAGAGAGAGACTGCCAGGAAGAAAGGGAGAGGAGAGAGAAAAATAAAAATCAATAGCACAGAGAGCATTACAGGGAACTTGACTGGCCGAGAAGCTGAGATAGTAAAGTCGTATTAATCTCTTTGTGTCTCAGTCAGTTTGATAGGAACTCCAATTCAGTATCACTAACTCTGTTTCAGTATCGGTTTGAGGGACTGAGAAGGAGTTTCAGTCAGAGTTTGGCAGCATCAGCTGTGGGCACAAGAAGAGAAAACAAAGCACAAATTTTCAGTGTATTTAGATGTATTTATATGTGGGCATCTGACAATAAATTAAAATAAACTAATGTTCTTAGTTTAATTTTTTTTTTATTCTTCATTTTAACAAATCAGTTAATGTTCAAAAGAAAAAAAGAAATAAAAACTAAGAATGCATAAAGCATAAGGACATCACAAATAATATCTGAAGCAAGATGGTTAGGGAAAGTCTAACAAGTCAGATGGTTGCATGCTGGCTCCATTTTGTAGCTGCCAGGCAGTGTGTCTATCAGTGGAGAGATCCTGCAGCATACTGTCTACTCCGCAGTCTCTACAGCCTCCATCTATCCTGGCCAAGTCAGGGTAAATTGATTGTCTAAGCTCTGTAAGAGAAGGGGGAGGGAGGCCTGTACCAGACCAGCAATATAAAGGGGTGTCTTTATGGTATAAAAGGAGCAGGAGAATGACGAAGGTGAAAAGCAAAAGGAGAGGGAGACAGAAACTCTTTAGTCATCTAAATTTATCTTGTTCCATAAGTGACCTAGGGCTGTGAAGGCAGTGACAGATTATCTTTGAGCAAAGACTTCAAATTTCATTCATATACACTAAATCTAAAAGAAAGCCGCGTGTGCCTTTGGTGTTTTCGACTGTTATAGAAAAACAAATGTTTACTCCGCTTCCTTGCTGTAGGCGGATAAAGCTCGTCCTATTTGACTGCAGTACCCAGACACCACTGGCTTGGAGCCCAAGGAGACAGGAAGCACTTTTGTGGCATCAAATATTAATGGCGTTATAGAGTGTATTGATTATATAATAAGTTTTCCCAGCATCTGAGCACCGACTGAAATGTATTCCCTGAATAATTGAAAATGTATCCATGAGCGGTTTCTCATCTCAATGGTTGGTGAATGTAATTGCATTGCACCCTTATTCCACTGTTATTTGAGATTTTATCAGGAGACGCACGTGTGTGTTCATGTGATAAATGCAAGGACAGCGAGAATATGAAGAAAAATGAAACTGTAATATGTGCGTGTGTGTGTCGTGTGCATGTGTCACGCCTGAGACTGTGTTTGTTTTATCGAATGGTTGAGCACTGAATATTGAGCACTGAGTAGTGTTTTGAAAATGGGATGCAGAGACTTAAACGCACTTCTGAGAAATGTAATATTCCTTTTTGCCAACTTTATGCTCTCCAGCACTATATGTTGGCTGTTGAAATGGAGACTCATATACATCTGCTTGCTGCTTCTAACATTTTTATCACCACATTTTGTACATGCCACGATAACACTGCACTGTCTGCTTGCTGCGACACACCATTTCCCCTCCGCACTGACACAGTGTGTAAAATGACGGCTTTGCAGAATGGGTGAAAAATGCTTTTGATGATTCACCTCTGCCTAACATTTTCTTTTTTCAGGGTAGCTTTTCAGCTTCACAATGAACAGGTTATACAATATTTTGCCCTATGCCCTCTTAATGAGATGAATGTCCACTAGACTGTATGTGGTGCCTGCAAACTGTAACTAGCATGAGCACCTTGGCCCCAGGGGTGTAGCTAACCTTGGCACTGTCTATTCTTGGACCTTTCAAGTGGTTATAAATACAGTACACCTCACTGGCTATAGCACACCGGCATGAGATTGACCAAAGACAGCTGAAAGCTTGAAAATTTAAACATTTAGTAGATTTAAAATTTGAACAAAGCATTTGAACTAATGCTTCCTAGCAATTTCTCTTAGACTGATCTACACAGTAGAAAGGGATTTTTTTTAGACGTTACTCAGCCATTATTCTATAGTGGTCCTTTGGCCCTCACCAGACTAAAACAAAGGTGGCTCAACTTGATATTTCTGTATGATTGTCCCTAAAATATCTCAATATTCACCACTACCTGTCAGCTAGTAGAAACATATTACTTGTCCTCTCCTCTACCCTGACCTCTCTGCCCCTCTGTATCTTCTTTTTGCCTTTCAAGCTGACAGTTCACTCTCATTTAGACCTCCATTATGCATTCCTGCCTAAGTTTACAAGACACATTGACAACAGAACATGTACAGACTCTCCCTCTCTCTCCTCCCCCACCTCTGTCTCTCCCTATCTTTGAAGTATTGGAAGTGTCTTCCCCATTACTCAGCCCTCGCCTTTTCTTCTTCCTCCTCCCATCTGATCCTTCACTCCCTCTCTTCATCTCTCTGAAGGAGTAAATGAAGGCAGAGGTCATCCCTCCTCTCTTCCTGCTCTCCTGCTAAATTGGCTGCTCGTAGCATCCGTAGGTTGCTGCAGGCATTTAAGCCCCCTGCTCTGGAGAGCTAGTGAACAGACTTCCTGCTCATTTGTGGCATTTCTGTCTCTTCAACCACAGGCTTGTTTACCCACAGAGAGCAAGAGGGAAACCCTCATTATAAACTCTGCCAAGGTCATTGCAGTCACCACACCAATCTGCCGGCCTCCACACACACATTCAGTTTTATTCAATCTACTCAAATGATTGAAACAACTGAAGAAATAATATCTTTACCCCCATTCCTATCTTAGCAATGCAATGTACAAAATAAAGCGATATTTCAACCAATTGAATCATCCAGTTTTCCAAGTCTTAATCATCACACAAATTTATGTAACCCCAAAGACAAACCAACCATCTCAACCAGGCATACCAACAAAATAACAAAATCTTGAGCCACCTTTCTGTTTTAGTTTTACTGTAAAAGGTGTAACTGTATTTTTACTAGTGAGCCACCATTTTCCCCATCACCCCAAACCCCCCCACTACCCAAATCCCACTACAGCTCTAACCTTGTAAAGTGAGTGTATGATGTTGACGGTGGGCTGTGCGTCCCTCCCTCCCTGTGCTCCGCTCCATAGGGGTCGACAGAGACACAGTGGCGTCAGGCAGAGCTCCCACAGCTCCAGGGCTGGGCAGAGAAGGGATTGCTGACACAGCCAAAGATGGTAAGGAGACTACTGCTGCCAAATGGATGGCCCAGCCATTTTACACACCCATGAAGTAATATGATCTGATATTGTACTGTGTTTACATAAATACGCTCTGGTTGGTGATGCTGCTGACTGAGACAGTTGGAACTGGAGCAGAGATTGATAAATGGGACGATAGACAGAGGGCAGGAGGGAGGACCAGAGGGTTGCAAAGGGTAAATGAAGTTGTGCAAGGATCAGTGAAATATTTACCTGCTGATATGTTTGTCTATTGTATAGTTCTAAGGAAGACAGTGCATTTTGCTGCAATAATCACATTTTTCAATATATATGTACATGTTTTAGTTTTTGCACCACATTTTTTTAAAAATCACTTCTGCTGTTCAACCTTCACTAACATTTGTAAGGCTGCCCTGTGGCCATCTCTGATGGACCTCTTTTTTTCTCGCCAACACACTGAGGGTCACTTAGGTTTCTCACTAAAATAATTTGTCTTTTTTCTCCCTTTCTCCTGTGTTGAGCACTCATTAGAAAAGAAAAAGTCCCTCCGTTGCACTGCACTTTATAGCAACTGTAGTTTCAGGATTATTTGAGTCAAGTCAAATAGATTTATTATTCTTAAGATGCCAGTTTGAAGATTGACCATCAAGTATTTTTTAACTTCTATCAGTAAGCCTGTTATTCTAAATGCTATCCAACACCATTTCACACATTTTTGTTTTCAACAACTGCTTGCTGTCTACATTTATTACTTTTTGCTCGAAGCCCAGTGCTGGCTCTGCCTCCTACATGAATAGAATTATAACTTGCGAGTAAAAGAAGCTGCATCTTGAGGCTGAGAGCTTGAGAGGGCTGTGTGTTGTACCAAGTCAACAGGACATGCAGTGAGTTCTGTCCACAGCACCAGGCTCCACAGTGGGAGAGCAGGGGCAGCCAGAGCGTTCACAACCAACATGAAGTGGACTGCTGAGCAGCTCAAATGCTGGTGGGCAGGGACAAGGAGAGGAATATAATTGGCCACTGGGAATCGGCAGGTCCCTGTTAATTAGAGGCAGCCATTTTGGTGTAAAAACTCCTCAGAAAGCGTCCCATGGAGTTGAAAGTCTCTCTGACAGAATGGAGCCCAGCAGGGAATGTAAACAGATTTAATAAGGCCCTCTCCAATCAACTCTGTTATGGCTAGATACTATTCTCTCCTTCCTCTCCGCTCCCCCCTCCTTCCCTCCCTCTTTCTTTTCTCAGTCTGTCTCTATATCTCTGTTGTGGTAGAGTGGTGAGTGAGTAGGAAAGGATACTGTCAAAAGAACAATTTGCATGCAGCTCTCATCTTGAGAGCTTTTAGACATCTCCCTGTCTGTTTGTTTTCTGCTGTAGCTCAGGCCATTGTTCTCATTCTCTGCGTGTGTGTGTGTTCGTGTGTGTGTTTGAGTGTGTGCTATTGCACTCACTGCAGGGTGTGAATGCATAGAAGTGCGTGCATGCATGCAGAGTGCGTATGTGTGGAAAATGAGAGGATGGAAACAGATTTGAGACTGACATTTTGTCGGTGCTGCTACTAAACACTTAGATGGAGGAAAGAGAACATTAAATGATATGAAATACAGACTTTTTTAGAAGTTCTTCCTGAAGCCAGAGAAAAGATGAAAAGATGGATGCTTCTGCTCATGTAAGCCATCCCACTACATTGTTGGTATCGTTATTAAGGATAGAAATAGTCCTAGTTTTATGTAATTTCATAAAATCATGGGCTCTTTTAGCTTTTTTTAACTTCTCATTAAAATGAACTGCACACTGTTTGACTTGTCTTAGTCATCCTTTTAATGATGAACCAGCAAACTATTTTGAACCCACTTAAATTCACTCTCCTAATTCAGTCATGTTATCTCATCAGGAGTCTTCAACAGAAAATAATAGTCTTAGCTATTTAAATTAAATAACCAAATATCACAATATACATTACACTGATAGTAGTTTTAAAATATTGGCAATATGTGTTTGGTTATAAAGAGTTATTGTTCGCCGACTCTTTCATTAACATCATTTCTACTTACCACCACATGGAGCTAGATGGATGAAAGTAAAGTGATTAAAGCCGAGAAGTACACGCATTGTAAATGTCTGAAATGTTTTTTTGAAAACTATTTCTGGACAAACTAGGAAATTTTTAAATTCTGCTTTGAGCTATATTATTAGAACACAGGCCCAGTCTTTTGATAATCCAAAAATAGAGTAAAATACGATTTGTGTGCCGATCCTCCTTTTCTAAAACCAGCCCTGCTTCCAACTGCAGCGTGCCTGCGTGTACTTAAGAATAGTTAAAAATAGACCAAGAGCTGAATGGTTGAACAGGGGAGAGGGAGAGATCTGAGTGATGACTTTAAAATTTTGATTGAATCAGATTAAAGTATATTGGCATCTTAATTTGGGTTTCAGCATGTGAGGTCATAACAGAGCTTGTGCAGCAAGATGATGGAAACTTGTGAGTTAATTCAAAAATGAGCATGGACAGGCCTTTTTCAGGGATACACTATAGGTTACTATGGCCTTTTATGCAGACTCAGAATTAATATTGCTTTTATAATAAGAAAGCTCAGTACACAAATACAGTATGATACATGGTCCACAAGATCTATTACCAGTGCACGGAGAAATTGCAGCACAATCAAAATAAAGCAAAACAAGCTTACAAGCAGTCGGTTAAAAGTGTCTTGGTCTGGTCAAGCATGAGTCAAGAAACAATGATGTTCTCTGTACCTTTGCTGAACTGAATCCATCTCCTTTTTCCTGTTTTATCTTCCCACTGTTTAGTGATTAGATATACTTGCTTCCACTCTTTGTATTTGTGAAACAGTGACACCACCCTCGCAAATCACAACAAAAACCATTAATTTGATCGAGGTAATGTTTTTTATGCAAATCTATGAATAATTTCGCTTCACACATTGCTTTTGTTGGGGAATAATGTTCGCTCTGAATAGGCATTTGTACTAAATATGTATCAGAGTGCTCTGGTAGGAGAGCAAAGTGCAACCTGCCTCCCTCCTCCTCCAACTTTTGACTCTCACTCCTTCTCACCTTTTTATACAGTTCTTTTTCTCACACTTGCATGGAGCTCACGGTTCCTTTTTTGAACACCTTGATCGTGAGATGCTCGGCAAAAGCAGACAGGAAAAGGCAAACTTCTGTCACAGCAGCAGCATCAGCGGTCTAATAGCAAGTTGAAGGGCTGCCCCCATTGCTGCCCCCTCCCACAAACCTCAGCAGCAATTAGAGATACATTCAAACACCCCTTGCTGTCATATTTAGTCTAATATCTTCTCTGTGTATAGTGTTTGTTGTATTTCTCAATGTTTAGAGATGTGTAGTGTGTACAGTGAGTTCACTTTATGTTTACTTTGTGATTCAATATTAGTGTTTAGCAGTATTTTGGTTAAATGATATGATGCATTGCAACACAGACATTGTGGTAATAAAAACAATTTCTTTTTCACCAATTTGATAATTTGGTGACAGTGTGACTGCTCACAAATGTGAGCCTGCTGTCACAGTAAGCTGTCATTCTGTAAGATTTTTTTTCATCCATTTAATTACTCTCTAACAAATTTAATTACTCTTCAACAAAAATCAAAAGTTATTCATTAAATACCTGAAAATGTACATTTTCATTGCAAAATCCTGTAAATGCACTATTAAAATGAAAGCGGTCCCATTCAATGATTGATTTGTAGTACTTCTTGTAATAACTAACTCATATCTGGCAAAACTTATTGTGGACTAATTTCTGTCTTTTTATCATATTACCCAAGCAATGTATAAACGCATCTAGGAATCCTGGTCTAAACTCAAAGAAACATTGAGAAATTTCATTGTTCCTTTTTTTTTTACCATTGTGACATTCAAATCCCTGCAAGAATTAATTGTTTGGCAATTTAAAAATATTGATATACTCTATGTGCAAACCCTGTTTCAACCTTTCAATTGTGTTTTTTGGTATCTGTAAAAAAAAAAACCTCTAAAAGCCCTTTTCACCCAGGCTGTCAATTTGACTTAATGCAGCAAAAGTCATGCTTTTTTTAGAAAATTAGTTTTGAAAATTACCACTTTGTCAGAGTCTCCTGTGCCGTGCTGCATATTCAGTGTTCCATATTACTAAATATTGTACAGAGGCCTTGCTAATGAATGCTATCTATCTCCTTCTTCCTCCCTGCTTTTTATCCCCATGGTTCCTCTCCTCTCCTCTCCCTCTGTGCTCCTCCTCTTTCCCCCTCTCCAGATCATCAGTAACATGGAGGCTCCCGTGACAAATGGTCCCAGTGGAGGAGGCACCACAGCCAATGGGCCGACCACCAACAGCCGCGGCTGCCCCTCGCCCATGCAGACCGGCCCAACAAATGACGACAGCAAGACCAACCTCATTGTCAACTACCTGCCCCAGAACATGACCCAGGAGGAGTTCCGCAGCCTGTTTGGTAGCATCGGCGAGATTGAGTCCTGCAAGCTGGTCCGCGACAAGATCACAGGTACAAAACGAAGACTGTTCATGTCGCACCTCTAGAAAACAAACATGCACACCACTCGCTCTGCTTCTTCCATTGTGTTGGGAATCAAATCCCTTGATGAGTATAAAATTGAAAAAGAAAAGAGGATTCCTGCACACAACTTCACCTTTGCACTGATTTATTATGTCTACTGTTTATGTAGCACCGAGATATTTCTTAAGGTGTTTCTCAAAATAATTAACTTAAAAAAATAACTTTTCATGAATACACAAAATAATAGCCTCTATTCATGTAAGGTGTAAGTACTGAAAACACTAAAAGTTTGTTGGATTTCTCCAGAACAGGAGCATGTATTTCACTTACATAAAGACATGATAATTGCTTAGAAGTCGGGTTAAACTAGGATAAAATGCAGCATACTATGTGATGATTCAGTGGTCTCTAAAGGCACTCTTCTTAAGGGTAAAGAGAAAGGGATAATCACCAGCTGAACCACTATACTGAGCTCCTGTTTAGCATCAGGGATTTGGATGCTCTCTAATTTTTGATCTGATTCTAGGACTTAAAGACTAAACTTTATAGTCACACAACATCCTTTTTTTAAACAGTCTTACTTCAGTTGCAATATCTAAGCAAACTACCTCAATAAAATTCTCAGTAATCTAAAAGGATTTTATTTGTTCACCTGTCACAGTCTTTTTTCATATTTGCATTTATAGTCAAATAACTGTAAAATTCTAAAAATAAAAAAATAGTTGTTCTGAGAGACAGACACGATGAAGCTGACAGTTTATGTGTCTGTTTGCACACTGCTGAAAGATCAAAGTAGGTGTTGATACAACAGTCTGATTGAACACCGTTTGCCAAATGTGAACACTCATGTAAAGAATGAAATATGAAATTAATTTTTGACACATTTCCTCACAAGCCCAAGCTCCAACATCATTCCACACAATCCAAGTGTTGGAGACCAGTCTTTGCATGCGCTGTCCTCCAGAAGAAATCCATCAGTGTGCGTGTGTGTGTGTGTGTGTGTGTGTGTGTGTGTTCAAGCCTTGTGATTCGGCATTGCAGCCAAGTGCCACATGTTCTCCAGAGGTGTTTAAATTAAGCAGCACTTCACAGTGCTAATCATGGCTGTAATCTGGGCGTAGTGGCTGTGTGGGTGGCCATACAGCAGATGGATCAGGGGGGGTTGGGGTGGTGCAGCTCTGTGATAATGTTCCATAATGGCTTTCATTTTAGATCCTACTTACTGACACTCTTCTGCTGATAATCTCATTAAAGAGCACCAGGCAGGCAGGCAGGCTGTCTAGATCACCATGCCATTCTCAGATAGCAGACAAGGCGAGGGGAGTAAACACACACATGCACAGATATTTACACCAACATAATCACAGAATTATGTTCCCTGTAATAAATAAAATAAAACTGAAAGGCCAACAGGGATGACCATTTATCTGTGAAACTGAGATAGCCAACCCAGTCATTCCTGCCTCCTTCTCATTCTTTGAGGCAAATTCTGCAGCTCGACAATTCCTCTTTAGGACTTTCTTCCTCTTCTTCCGTAATGGGCCACAAAATGGAGCCTGAGAGTCAGACACACTACGATAATGGAGGATGGTGTGAACAGAAATAACACTGGGATACCACTTGCTATCATCATTACCATCACCATGCTCTCTCTCCACCCGATTTTTTCCCCTCAAGTGTGATTCGCCAAGCAGCAGTGAGGAACCAAGCTAACAGCGGATATTTTGGAGAGAGTTTTTAAAAAAACGAACAGAATTGCTGTAAACTTGCTCAGGTCCTAAATGGGGAATGTGAGAGAGGTAGAAATGTTTGTTCACTCACTTTTAAACCCATTTAGGGTGCTTCTCTGCTGTGCACGACGAGGTCTCTCTGATGACTTAGCATCAACACAAAAAGTTATAAATAAATCCTGCCCTCCCTCCATCTTCCCCTGTGGTGTATGCCTGTTTTGCTCTCCCATGGGTGCAATTTCCTCGTGCAAACTTTTAGGCTAACAAAGCACAGATCCTCACTTCTACCAGGGAATGCCAAGAGGCTTTATACTCTAACAGTCATCCAAATCATTAGCAGACTAAGCCAGGTTTGGAAGAGGGAGGGGTAAAGACAAGGGTGGTGTTTTGAAGCTCATATATACACCTGCACCCTTTGTCGTCTGTCATAAACATCTGCACATCTGTGTGAGTAAGACAGATGATTTTATTCAGATTTAAGATAAAGATTTAGGGAGGTTATTTTTTTTACCATGTTGAATTTTCAGTATAAAACTTTTTTGAGGATATTTCAAGTGTGCTGTAGCTATATATTATTCATATTGATGGGAATGTTAAGGCCTTTGTATTCTACTATGTAGTGCAAAGAGTATGAAGAGTATAGAGCAAATTTTAGGAATTTAAATAAATTTACTGACCGAAAATTTTAAAGTATGTTCTTGGATAATAGCTTCAATATTTTATCATAACAAGATTTAAGTATCCTCTGATTCGAGCAATATTTTGGGTGTACATACCACAAGGAGGAGTGGTTACATTTTGTGTTTTATGGTAGTTCTTTCGTCAGTTTTACTATTTCAAAAGCTGACAAATGCATTCACTGTCACAAGCAACCATTCGTCAGGACTTGCATGCATGCATCTCTCGATATATATGTTTCCCACCAGTGTTTGAGGCTTGACGAACCTGTGTGTGTTTGCTGACAAGGTGTGAGCACATGAGGCTCTCAAAGGTTGGAAAGCCAGCCAGACAGGTCCTCAGTGTCCTCTAAGCTTCCTGTGGACTTGCTCTTGTCAGCTCCGATGACGCCGGCGTGGCATGAGGCTCGGGCAGACACGGGCAGGCGTAGACACTTCAGCTCCGTCTGTCACCCTGACTGACTTCAGCTGGTAGAAAAGCCACCTCTGGGTGTCTTTCTTGCTCCCCACATGCCGCCCTGCTTACCTACCTTCCTGCCTGCCTGCTTGCACAACTGCCTCTGCCGGGTGCTCTCATAACACGACAGGGACATGCAGGTTAATCTTTTATTTAAGGCTAGCTTACACGCACCTAACTGCTGCCCACACACACTTGCACATAAGCCCCAGGCCTCCACCTGTGAATTTACTGTCTGCCCATGTACTCTTAAAGAGAAGATATCTTAAGCTTTTTGCTTTTTGAATCAAGTGTCTACACTGTGGTAGCTTTTATATTTGTCCTCTAAATTTGTTTGAATGCTACATATACAAATGCTTGCTTGACAAGCCTGCATCATGGTTTTGACTGACTGTGTATTATAATTCCACTTACAGCACATACTGTTTATTTTCCTTTTTTAAAAAAAAAGGGCAAAACAACTATTTGCATAAGAAAAAAAAATAAAAGCAAGTGCAAAGATCACATCTCGAGCAAATGGGAAGCAACTACTATTTACTGTAGCATACCCTTGAAAGAGTCAGGACAAAATAAAAGTAAATTGTGCAACATACTGAAGGACGTCTGCACATGCTAATGCACACGCATGGAACTGACAGATCCCTGGCAGTAAATCATTTTTAGTGAAAAAAATTCTTCTGTATCAGCTGTATTTCTGCTTCAGGTGTGTGAGGTGGTGTTGTTTTCATAATGACAGAGGAAAAGAAAATGGCTTTTCATTCTGCAAAAAGAATTGATTGTGTTGAGGAGTATATATATATATATATATATATTTACAACCTTTGTTTAATTCTCATGTTGCACCAATAAGAAAGTACAGTCACAGAAGCTAATTGCTCAGTGGCCTTTCTCTGTAGAGATAAATAGTATCATGTTTTGCTTGCTTGTAGAATAAATAGTTCACTCTGTTTACCAACTGCTGTGTGTCTGGCCCTTTCGGCTGCCTGAGTTACCTTTGTCCTTAAGTCAACACAGCATTTGCTTAATGCCAGCTTTCAACGCCAAATTTTACTCACTTTCTAATAATATTGGGAACAGCATTTTCTCTGTTTGTGCGGATGAAATAAAATTCTTATCTGTACATAAAACCCTGTAAAGACATCATCCCAGAGCACACTGACTGAAGCCTCATGTGCACGCTACTCTAGTCACCTTCCATGTGTTGGTTTTATACATGGAATCTGGGAAGCTGATGCAAATCATAGTGACAATGTAGCAAGCCAAGCAGATGTTGCCTATGAAAAATAGATGGACTGTGATGTCAGCTGTGGAGTAGTTCAAGCCAGAGCACCTCTGACAGACAGCAGCTTCAGTACCATGTGAAAGCCTGCCGCGAACCCAATTCTTACATAAGGACAGGTACGCCTTCATATACTGTAGGTGTAAAAAAACATCCCAGGTTTGCTGGATTTGGCTTCCTTTGCACGCACAACCCTATGTTTCATGCAGCAGGCTTCCATTAGTTTCATTGTCGTTCCATTCCTGTTATGGAACACCAAGTGCACCCACAAATATTGCAAACATAAAATATGCATCTAACTCTGATCTGCAAGGACAGACGGGTGGAGTTTAGCTCCTGCACAAGGTCTGTCAGTCTAACAGGGAGCAGATCAAATATTCACCACATAAACTTCAGTTTACCCACAGCTCTTTGTTGCTACTGAAATATACATCGACAACACACTCAGGGGCAAAGCTGATTCTCTTTGTACTTCAGATTGCAAGCCGAGCTGTTTTTCACATCATTACGCAAGTGATGGGAACAAAACTCGCTATTATCTCTCCATTTGATTGTATGATGAGACCCATTTACACCTTCCAAAACACCGAAACAGCACATATGCTATGTTGCTCTTTGTGGGGACAAACCATACATACATTTTAAATCCTTACTGAAATCATGCTGAGGGAGATCTAGTGCAGTGTTTATATCTCACATACAGGCTGCATTTATCTGAACCTGAAATGGGCCGAAGGCTGAAGATAGCGTGAACAAAGCTGACAGGGAAAGAGATGAAAAAAGGATTTGACATCTCCAAAGTCAGGTATTAAGAGAGCTTCCAGGCTCAGAAGTGCAGACAGAAGCAGCCAGACACACATTAAAGTTTCAGAATCCTAGGTCCAGAGAATGTCCTGTCTCCCCCCTTTAGCACCCCCCCTCAATCCCTTCCTCCTCCTCCTCCTCCTCCCTCTGCCTTGGACCCAGAGTTGGACGTCTTGAGAGCTTGTTTGGCTGCACTGCTCCCCCTGTGACCCTCACTTGAGATTGCTTCTGTCCGCTCTCATTCCATTCTGAGTGCCCTTTACAGAGAACACAGAGGTTGTGACTGTCCCCTGTGTCGGCCTCAGATCCAGGGGCCGAATGTGCCTCAGGGTTGGTTCCTCGCACTCTGCCCCTGCACTCTTGATTGCACTATACCTGGGCAGGACAGAGTCAGGTGGTTCCTTTGTCTTCAGCATGTGTGCTGCAGGACTTGAGTTGGACATTGGAGGACCAGTGGGTTCACTCTCTCCATGCCGGGTCCAAGCAGGTGAAGCTCCACAATCCTGACGTAACAGGGTTATCCAAGACTTATAGGGGCTTCTGTGTCTGTCAGCTTACCTTCTATTTCTCAGCTGCACAGCCAACCAGCCCACACAAATGCAGGCTGCAGTCAACTGGCCCCTAGGCTCAGGGAGCCACCATGAGGGGGTGGTTTACGTGTGTGTGTTTGTCCCTGAGCCTCTACGTGGGCAAGTGTGTGTCTACGTGTGTGTGTTGGTGGAAGCAGGGCCTTGGGAACTGAGAGTGGGAGCCTCCTGACTGCAACAGTGGCTGCTACCTTGGCAACCCAGGAGGGAAAGATGTGTTGAATGAGTGAGTGGGAGAGGGATCTACAGTAGATGCATGTGTGCGGGGGACGTGGCTCTGTTTATGAATTTAGTTATTTAAACAGGCTGAATACATGCCACATGATATGCTCTCACTGTACTGCTAGAATTTGAGGCACTTTTGTCTTTTTGTTCTTTTGCATTTATCTTTCTGTAAACTCACTCAACTCCATTTCCACTATGAAGTTGACCCCTCTTGAGGTAAGTGAAGTGTATTTTGACATGAAGCTGGTGACAGGGCACCTTTTCAAATGTTGAGGAGAGCTGGCCGATCAAAAATAGCACTACCTCAAGTTGCTGCAGCAGCAGCAAGGGGCAAAACATCAGAGGACAGAGAGAGGATGCAAGCAGTGAGTGTGACGCATTTATTTTGACAATGTGAAATGTTTTTTTTTATCCCCTCCGCCCCATCTCAAAATGTCGCTAAATTCATGACTGACCGAACGGATTTGCCTGTTTCTGGGGAGAAGGAGCTGGACCTCTCAAGGTGTGTTAGCATCACCAGTTCATAGCTCTGATGATCCTTCCAAGCTGCAACTCCCCCTCATGTCTTTTGATGCTCATGTTCACCATGACTTCTAAATGACAGGCAGGCTCCTCTGCTGACAGGGTGTGGGAACAGCTAGAAATGTTTTATAGTGAGTCTTTAACAGGTCCCTTAACACAGATAATATTTTTATCATTTCATTATGTTAGATTGCTTCAAACACTTACATTTCTTATTTAAGGGGACTGAAATAAAAACAAAATTATAATCACAGAAACACAGTGGACAAACAAGTGAATCATTTGAAATAGAATCTGATAAATTTGCTAGTTGCACCATCACTACAGAATGCCTTCAATGCAAGTAAAACATGACAAGATCTGTTCTGAGAACATAGTGTCAACGGTTCAAATTAACTTTTTGAGACTTTGAACCTAGCATTACTCAGAAAAGTATTAATAACAATAAATACAAGGGAAGAACGTTGTAAAATAGAGGGTTTTTGCAGCTGTGTTTCATTTTGTAGCTACCACTCTAGATCAAAGGGTCTATAGTGCATGTGAGCTTTGCCTGATGATAGCAGGAGATGAAGATGCTTTCATGTCTGCAGTACAGGGCTCTTAGTCACATCATACGACAAAAAGCCACAAAATAATGACAGGCAATATGCAACTGGAGCCTCTTACTGTGGGTACCATAAAGCATATGTTTGTGTTCTTTACTGTGTGCCTCTATGTGTCATACATGAATATGTTTGACTTGCTTATACGCCTGTAAATGCAGTGTGGCTGTGCATACATTTATTTAGCTTTTTTCTGCTCTTATTTATGTACGAATATGTAATTTTGCATAGGTATGTTGTGTGAATTTTCATTATTTGGTGTGTGTGTTTGCATGAATGTGTGATGATGTGTGTGCACACACAGAGGGGGGAAAGGAAAGGTGGAATTACATAGTGGGGCCAGCAGGCAGGACACTTGCTCGAAGTACACTCATTTTCTCATCTCACACATTGGGCAACCTGCTGCTCCTCAGGAAACAAATAATGGCTTAGTCATAACACCTCGCTAACACGCCAAAGAGCTTCTCACTAGAAATAGCAGTGATTTAACCACGGGAAAACATGCCCACCTCCCTATACAATTTATGTCAGGTTGTACAAATGGTCTGCCAAAAGAGTGGGGGTGAGTCCAAATTAGCCCTCACCTCCTCACTCCTACAGCCAGTGTGTTTAGTCTTTTAGTGAAATCGGACGTGACACCATATGATAAGGCACTGCATTGCTAGAGTGTTACCTAAACCTTCACGACATGTAAGTGACATCTTTTGGCAAATGCTCAAATACCTACATGTGCTATATCTATATCCTCTAATATCCTCTAACATCATTAAAAAAAACCTTACATTTTACATGTACACACTACACATGAATCCCATTTTGGGATGTTCTTTATTAAAAGACCTCTACCTCTGTCATTAAATTTGCATAATTTTTATTAAGAAGCTTCCTTTCATTGCTGCTGAGCTTTTTTTTTTTGTCATTACAACTGTTGCAGAATTTGCACAACTGGCACTGAATGCAGCTGACGAATCAAAGGCAAATGAATATCTAACCTCATTAAAAGACCATTATGAAGAGCAATGCATCATTTGGGTTCTTGGTTTTAATTGACAATTAAAATATATAAGTTAATGTATCCATTAAGGTAATTGATCAGCACAAGGCTGATTTTTCTGTAAGCTACAAGCCCATTAGAGGCTATTTATCATACATTTTTAATAGCTTCTCTATATTGCCTCAGAACCAGTACTTCTCAAGTTATTTTTCTGTAATTATGAAATACCAAGAAAAGTCTGTCTATAAACTCTATCAGCGGTTTTCAGGCTCTTTTTATAGAATTGACATTATTCCTGTGACACAAAGTTGAGAGGGATATCTACAATATCAAGCAATGTCCCCCGACACTAGTTTTAGATTTCTGTTCACCAGCATTTCTGCACCTGATAATAATACATAATGCATTTATGAATTATTGTTAGACAGCAGCAAGGCAGCCTTGATAGATAGATAGATAAAAGAATTTTTTAATGTGTGGCTGCATTTCACAAACAGTTTTAGAAATTGCATGTCTTGTTCCACCTTGACTTTATGGCAAAACATTTTGTCCTGTGTTCTAATACTGTGAAGCAGCCAGAGCTGGCATCATCCTTCCATTCCAATAAGACACAATTCTAGGTTAAATGATGCTGAGCCATTCTAAACTGTGCTTAACCGCGGTGTGTTGAGCCGGAACAGAGCAGGCCACTGTGATGGTGTGGTCCAAATGCAGGCAGCATGCAGGGCTGATCCTGCTGGGGAGTACTGAGTAGTGCAGAGCAGGTGTTGTGGCAGGCTGAAGCCAACCACATTGTCTGCCTGCTGCCCTTGCGTGGATATTGTTGGTTACAGATGGGAGGCTACTAATAGTATGATTGCAGAAGATAAAAAATAAAAATAGGTAGTGTTCTTCATATTTTTAGTGTGGGCATTCCTGGTTTAGAACTGATAGTCCCCTCCACGGACACAAACAATGATGCATTCACTGGTTAGCTGCCAGCCACTCCACTCCTCACTATCCTGCTGCAAGGACATACTTTTACTGCTTGTGTTTGTTTCTGTGCATCTCTGTGATTGAGCGATCACACGTTAGCTTGCATGTGTGAGCTCATGTGTACGTCTGTGTGGTGCGTTGGCGTTGCATTTCCAACTCAACCGTGCAGCTTTCAGGCAGCCAGGCAGTCGGCGGGTGGCTCCCTGCTGTTAACTGCTCTGTAGCAGGCGGAAAATGGTTGGTGGAATCCCCTCCTGGAGCTTTCCTGATGCTGCAGGCAGATGTCTCCCCCTGTCTCCCCTTCATCTCCCCACTCACCTGGGGACTGATGCCAGCCAGCGAGCCTTCCTCCCACCCTCTTTCCTTCCTCCAGCCCCGGAGGCCTTCAGCCTTGCCAGAGAGGGAGTGAAGAAGAGAGCGGAGGCGGGCAAATACGCCAATACCAGCCTAAGCTCCCCATGCATATAACATACACACTAAATGAAAGTGCATACACAAAAAATGCAGATAAACACATCATTTAAATGTAGCTGAATAACACATTCATCAGGCCTGTAATCAAAGCAAATACATTATTACGTTTCTTGCGACACCATAATTCATTGCTGACTCATGTGTATGCCCACACTTGCATACTAACTTGAACGCACGCCAGCACACCGAGGCTGCCCCTCGTTACACAGCGTCAGCGTCCATGGCCATGGTTTGGCCCCATTTGGCTGCCGGGTCTACTCCAAGAGAGCTAAGAGTCTTGGTACCATTAAGCACAAGCCAGCCCATCTCGATTGCCCTGCATGAGTGCTCTTCGCCAGCACACTTCATTTTCAGCTAACCTTCTGGTAGCTGTGCTTGTCAAACCTCACATTTCTTGTTGAGGATGAGGGAAAAGGGTGAGAGAGGTGATGGGAAAGTGGGAAGCGAGGGTGGGGGAGATGGTGAACATCATAGAGAAGTGCTACAGGCAGCAGGCTCTCAGCTGTTGCACCCAACTAGAATTCAAAGTGTTAGAATAAACTGAATACTTACACTAGTTACAGTTTGATTTTTTCTACTATTTACATAGGAAAAAATACTTAATTTAAGAGCATACTGAACACTACTAAGTAATTTAGCACACCATTCATGGCACATATTGACATTTTTTGGCAAGCTAAAGCTGCATGTATGTTTTCTGTCAACCTTCTATGACTTACTTTGTGCCACATGCTCTCTTTCTCCTCATTTTTTGTGGTCTCCTTTGTGTGTACACTATATAATAAAGAGAAGCTACAAAGACTGATTTTGTGAGTTATATTTAAACTGACAAACTTAACACCTGATGTCAGCTGAGAGTCAGAGAGGAGGAGGAGAGGGAAGAGAGAGGAGGGTTAGTTATAAATAGCAGTAGTCTCTTCAGGATGGCAGGTTTTTAATTAACAATAGAGAGCGTCTGATAATCCACAGTTAATCCAGGGGAGAAGAGGGAGGAGAGGAGAGAAGAAGAGAAAATCATCAGCTGTTTGATGTTAGGTCTACAAGTCCCTCCTGGCCCTTCCACTGCTCGCTGCTGAGCTGTTCTGCGCTGTGATATCCATAGCCCAAATGTATTTATTTTGTGAAACAGCCATGCTCCATATTTTGTGATTCACTTTGTCTCTGACTAACCGCTGTCTGTTCCCATTAGCGTAAATATGTGCATGCTGCTTCTCTTAAACTGACTGGGATTCTTTGTGCTTGTGTGTGGTGTTAGTGGATAGGGGCTGTTTGTTGAAAACTAGTCGACTGAAGGCCCTGATGGCTGGAGGCGTCCTCTTAAAGTCCTACGCCTGTTGAAAGGCTTGATCTGTCGGGGAAACACTGGGAGATGTCAGGCCTGCTTCACACTCAAAGGGAGTCTGCTATCTTAGACACTTTGAGCTTAGAGGGAAATGGGGGTGGCTTTTTTTTCTCTCTTTTTGCACAGCTGCAAAGACAGTAACAAATATGTTGTTTGTATTTACTGTGATAGTTTATTTGCTGGGGCATATCAGGGAGAATTTGAGTTTAATTTATGACATTCAGTCATTGACACCGCTATCCTGAGCAACTTAAAATAAATGCATTGGTAGAATAAATAGCCTGAAGCTTAAATAATACCAATATAAGAAGCAACCATTAATGAGAAGTGCAAGAAACACAGTCTTCATCTACAACACATTTCCTAATCAATATGATCATTATTATAGCATAGCATACTAGGTAGAGATGTTTTCTTTATACCCATTGGGTAATTCCGATATCAAGTTAATATTTTAGTGTCTAATTGATACAAATAATAATTAATCAAGTAGATCTTCTTAGCTGGCAGTGGCGAAACTGGCCAAAATAGCTGCAATATAATCCTTGGGGGCAACTGTGCCTGTCAAAGTACGTCCCCTGAAAATGCTTGTTTTTGCTTCTTACAGGCTCAATTTGTTATTTTAAGTGTCTTGCAGCATTATTGAAAGGATCCCTAAATACACAAACCTTTTCAGACAGCCTATTCCATTTAAAACCAAAGCTGTTATATCGCTTTCTTCAAAAACATCAGACTTCTTTGACAGAAAATGGTCATTTTATCTTGCAGAACATGAGAGTTGCATGATTTTTAGTTGCTTGTTTGGTTGTTTGTGTGGTTGTGTGACTTCAGTGTTTTAAAGGGTTTGTTCAGATTCAAACTAAAGTGTTTAGGTCACACATCTTCTCTATTGAGAAAAATTACTGGACTGATTCTGAAACCTGCTAATCATTTACACTCCAAAATAAAAGGCCCAGGTTTTTAAAAATATCCAAATGACTCTATTAAGTATTAAGTGAATGGAAAGTGAAAATAGTCCTTTAAAGGGGTACAGGGACCCGTGGAGAGGCTGTCTCATTCATCACATGTTGTAAGGCACAAATTTTCAAGGACTGTGGCAATAGAGCAGGCTTCACATGACACATGGTTGACAAAAGTCACACCAAGACTCTTGGTGCTCCGGGCAGGAGTCACTGTGATCTTGTCAGCAGTGATGAAGAGATGTTAAAAAGGATTTTCCAAAAAAAGATGTATGATGTCCAAGATTGCTGTGGAGGGGAGCAAGAGCTCGGTATCATTTTCAGTTTTAGAAGGGACACAAACTCTCTCTCTCCCTATCGTACTAGTTGTGTTCGCCCACCTCTGAGCAGGTCCTATTCTGAGGTTTCTGCCTGTTAAAAGGAAGTTTTTCCTCACCACTGTTGCCAAGCGCTTGCTCATGTGGGAATTGCTTTCGATTGTTAGGTATCAGTAAATAATAGAGTGTGGTCTAGACCGGTTCTGTATGTAAAGTGTCTTAAGACGACTTGTGGCAGTTTGTTGTTATATACCGTAAACAAAATTTACTTGACTTGACAAAGATACTAACAATCCAACTCTGGTCAATGCATCACATATTGCAATATTAATGATTATTAAGTATGAAGTAATCTGATGATGCTTTCATACTTGGGGTTTGTTTTATTTCACCAAGGAAAAAAGAATTCTGGTCTGGTTGTTATTCATACTGAGTTTTTTACAAAAAAAAAAATAGGACGAGTAAACATGAAGTTATGCAGACTGACAGTTTATTGGTTGGTAGGACAGTTTTGGCGATTGTCATCCTGCATCATCAAGGACCCATGTGGGAATGTTAAATTCCAGTGAATGACAGCCATTAATGCAGCACTTCAATCCATCTGATGTGTATGTTAATGTTCTTTTTTGTGTTTCAAAAAGCTTAAGAAGAAAACAATAATCTGTAGAGCATCATTAGTATTTTTAGACTGCAAATCAACTACATGTTATAAAAAATGACCAACAGGTAAAGTCAAGACAGGACTAGATGGATCCTAGTACTGCAGTGTCCTTGTCACACACTTTTCAAGAATATAATGAACTGAAACTGTACACTGACTAAGAAATGGCAAAACACTTTTAAAGCTTTTGACTTATCACTCTGAAAAAATATCCCCACTGAGGTGCATATGTGATAACATTCTGTTATATAATTTGCATCACATTTACAGATCAATTATATAGCTTCCTGAAAAGATTTTCACCATCAGCAGATGGATTTATTGCAGTTTTTCTCATGAAATTGTGCTGATTTCACATATGTATATTCATAACATACTGGTGGTTGGTCCATTTACTTTTACACCATAAACAAAAATCTGAGGTTTGACTGCAAGCGAGCCAAGGCCACCCGTTTTTGTCCCTGCTGTTTTTTTTTCCTGCGTCAGAGTGTAATTTCCGTGTTTACATGTGGCGAAATAAACTGATCTTTGGAGGGAAACAACTCTGGTTTTAAAAACAGCTGCTCCTAATAAGCAAGGTGTGGATACACTTTTCAACTAAAGGCAATTTCAAAAATATGACACAAGATAATATTGAAGAGAGAATAATTAGTCAGTGCATGTTACCATATTTCAAGTCTAAAGCTACAAAGTGTTTATCCTCCTCTTCTAATAATTAGGGGTCCCTCTGTCTCCCCTCAAATCTTTCAGCATGGATGATGAGTAGAAATTAAGATGTTTCCTCGCTGTCAGTGAGCAAATTGAAGAAACAGAATTATTGAATCGAGATAACATTTTAAAAGCTTTTCTCTCCCTCTTTCTGGCATTTCAGGACAGAGTCTGGGCTACGGCTTTGTCAACTACATCGATCCAAAGGACGCAGAGAAAGCCATCAACACGTTAAATGGACTCAGACTTCAGACCAAAACGATCAAGGTAACTGACACCATGTCCAGCTAAACAGGTCAAATTATAAAACATCCTAATTGTATCCTACCAGCTGCATATTTAACAAAGCAGTGCTGCAAAATATAAAACTGAATTTCTGGATAGTGATTAATAAAATCACACTGATTGTATAAAATTGTGACTGTTAATGCAAAACCTGAAACATACGGCTGCTGTTTTCCTTCCCAGAGCCCTTGTAGATAGTTAGTGAATGAGTCGGAGGGCGAGATGAGATTAACATGCATGAGCTTCAGAAGTAAAAAGACCATCTAAATCAAAGAGACACACTGAAAAGCTTGTGACTATGGCTGATATGCTAATTACTTTCTAAATGTCAACATGTTAAGGTAAAATTATATATATACACCGGTATCTCTGAGAGAAAGGGAAGAAACATGTCAATCATCGCATGTTTTCCAAAATAATTGAGGGCTCTGTTATTGCATTTTAATGGCATGACTAATGTGCAGGCTTGTTGGTGGTTGTCACAGAGGTAAGACAGATAATTCAGTGCCAGTTCTGCGTTGTACCTCCTCCAAATGTGTTTTGAAGACTAAAAATTAGACTTCATGAGCAGTTGTTTTTACATATGGTTAACATCAACGTCATCAGTCTTCCTCCCTGATCTTCTTCACTCCTCTCTCGCATCCTCCACCATCGCCTCCTCTGCTCTGCGCCTGCTGATATGTTGTTGCTTTTAAGCTGGACAGTAATCTGCTCGCTCTGTGGTAATCCCCGGATTCCCGCTTTTATGTCATCTGATCTAATCTAATCTGATCTAATGTAATCTAATCTAATCTAATCTAATAGGATGGGATTATTCTTTAGTTGTGAATGGAGAGTCCCTGTGAGAATCCTTCCGTTCCATAAACAACGTGCACAGCCTGACCTCGCTTTGGTTCAGCACAGCATCCTGACTCTTATCTAATTTATGCCTGAGAAAAAAAGAGATTTTTTGCATGTATCATTTCTTAGTAAATGTGTTTTTTAACATATTGATTTTGTTTGAGTTGGGTGATATTTTGACATGTTTAAGAATATTGTCTGTGCATGTTAGTTTTGATAGTTGACTAAGACTATTCTGTGAAACCACTACTAGCCAACACTGTGCAATGTATGATATAATAATTATTCACCTGTGTTTTTCGCACGGTGCAGCTATAAAAAATGGCAATGCATCTACAGCTGTTATGCAGCTGGGGGCGCCCTAAGTAATTGTTGACAAGCCGCAGTTGTCCTGCATGTCTCTAACACTGTGCAGTGGTTGGTGCCAAAGCAGAATACATTAAGAAAAAGCCAGAGGTAGAAGGAAACGTGACTGTACTTCCTAGTGCCCGACTACAACCGTCAGTGTGGAAACACTTTACAAGAGCAGACATATATATTTTTAAACAGTCATTTTTCACAATATGCCATGCTTGATAAAAAAAAAAAAAGTATTGAAGGTATTTAGAGAAAGAGTGATTTCTGTCATCCCTGCAACAAAGCACTAAAATTATGACTGCAATCAAACTTTTTCTTCAGCTCAGACAAGCTTGCTGGGGGTTTAGTCAAAACAGGTTGCAGTTCATTTGCAAAAAGCCTCACAGAACCTATTGAGGACTCTGTTGTACTACTTCCCCCTAAGTTGGTCATGCCTGCATTAATTTAGCCTTTGCAGGATGTTTTTGATATCAGACAAATGACAAAGAATGCTGTTGTTCATTACCAGGAAACTGTTCAGAAAACATATGATCAAAACAATACAGAGCAGTTCAGCCAACTTGAGGATCTATGAGAATATATGTTTTCAATATATAGACTTGAAAAAGTTGAAGGTTATCCATGAAGCATGAAATTCATAAGGCCCTTATTGAATATAGTAGCCTGAGTTACAGATACTCACTTTCACACTGTAATGGCAAGAGGTTGCCTCAAGTTGTTCCTGAGATAAAGGCGGTTTTTGTAATGGCAGAAGACAACTCTGCATCTCTGTCTGGCGCTATCACTCTTTCACACTTCATTTCCTCCCTCCCACTACCCTCTTTCCTTGCTTTCTCTCTCCACAACAGACTGAAATACCCTAAAGGTAACAAGGTAAATTAAAAGGCAGCACGGTAATTCTAAAATTAAGTTTGGCGCTCTTTCATGTCACACCCTTCCCACACTCTGCCACTACATTTGTGAGGAAACGCTTGGCCCAGAGATTCGCATGCTCCCGGGCGATGTGTCTCTCTGTAGTGTGTTTGAGTTGGTTTCGCTGCTGCGGTTTCCTCCACCATGACACCTCAGATTTTGTCAGCGATGCTGCTTTCTTATTGAGGCGTGAGGGAAAGCAGCATGCCAAAGGTGAGAGGAGCGCACAGTGACATGCATGCACGTAAGCTCACACACTTTTTTCTAACTTTCCTGCGTGCACACGCTCACACACGCTGTTTCACACATGCAGCACACCACACTTGTACACAATACCGCTCACAGCTCGAGGAGGTGTTGATGGATTAGACATCTGGAGTTGGCTGACAAGGAGAGAAAATGAGGGAGAGCTGCACTGAGAAGAAAAGAGGAGCAAAAAGAGG
>JAPZDY010000021.1:16628139-16646832 GCA_029783645.1 Ctenochaetus hawaiiensis | reverse complement strand
GGAAGAGAGAAAAAGGTTTAGTGAGGCAGCATGCAGGAAGGAAGCAGAAAGAAAAGACCCAGGCAGCGAAAGAAGAGAGCTGCAGAGAGGAAGAGGAAAACAGAGGAGCTGAGCAGAAAGGCCAGAGAGGGAGATGAGTGAAAGAAAAGTGAGACATGGGGAAAGCCAGCTGTTCCCAATCCCATTCTCCCACCGTAAGACTTCAGCAAGATTTCCATGCTGTTGCTCAAGGATATGACTGCATATCCACCATATTTGCCTGACTTTAACCTTATTTGATGGCTTATGTCTCCACATGTCAGAGGTAATGAAAGTACTGCAAAGGAAAGCAGCTCCAGTCAGCAGCAGTAGTAATGGGATTTAGCAAAATCAGGTCTACACATGAGGATGTTGGGGATTTCATTTGACAAGTAAAAGTTCACTGGTAGAGAGCTTCTACTGGGAGCTGCACAGTACAACCAGTTATTCAGTTCTTGCCATTTGCACCATTCAAGATGTCTGTTGTACACAGTATGTTCAAGGTATGAGAGTGTACACTGTGTGTATGTGTGCAGACATGTTAATATACATGTGCCTGTGCATTAGCGTTATAGTATGTGTGTGGAGGAGGGGGCAGAGTGTGACAGTGAAGATCTGTGTGAAATTGTGTGGGTGAGTGGTAACATGAGGAAGTCTTTTTATTCCCTCAGTGAGATTGCTGACCAGAAAGGTGTTGCAAGGGTAAGAATGTAATGGGTTAACGTAGATGGTCACATGTGCTCTAATAGCAAACTATGTTCAAGTCAAAGAGGATGCTGAGGCAGAATACTCAATCCTAATGTTTATATTTGAAAAAATGCAGGAGAGATGTAGATGCTCTGCTGTAGAGAGTATCGTAAAAAGGTTTTAAACATGCTGTACACTTGCTCAAAAAAACTTAACAGTGAAATCCATTCATCAGGGTTCACAAGGCTAAACAGCACTTGGTGAAAAGCTTTTGGTAAGCTGGTCATTGCCGATGTGTGTTAATTAAAAAGACAACTGAAGAAAGACATTTGCAAACACAACATATTGACGCTTGCATTTTTTATTCATTCACATTTAACCTAGAGTAGAGCTTCAAGTCAATAGGGTGAATGGTCAGGGTCCTTTCATATTAATCTTGTTTTTCTCCTACTATCTGAGCTGTCTTTCAAAGTAAAACAAGTGTGGTTTCCACTCAAGGGAACAAAGTTTGCTCTGCTTCCCTCAGAAAACGACTCATGTGTTATCTCTCCAGTGTTTTAGGAAGCTAAATCTTTTCTTGACAGTCATTATTCCCACAGCTAGATGTACTAAGAAAACAAAGTCACATTTTCCTTCCTGGGGGTCCAATGACCCACACCCCTGCCGATCCAAAACATGCATGCACACTAAATCCGGTTCCTCTTGCAGTTTAATCTTGTTTAGATTTAAGTCTCAGCAGGAAGTTAATGAGTAATAAAGCACTGGAGCTCCAGTTTATTTATACAAGCTCTAAGACTCTGTCTGCTCCCACAGGTGTCATATGCACGACCCAGCTCAGCCTCCATCCGAGACGCCAACTTGTATGTGAGTGGTCTGCCCAAGACCATGACCCAGAAGGAGCTGGAGCAGCTTTTCTCCCAGTACGGACGCATCATCACCTCCCGCATCCTTGTTGACCAGGTCACAGGTATCCATGGGGCAGCGCCTCCTCTTTCTTTACACTTTACACACATGGTGAGCCAGACACTGAGTACACACACTTATACTGGATGGGTTTACTGATACACCATGATTATAAGGTGATTGTAAAGTTTGTTCAAAAACAGTCAGCCTTTCTGTTTGTGGTGTGGTCATGTAGATATTTGATGTTTCACACACATCTGTAATATTAGGGGTCCACCTGTTAAATTTGAAAATTACATTTCATTTATAGATTTAAGTAACTTCTTTTCGGAAAGGTATGACATAAAATCAAGTGTAACCAGTTTCACTGGTCTGTATTTTATTTTAGCTCCATTTGTTGGTGATATTCACACTAAATGTGTTGGACTGAACTTGCCTTCTTTCACCTTAACATACAAGTAGTGTAAGTAAATGACCAAAATGAAAAGCTTTGAAATCATTGACAAAGACACTGTAGACTGACTTAAGAAAATGCAGTATCGGAAAAATGATCATAACTTGGTACTTTTCCCATTACTGCTCTCCCACATGTGATTCTGAAGTAACAATATAATTAATTGATAGTCAGTGAAAATGTGTTGTGATGAGCTGATAATGTGTTATTTTACAAATATTTAAAAATCTGTACTTTCACAGCTGTTAAAGAAAAGACGTCTGATGCAATACAACTCACTGATACACTGTAACTGCATTAAATGACAGTTTCATATTTTATGATTAGATATGACACATGATTTTATATTCACTGCATCTTGACACGTGTAGCTGAAAAATAATCCTGCTCATGTTAAAACGCATTGATTTGAACCATATCTTCCGGCCTTGTTGTCTACCAGGCTCTGTCTAGTATGTGAGTGACCTTAATAGGCGATTTTTCTGACCAGGGCCCCAGCTGAGGGTGCTGTGGTAAAAACAATGATTACATGAGAGGCACAAGCTGTGTAATACACATGCTCAATTACACATTCCACTACATCCAAAACACAGGAATGAATCACATCAGCCCATTGTGTTGCAGAAGAACCCCTCCAGCGTGTCTCTTAGATCCATTTCAGGGGTTGTGTGTGTGCCTACAGGCTGCAACCTGCTCCAGTGTTATGTGCAGTGTGTACTGATGAAGCAGAAAGGGAGCAGCATGCTGTAAGCCACACTCATTTGCCTAAGCAGAATAAATCACTGCTGGCGGTGAAGTGCATGCCTGTCTGTACACACTGAGCAGATGAGGAGAGAGAGGACGAGGAGAGAGGGGGAGAGCAGAGGAAAGGGAAACAAAGAAAAGAAGAAAAGGGGAGTGCCGACAAGAGTGGAGAAGGCAGAGAAAATAGAAAGAAGAGCAAGAGAAGCGTGGATGAGCAGAGACGTGGGGAGGAGAGGAAATGAGAAGAGCGAGGAAGGGAAGAGAGAGGTGGGGAGAAAACGCTAGGGCCATTTCTGCCCTCATCATCACACATTTAGATGAAGGGGGCACATCTCTTGGCGATCTGTTTTTACTACCTGTCATACCACCATGCTCCTTAAACTCAAGGGACTCCTTAATAAGCAACAGACACAGAACACACAGAAACACAAGCACATCTGTTCAACTACAGCCTAATGCACATCTCTGATTTTGTAGCTTCCCAGCTCAAGCCACATGCCATGAATAAAACACATCTGAACACAGTTGGTGCTGGTTTTGACGCATTCACCATGTGTTCATCCTTGACAGGCATGCAGCGGAGCGTTCTCATGAGCATGTCATAATAAAGTGCTGCAGCAGGTTTCCAGCATCGGGAATAACACCTAAAACACCCAGATTAAAGGAAAATGCTTACTTGAGAATATTATTTCACGTAGTTGTTGCTTTCATGTCCTGAGATTTAAAGCTCAAAGGATCATCATTCACACATTTCTTTTTTTAAACAGTATTAGGTCCAGTGAATTTTGAGGTCACTCTTTGGGGCCTGAGTACAGTTTACAGCATTTTAGTGCTGCAATGTAGTTTTTATACACATAACACTCAGCTTTGTATAAGTGTTTATTTGCAATGATTTGTATTAAAAAAGTATTAAAACAAGGCAGAACCATTAAAATTAGGTAGCTAACTAGTGTTGATGGGTAAAGCTGTGAGCACAAAAGGGTCAGTTAAAGCTTTTGTAAATAGAGATAAAAGGATTTAATTAACCTGGACCAGTTTGGGAAATTGCTTGTTCAAACTGTGATACTAACAACAATAGCAAAATCAAATATTTACAGTGATGAATATCAGCCTAGTATGGTATAGCTTCTGGAATTTCACAAGGGTTTTCTGTGCATGATGTTTTTGTTTAATTTCTAATCATACTTCGCAGCGTTTTAATACAAAAGCTCAGTCCAGCTTTAGGGAAAAACTCTTCCCTCTTCTCATACAGCACACTGTCTGTTGAAGTATTTTTTCTTAAACTGCAAAGCATGTACAGAAAATGACTTCTGATTAAATTTAATTACTTCAAATTACACACTAAACCCGACCCATTTAATGTAATGATGCTTGTAAAATCTACTATTGGCTTGTCTTTGAAGTCGTGACATGACACCTTCAGTAGAGTACGACAGCTTGTGACGTCACTTGTCTTCAAACAAATCGAAATACTTAAGTTTTGAACCACGGTCAGGCCCCCAGTTTTTCTCTTGTAGCATGTAAACAATGGATTTATTACTGGTCAGTACATTCCTTTATACACAGAGCAGGAGGTGTTCAAACACTGTCAGCCTGCTAACACCTTCAACTTCATTAATTGCTGTCCTGACTACCACCCTTCCTACAACCCACGTATCTGCTTTAAGTGTGAAATATACAAAGATTCACACATACATACAGTATATGCGCACACATCCACAAACACAAATGATAATAATGCGAGAGAGATGTTCTGCAAGGTGTCCCCGGGGGGATAAGGATCAGCAGGAGAAATGTTAATGATCAATTAGATGTTAGAGTTGCTGGTGATTAAAAACATAGAAGACTTTAGAAGGGCCCTGAGAGTAGTGTGCTAGCATCATCTTTTTCTTCTCACAGTTACTGTACAGGCATATACACACACACACACCCACACTTTTGCTGCCATTAAGAGAGAAATGGGCTGCAAATTAAAACTCTCCTGTGACTGCCAAAAATGTAAGTACAGAACAAGAAAAGTAGAGGCAGAGAAAGATGGAAAAAGACAGAGACAGGTTTGTGGTGTGTGTCAGACTGGGTTGAGGTCCAGAAAGTCCCAATATGGTTATTTGGTGACAACACTGAAAAAAGTCCCTTGATAGGAATAAAATATAGTGATTGTTACAGTCAAGTTTTGTGTGCTGTGTCTTTTTAAACCTCAAGTCTCACTGTATTTTGTTAATATGACATTATTACCATGGTGACTTGAAGTATGCTGCAGGTCATCAGTGTCGCCATATTTATCAAATTAGGGACCTAATCAGTGCCTGAATTCCAATACACAATGTAATCAACTGTCTCTACTTGAGACACACACCCAAATGCTAACCCTAACCCACAGAAGGCTTTAGAGAGGAGCCATGCACTGGCTGAAATACTAAGAAACAGCAGTGCTATGTAAAGTTGTTGAAGGAATGGATGTTCTCCAGTGACCACTGGCAGATGGGCTGATGATCCCCAGCTCCTGCTCGCCTAAATTGGGAACATGAAGTCTGTTCTCTAAATGACCTCCTCATCAACAGGATGCACCCTGCAGTCACTCTTCTGTTCATGGAGACAAGAAGAAACTTTAAAAACATCACTGTTAGCATCATTCACAGTCAGAGGCAGCTGAAACAATATCCACTAAAACTGCCAAATTGCCCCAGAGACTCAGGGAGCGAACACCACATTAACTTGACAAGGATATCTCTCCATCTCTTCCTCTGTCCTCTCGCCCTCCGCTCCCTTCCTCTGCCCATCGATTCCTTCTGAATGGATGAGCATATTTTGTCTCTTTATCAGTACAAATAGTGCAGGCCGGATCCTTCCTCCTTCTTTCTTTTCTAACCTTTAGGGAAGGCAGTCTGGCCGTGATCTTGTGCTCTGACAGCTGGTTTGGACTTGCTTCAAATTGAAATAGATATAATATCAGAGACAGCTTATGATCGATCGTTGGCTATTCCTTGTTCTCCATCCTGGACCTGTGCGTGAGCAGAGGTCAATGCTTACCTGATCAATGACTGCAAATACAATTGATCCACATACTTGGCCTCTACAAACGCTAGCTCTGATGTAAAACTAAATTGCTCCTCAGTGTGTGTGTGGGTGTGGGTGTGTGTGTGTGCAAGGATTGGCTGTGAAAAGGCTGATGTTGAGTTCCTTCATGCGGGATGGAAGGTAGTAATGGGAAAGATTCCCATGGTAACAAGGCACAAGCATCCATGGCATCATAAAACTCAAGATGGTGAATGCCAGTATTACTATTAAGGGTTTTGCACACTGAATGAATTGTTATCTGGCATAGAGCTCCAGTTGTACTTCTGGCAAGTTGTTTGTAATCAAAATAGCATTAAAATGAAGGTTGAGTTACCTTGAAATTTGCTGATTGGAGGCATCCATGTTTAAAAGCTTTTCAGACATTTTAGTGTTATTTACTGCCAGGTTGTACTCTGTATACTTGAGCTCGTGGAGAAAAAAATCTCTGTTGCTCCTCCAAGATAAAAAACATTACATTGTTTGAGGAGTTCAATACACAAACATGCTGCATCACAAATATGCTGCCAGGAGCACATGATGTGCCTGTTTAAGTTGAATTTGTGTTTATGGAGGTGTTGACAGTCCAGTCATGTCGTGTTTGGTGTGCATAACGTAATACATTTTTATTTGAAATCAGTGATCGACGCGAAACGGCTGTGTGCAGTCACTGACTCTGAAACTAAAAAAACTGGATAATGTTTACATGTACAAATAATGTGCTGCTGCCAAAATTGTCTGAGGATTACTTGCTCGATGATTGCCTGATATCTAAGTTGTCAACTTGTTAAACTCTGTATCTTTCTGACACTGTTTCCACCCTAACATTTTCCATGGGACTGGAAGACTGGATTTTCCCTAACTAGTCACTAAAGATCATCGTACATCATATCCGGAAACACCAAACAAATTAAAGTCTTTAACTGGTGGATGACAGGCTGCAGGTCTGGCTGTGCTTTGTTTTGGCTCATTGCTTTTTCAACATGGTGGCTAACTTACAAACTTTCTCAGATTATAGCTAAATAGTACACTTAAGTATGTTTCTACAAACCCTTGAGGTGAGAAATACGCAATGCAGTAACAGAGGCTTGATTCATATTTATCATCACCTAGTTTGACAGTTTCATCCTTGGTTTCAGTGTGCATTCATTTTTTTCCTAGAATGGCAAAGGCCTCCTGTCTCTGGTGCAACCTAGAAAAAACATGTGGTCCAACATACACCTTCACAATGCTTCACAACCAAATGACTACAGCATGACACATTAGCCCCACCCATGGCTCTGACTGGCTAATCGTTAGCCCCTGCTGTGCTCATTTGACTGCACATTTTGGGACAAGAAACTCCTGATACATGTTATATCACCAGACTTTGCAGAAATCTGTCAACTAAACTCAGTCAAGTGGGTGTTTCAATGTCTGTATCCAGGCGAGCTTTGCTACTCGTGTCTGTAAAATTTAAACAAAGCCATTTGAGCAAAAAGTGAAATAACACTTAGCCTGATCTTGGAAAGAAAGTCAGAAAGTACACAGCTGTTTCCACTTGTAATTTTGTATTTTAGGAAAGCGAGACAGACGTAAACAGATTGTAGAGAGTCAAAAGTGACCTCAGAAAGTCATAACTGAATGGCCTCATGTCTGTTTGATACAATGACATTTGTGAAAAAATGTTGGAGCTTGATGTTAGTTGCTAATGACTGACTCAGATATAAAGTTTGCATTATTGTGCATTACAAGAACGCACTTGCATTGACTTTTCTCCAGTATTTGCCCTGCTACTTTTAGATGACTGTAGAAATTAAATCAACTGAAGGGAGAGTTAAAACATCGTCTACAAAAACAATGTGGGTCACAGAGAGTCACAGTATAATTAAGTAGTCTACAATAGACAGTTTTCTCTCTATAAGTGCATTGATTATGTCTGTTTGGTGTGGATTTAAATGTAAATATTGGTTGGAAATTTTTTTCTTATTCTGTAGTTCCACATTTTTGTCAGCTGTTTAGTTTGCCCCTACAGGTGAAATCACCAATTTATCAACTCAAAAATCATTAGTGTGATGTGACATTGAAATCAGATCAAGCCCTCTTCCTCTCAGTGCACCATCAAAGCCTGTTTTTAACCAAACACCAACATTTTACTGTGCTGCCTCATCTGCATGGACCTCTCATCTCTTTTGCCTCTCCCTCCACTTTTGTGCCAAACATGCTGCGCTGGGTACAAAAATACCAAAACAACTCGCATTTCAAGGTCAGAGAAATGCTACTATATAGTGCTGCTTGTGGAGCCCTAGAAGTCAGAAAACTTTACTCACTGCCAAGGTTCGACGAGAACAGTTTTGTTTACAGACTTTGGTTAACTCTTGTACTCACATCATTCACATTTTCACTGTTTTTTCTCAAAGGAATTACCCTTCCCAGAGCTCCAGACTAACTTAGCATTGGTGTAACATTGGTGTATCCTACAGAATATTTTAGAACATTGAACTACAGCGTGACACATTCAATTTTTTTCCATCTTGCCTGCAGAACTGATAAGTTCTTTGGTAATAAATAGACAATTTACATAAATATCAATGTGCTGTTTTGTTTTAAAGGAAAATGTCAAAGTGAGGTTGTGTTCTTAGAGAAAGTCATTTCCTTTACTTTTTAAAAAGTATGCTGTAGCACCTTCTGAAATAAATATTTCAAAAAAAACATGAATTTAAAGTTTGAAGTTATTGCTAAAATAACTGTTTTCCCATTTCTTGCAAGGATACAGGCTCTTTGTGTAGCACACGAGCATTTATGGTGAACAAGAGAATTTGCTTTGTCTTTATCTGGTTATTATCAATTATATTAAACAGTTTTTAAACTTCTAGGATGCTGATTATCACACACAAAACCTTGAGGTGTTTTGTTTTCAAGTGTCCCTTAGTCCAGTTAACAGACATCAGGGTCAAACAGACCCATGGAGAGAGCTCATCGAGTAACTGCTATTGCTGCTGATGTACAGTGACACTTGTGGGCAATTTGACATTAAGATTTTTGATTCAGTTGTAGCTCTTTATTACAAAATAGATGTGACAACAGCTCAGAATATGAAGGTTTGGTAAAGCTGTGTTTTTATAAACTATGATAATCTGGTAATGGATCACCTTTCTCGCCAATGACAGGGTGCTGTCTCAGTCCCTCCTCCTCTCCCTGAGGCAGATCAGCAGAAACAACAACTGTGTATGAATTGAGAAAGGGGTTGATACACTTTTGTGACTTTTTTGAATTGCTGTGGTGGCCCACCACGGCATCATGTTACCTACTGAAATGCAGTTTTTCATGTGTTGTGCAATAATGATTGTAAAAGAAAAAAGAAGGGGCAAATTTGCAAGGTGTATTGATACACCTGATTATAAAATTAAGTTGCACCAGCTCAAAATGTTTGCAACCTGGAGTCCTGCTTCCTCTGCGCATTTGGTATGTTCTCCTCTCTCTACACTTGAATAATGGATGTTCCCCCTCAGACTGACACCACACCGAATCCCTGTTGTCTCCTTATTCAGTAGCAGAGAGCAGAATGGTCAAGGTAATACATACGGAGAGCCACACCTCTAGATGGCATCACTGCAGCCTTGACTCATACTATTATCTCTCATCTTTCTGCCTTAAGCTTTTATTTCCCCATAATCTTTAGAATGCGTACTGTCTCTGCTGTAGCCAACACACATGCACACATAGCCACATATAGATATGCACATCGATACATGCACGCACGCACACACATCAGACAGATGGTTGAAGCTCTGCTCTGACAAAGGCTAAAGCACAGGGCACCTCCACTCTTCAAAGTCTCTTCGTCTCTCCTCTCGCTGCTTTTTCAAACACCATCTGTACCCAGGAACACTAATGTTACTTAAAACAAGGACATTGCATTCTCCCCGTAATTAGAAGACAGCAGGAAGAGGGTTTTCTTTTTGCTTCTGCCATATTATAAAGCTTTTGGAAAGGCGAGTCGAATCATTTGATTCGGTTGGCACAATATAGCTTCTCAAGTGAAAGATAAAAGGACGGGAGATGGCACAGCAAAGTACCTGGAAACATTTTAAGATTTTGCTTATGCATGCGTGCATAGGTGCATGTTTCTACCTTTGCGAGTGTATGGGCCTGCTTACAGGAATACAATGCATTAGACGTGTGAAAGCGTGTGTCTTTTATAACCCAGCAGCCAGGTTTCTCACCACTTTCGTCTCTTCTGGTCCCTCAGAGGAGCAGTCATTTCTCTCTGTCAGTCAGTCAGTGTTTGGGGAAATGATAGTGGGTTTTAAAGAAAGAGCGGCTTTGTTTGGGCAGGAGCAAGCAAGAATAGCACTGTTCCCTTTCATCATCATCCTTTTACTGTCACCTCCTAACATTCTCCTCTATCACCTTCTCTCCTTTTGTCCTTTTCTCCCTTACTCCTCGTTTCCACTCTTTCCCTTTCTCCTTTTCATTCCTGCCTTGCCCGTACCCACCCTCAGCACTCGCTTCTCGTCCCCCAACCTCTCTCCCCTGGCATCCCCCCCTCTCCTGCCCCTCAGATTGAGGTAGCATGTTATTAGTAAGGCAGCCAATGTGCCTGTCGGTGTGTGTTAGAGAGAGATAAGCACAGGTAGAGAGACTTACATAAGCCTCTGTTGATTACTGTGGAGGAGAGGGAGAGCAGAAAAAAGAGTGAGAAGAAGGGAGAGAGAGAGTGAGAAAGACAGATTGCTGTACCTTAGTAAGTACATTGTGCTCTAATGTTGCCTGTATGGCTGGCTGGCCATTGATAAGTAGCCCAGGCTTCTGGGGCTGGTTGAAAGGACAGTCATTAGTTTGGACTGCAGCTTGGCAGCTTGCTTCATAGATTGCAAGTTAGTTTTTGTTACAACGTTTAACAGGGGAAAAACAAACTCTCACTCTCAAAGTTAAATATGATCATATGGATGACAGGAGTAATAAAAAACAGTAGAATACATTGTGTGTAGTGTAGATTCACAGTGCAGATCTTTTTATTTTGAACTATTTTATTCATTTAATTGGCAATTTTTTCTCTCAGATAAAAATCTGGATTGTATGTTTAAGGATACAGCTGGCGATGTTCTTTTTTTCTTTATTTAATCTTATGAGAAGAATGTACCAGCAACTCGCTGATCCTATTGACAAATGTTGCCCAAAGCCTGATATAGCTTGTTCCTCTGTGCCATAAGGGTTTCACAGAATAGTTGACAGTTCCACTAATCAGCAGTGTGTATCATTGTAAACTAACTGTTCATCTTTAGTCATGGTAAAGCAGTAGCTAGAAAGCCTTCTGTTCCCCCTACAAGAGAGTGAGAACTGCCGTCAAACAGCATCTCCAGCTCAGACAAGTTTGCTTGGAGGTTATTCTAGTCAGATCGCAGCTCATTTGCAAACAGCTCTCAGAGCCATTGAAAACTCTTTACTCTTCGTGTTGGTTGGTCCTGCCTACATTAGTTCACCTTTAACTGGTTTTATTTTATGTATTGAACATAAATTGATGATTGTTTTAGGATGAAATAAATACTTTTCTAAGGATTAATGGACTAGTTGATAGCGTTTTAGTAGAAGCTGATGAGTTTTTGAACTGTGAATTTTCAACTGTGCCATAGACTTCTATTGTTTTTCAACTACTAAGAACACAACAATGAGCCACACTGTCATGCTATTTCTTCATTACCATAAAAATATGCACACCATGTGGAAAACCCAACAAAGATAAAAGTAAAGACATATATAATTTTGCTCTGTCTTCCAGTCATTTTGTATTATACCAGTGATTTGATATGAGAAGACAACTTCAGAACACATTAGCTATAACAGTTACAGAGTATCCAACACATCATGTGATGTCTGGTGAACCGTGTGACATAAAGATATTTTCAGCATTAGCAGCCTTGTAAGGAATTATCTTTAAAATCAAAAGTCAGATGCTTTTTAAAATCTAGTTTAAGTTTATCTTTGTTTATTCCACTGGAATGTCATTACACTACAATAAAGAGCTTTTCTGCCACCCTACATGGGAACAATAAAAGTAAAACAAAAATAAAAGAGTAATTGTTTGTTTTGCAGTTTGAGACACACACACATTTTAACGGGGTAGTAAGGAAAAGATAAGCAAAGCAAAAACAAGAAAAGAGAGAAGAGTGGAGAGTCTGATCAGTTCAGCAAAATAATCATTAATGTCTGTTTGTACATTGTTACAAACCCTGTACACCTACATCAGTGTTTGTTCACATTTCACACCACCATTAGATGTATTTCCTGCACACTCTTCTCTTCTAGAGTGATACTGAACAAAGTAAAAGAGTGTTTCTCAGTACAACCTTCAACTGTGACAGAGGGCCTACCTCCTCTGTGTCTGCCTCTTCACTACCTGACCTGATAGTCACTTACTATTATTCCCACCTTGAACCTTTGAACAAGTGAATTTGAGGGATGATTGATAAGTTCATGGCCCACAGCAAAAGAAGTCAATTTTGGAAAACCCAGCACATTAATTTTTAACATAGCCTTGTCCTACATTTATACTCATAGTCCAGCGTTGATGGAGCATAGATATTGAATCTTCAGGAAGTGGAAGCAGTGATTTTCATCTTCACTGTCAAAATGGTGACCACTCAGCTCCCTCTTCTTCTTGGGGAAGAGGTAGTATCTGAGGGTGCTAATTCAGATCAGATGTTGGACAAGTTCAAATTCACATACCTGGATAACTAGATGAGGGTCAATATTGTCCATTTTCTCAAGCAAAACTGACTTGCTGCTTAATATTACTACAGACAGAAATATCACAAAAGTTATTGCCTTAGAACTTTCTGCATAATCTCTGAATGAGTCATACTGCATGTGAATGTAACAGAAACCCATCTACTACGACCTAAGGCCATGAACTTATCAATCACCACTTATATGTTCGTTATATGTACAGAAACACACACTTGGCCACCTCACCTTTCTTACCTCCTTAGATGGCTTTTATAATAACTTAAGGACAAGGGTAGTTGTTGGTGCATACCTAAATCAAATTTACACTAAGAAAAGTTCAGTCCCTCTCTCACACACACTCACACACAAACACACTCACATACATACATACATACATACTCTGAAATCTGTTACAGCCGATTGCAAATGATCATGGACAAATCTACTCCTCTTCTCACACTTCACTGTCAGTAGCACCTCTTCAGCTTATCACTTAAGAATATATATGTGTGTGTGGTTTGGTGTGCATGTGCATGTGCGTGTGTGTGTGTGTGTGTGTGTGTGTGTGTGTGTGTGTGTATGTGTGTGCATGTGTGTATGTGTTTGTGTGCCATGCCTTCATCAGTATGCCAAGCATTTCTCTTAGAGCCCTCCAGCCAAAACCAACTCAGGAGCAGCTCAAGGCCAAACAAGTGTAAGGATTAAAGGACAAATACAGTCCTCTCTTCTCCCCTCTCGTCTCAGCGGAGGAAGTGAATGAGCATTGCTCTCCTCTTTCTTAACTACCGCTGAGGTGCCCTTAAGCAAGGCCTTAAAAGCAGCAGACTGTTGTGCAATTGGGCAAATTCCTGCTATCAAGGTGATGCATGGTGTTTTAATAAAGTTTTAATGTTTACAAAAATAACAAATCTTAAAGCTACAAATGCCCTTTACCAGCTGCAGTAACTGACAATATCTCCAAAACAGCTCTCCCTAGAGACGCAGCAGTGACCCTGGTTTTACCTCACATACAGCACATGCATGGCAACTACAGTTATAAATGAAGAAAACCGCAGGAACAGCAATGGTTGTTGTTTGCACTGTGTATATCCCATTAGAATTGTTGTTTTTCTGCTTCTGACAAGCTAATTAAGACGTACAGGTAAAGTTGGCACAAGAGGAAGTAAGGAACAGGAAACTGTGAAAGCCTGTCAGGGGAGCCAGAAAACGTAAAAAATGAGAATAAAACAGAATAATTTACACTGAATAGGAGTTAATGAGATCCTCCACCAGCCAGAGGGGGAAATGTTGTGGTTCAGGTCTTTGCATGGTAGAATGTGTTTGGTCAGTTAAGACTGTGTCGTGAGGGAAAGTGAAATTGTTCCTCTGTGTCCATGTTGATTTCATTTCAAGCAAAATGTACAGTAGTGGCTATCATTTTCATTTTCTACCCATTTTTTTGCAGAAAAAAAATGTCTATGCCTCTGGAAAAGGTAAAATGATAGTGTTTGTCGTAATTGTATTTCTAAAAGCTGACTGCCAGCAAGATTGACATATTACATCATTTTAAACAGCTCGAAAAGCAACTCTCTGTGAATTGTATTCTTAGGGTCATGATTCAATTTGAAATTTGAGAAACTCAGAAATCTGAAACTCAGAACAAAGAACAAATTCATTTTTCTATCAAATAAATAAAAAACAGGTCACTATTTATAATGTTTCGCTCCAGTACACGGTGTGTCAAACTATTCCCTGGTGTCCTCGGTCCACTAAAGTGCAATAAAAACTACAACTGGCTTTTAAGATAAATAATCTGCAGCCTTTTAATTTTAAAAAGTTACCAGCGTTAAAGAATAAATTAATTTGAAAGCTTTTTCAGTCTTCTTTCTATTCTTCCTCAACAAAGGAGGGGAGCGCTTAGCTGTGTTATTAACATTATTTCTCCAGCAGTGGAGAGCAGCCTCTCTGCTGCTCTGTTAGCTCAGAGTAAAGCCTTCGTGGTACAGGACCCTGAGCGAGTGCAGGGTTTTTGAGGTGAAACAGAGTGAGCATAGTTATTTTCTTCACCTCAGAGTTGGTTTAATTTTTGTTCTTGCCGCAGTGTGTGTTTATCAGTCAGACTCATTTGTTAAAGCTAATAGCTGCTCCGCTTTGTTTATGTTATCGTTAGTCTCTGAGTGATGGTGTAGAAAGTTCACAATATACTTTACCCCTGACTTGCAAAGTAGTTAATTTACTAATTACATTAAAAAAGCTTGTAGACACTGTCTTTTTTAAATATAAAAATATTAAGAGTTGCAAGAAACTCGAGTGTGTGTGTGCTTTGATTTGTCTGGGTGCCGCACTGTCCTCACCTTCTATGTTCCATCAATATCACATTATTTACTCATATTTAGGAAATTGTTTTTTCATACTTTTTAATCAATTTTAATTTATGGGAGATTAGAGGAGAAGATAAGAATCACCCTTTTATTATCACTATTATATAATAGATACAATATGCTTGGTCTGAAATTATAATAATTAAAAGGACTCATGAGACTTTTTTCATCAATAATTGGCTTTCAAAGAGTGTTTTTTTTTTTTTTTTTGCAGCTTGGCTGGAAAGTAAATAACCTTGTGCTGCCTGTGTCCTGGAGAGAAAAAAAGAGAACAAAAAGGGATGTGAGATGGTCAAGGTGCTTCTCAGAATAAAAATTCAGAGGCGCAAGTATCATGAGACAAGCCAACAGGACGTATAAAAAAGAGATAGGGAGAGGGATGGCATGTACAAAAATGTGGAATAACAATAAGGAGGGTTTTTATGTGAGAGAAAGAGACTGCACACAATGATGCTCAAACACAAAATTCCCCTCTTTCTCACAGCCTCTCTTTTATTCAGTCTCAGTCACACAGACATGCCTGTGTGCACACAGTATTATGTAAATAGTCTCTTCGGCAGAGTGCTGCTGTCACTGAGCGAGCATCCTCTGGGCCATCTAGGCAGCCTCATTAAAACAAGGCACAGCATCCATTAATAGATGCCGGTGTGCGCGTACACACACGTACACACTCACACATGTATACAGTCAGTAATGCACGCAGAGCATTCACAGACGCCGATAAAGGACCTCCCAGGAAGCGCATCTTTAAATGTTCCCCTCAGGTGGCAGTCAAAAAATATCTCCAAGGAAACGGCTCAAATGTCACTGAGAACAATGCATGAGGAGTGTGTGTATGGCTGACTGTGACTGGAGTATCACATGAAGGAGGAATGGACTGTACAGCTTTAAACAGACCAGTACCACAAAACAGCCCAATGTGTATGCATGTGTGTGTGTTACTACTATTAAACTCTTACTATGTTGAGTCTTGAACTATAAATCAGGACAGCAGTTTCAGTTTTAGACAGATGTGGGTTGGTGAAATCAGAATAACTAAAAACAGTGTAGATGCTCATTTTTTTCAGCTACATTTTCAAGTTAGCTTCATTTATTAAAAAAGTCGTATTGTAGTTGCAGCAGTCACCTGCAACTGGTTATTTTATCTTTATTGTATTTAGTTGGTGCCTTTGTTACATTGTAAAACTTTCATTTTTAATCCCTGTATATCAAAATACTTACTTTTCTTAAATGTTAATTTCTTTTCTTATGAGTTTTCCGATAGCTAAATAAAGAGTCTGAGTTTCTTGCCATGTGCAAAAGTAAAAAGACTACTTGGGAAAAATAGTGTTTAACATTGCTGGAGTAGGAAAACACCAAAATTAGCCAAACAGGTAGTACAAATGTATTGATCGTAGCTGTTCTCTCTAAACCCTGTAAAGTAAAAGGGGCCTGTGTTTGTTTGTGATCTGCTGGCCCCGCAGGTGGTTCCCGAGGTGTGGGTTTTATCCGCTTTGATAAGAGGATAGAGGCTGAGGAGGCCATCAAGGGCCTGAATGGACAGAAGCCATCAGGTGCCGCCGAGCCCATCACGGTCAAGTTTGCCAACAACCCCAGCCAGAAGACCAGCCAAGCCCTTCTGTCACAACTCTACCAGTCCCCCAATCGCCGATACCCAGGCCCCCTCCACCACCAGGCTCAGAGGTTCAGGTGAGTCCCAGGGCGGAACATGGAGTGTAGAGACAGGATAGGGTGGAAAATGTTAATGTTGTCACAATATGAAGATTTATATTGAATGTCATTTTAAAGTGCAGAGTTTCCCAACCTTGAGAGCAGATCCAGTCTAAGATCTTCTCATGATAATTTGGTGACTCCACTATAAAACATCCTAAAAAAAAAAAGGAAGTGACTACCCTCATGAGCAGGAGGACTTTCTGTACAACAAGTGTGACAATTACTGTGACTTCCAAGGTGCATTTCACTAAGAAACATTCATAAGTTAAAATGATCTTTTGTGCTTTGATGGCAGCAAGTGGCAGCTTCACATTGCACTGCTGAAAAAAGCTGAACAATTTGTAGCTTTAGTGAATTGACTTTCAAATTCTTGCACAATTGGAACAATTGTAAGCGTTTGGCAACCATGACATCTTATTCACAATGCAACAAGCAGGTGTTTGAACCAGCAGCTAAAGCTCATTGTAGCATTAAGAGCTATAGTGACAAAATAAAAACATTTTTTCTCATTAAAACAGTTTAAAATACTTGAAACTGTTGGCCATGACCTAAATCTACAGCATTGTCGCCTCAACCTGTAGCCATCTAATAAGAAAACTGAGTGGAAAATATACTTCCTAGAACCAGATGCTCCTCCTGCTTCTCTGCTCTATACCAGAGACATTATGATGTAACAAAATGAAACTCAAAGTGCCCCTCACATTAAAAAAGTGAAATAGGAATGGGGTCACTGTGGCCATCTGCTCAGAAGGTTGGGAATCTCCAGGTTAATGTGTTCCAGTTAAGGATAATGGAAAGAAAGCAATACACATTTATCACCAAACTTTACAATCACTAGTAGCTTTCACTTGATATCATGAATTCTGAAAGAAGTATGTCATATAATGTGGTACATTTGATAGTGTGATGAACATTTTAAAATATATCTGCACTACCAGTGTGTTTGATATTATTAAGTGAAAAACAGGATTGCTATTTGATAAGTGGTTACGAGAGACTGAATGTCATCAGTCTCGAAAACTCGATAGCAATTAATCTCGGTTTATGTGACCATAAATGCATTTAATCAAGGAAACAAGTCTGTTCTAAACAACAGAACTGATTTGGAAAACATTTGCAACGAATGCAATTTGCACTGTTCGAACAGGGGATGTAACGCCTACACATTGAGAGCATGAGTCATAGCCACGTCTGTGTATCAACAATGATGCAACTTTTCTCCTGTGAACACTTATCCCAGCCAATACGTCCTCCTTTTGAACAAAAGATGTGAGCTCTGCACCTGATGCAGGTGTCAATAAAAACAGGCCCTGTGAGTGCTCTGTGTGGGTCCACCCAGATCAGAGAGGAACTGTTCATAAGAGACTGTGGGGTTCTGTCGTTCACAACTACGTATTTCCCCTCATTTCATCATGCTGCCATCCATCCAGTACTTGCCAGAATATTTCCTGTGAGGCCTGGGCAAAAAACACGTATTTGGACATAAACATTATAAATGCTTATCAAACAAAAGAGTTACACTTCATTGTCTTCCTGACTGTAAAGCCCCAAATCTGCAGTATGCTGTCACATTGATGCAACAAACCATGATGTTGCAGTACATTTTTGTTGGTTGAATCACTTAAAATACATTGACTACATAAATATACATTTGCTGGACTTACAAAGCATAAACTAATGTATTAATACTATATAAGTCCCTGCATTATAAGCTGAAGTTATTTAAGACAGACTAATGTCTTAAATCCAATGGACAAAGAGGCAAATTAGAACAAACGAGGCCCAAATTAATTTAAGGATTTGGGTTTTAACCTTGTTTCAACTTAATTAAATTGAGCACATGTGAAGCACCTCAAGTTTTCTTAAATCATTTCTAAGCTTTTTGCCCAGGTCAGTAATCTCCACGACATGCTCTCACTTAACATCATATACAGTATATGGCTAGCATACTGTATATATGGCATCCTACCTGCTCATTTCCTGTCACCCACTAATGACACAAACTGTTTTTCTAAGTTAAATGTTAGGCCTTACTCCTTGACATCATAAAAA
>JAPZDY010000021.1:16603664-16628112 GCA_029783645.1 Ctenochaetus hawaiiensis | reverse complement strand
AAGACAGAAACAGGTGATCGTACGATATTATGCTCTATCATCCGATCCAACAAGAATGTTTCAGAATTGGAGACAGAATATGTGCTTATACAATTTCCTCTCTCTTTCAATAACACTAAGCTGGTCGTGCTGTTTACTCTCCATCAAAGTCAGAGCTTGGAAGGTATTTTTCTTCTGGAGCGGCTTCCCTGGTGTGACACCTGAGCGATGTAGCATGGCTGTGTGTCTGTGATACGCCAAGCCAATTTACAGGCTCCGCAGGAGAGCTGTCGCTTCTCATCACAACTCACAACCACAGGACACTCCCTCACTGTGTCCCTGTGCTCCTGCTCTCTGCTCCCTAGCCCTCCACTGAAACCTGAACACTTCAGAAGTTAGAAATGTGCTCAGTGTGCACAGATTCTCTTTTTTAACTAAAGCTCTAGAACAACAGTGTGAAAACACTTGTTTTCTTCCAAATGCGAGACCATATGCAATCAAACTTGATCAGTTTGCTCTGTATTAGTATGTTTCAAAGTTAAAAATGCATTTAATAATTACTAAGTTATTTACTTTGCCTGAGACAAAAACAAAATATAAATTAGTGCTTAAAATAAAACCCATTTGAGGTTTTAAAACTGAGATTGCTGCAACAAGTTTGTGCCACTGTGACTTAAAGGTAAAACCCGAGTTAAAAAAAACATGAGAAGCAGAATACAGGCAGAGTGCAGTCCTGCTGCAGTTATAATTACATCTGTCCTGTGCGGCTAAGTCACATGAGCCTGCAGTTACACAAGTTAATGTATAATGTGCTTGTATGGTCCCTCTCCAAGACAGCAAACATAATCGACTCAAGCACAATACACTGAGCCCAAGATCTCAGCTCGTTTCCGATCCTCTGTCGTTAACTAATGGTACTAATTAGCAAATTAGCCTTATTATATCCAGGGCAGGAGCCAATTTTAATTGAAAAGATTTTTGTTTCAAAAAAGAAAGGACAAAAACGCCCAATCCTCCATTAACATGCATTGATGGAAAGCACAAAAGCCCTATTGTCTATATCAAGCTTGGAGAGGCAGTGTGAAAAGCTGGCAGAGTGTTTGCGTGGTGAGCGTGCATCAGTGTGCATTCGTACATGTGTTAGAGAGAGAGAGAGAGAGAGACAGAGAGAGGGGGAGAGTGAGAGAGTGTGTTAGCAGCAGGTTGTTTTGTTGTGGCCCACCGGCCCGGTGGCCAGCAGATGTCTTCGTGCTCCTCAGGCCTGGAGCGCCTCTCCTCTGAGCATCCTCTCCAATTGACTCATTTACCCACAAAGCAGCATGCTTGTTCCCTTCTCACATAATGGGCTAATTACCACTTTAATGATTCACTATATCGTTTTTTTCTCCACTTTCCTGTCTTTGTTTTTTTGGGAAAAGTGCCAGTGCACTTTGAACCCAGATAGTAAGGAGGCCTACAATTTATTTAGTAAATTTAATAAACGGGTAAAAATGTTGTTAAAAGTTAATAAGCGAAATTCAATGTGGGGATTCCACTGTGAGTATTTACCCCAATAGGACTTAACATTTTAAACATTCAATTGCGTCTTAAACAGACTATAAAAAACATCAATGTAAGCAACTTGTGAGCCTTTATTCGTAATAAATAATATTTAAAACAACCGGTTATTATAGTGCTCCTCAGTCCTGATCCTTAGCACCCAGAGCATTAAGGAACTTCACTAAAATCACCTACAATCCCAGTGTTAGTTTATGTCTGATGAGAACATTATTCATCTGTTATCTCAAACATGCAACATATATTCAATTAAAAATTCCCCACAAGGACAGTACCATGATAATTATTAATATTATGATAAAAGTTATATGTTGCAAGCCGTCCTAACCTAACTGCTTTCTTAATTGCAATCAAATAATAAGGAAGATGTGTGTATACTGTATCAATGAAATAAAAAATGAACAGTATAAGTGTAGAATTAGCTAGCTATTTTGTAAAAAAAAAAAAAAAACAATAAGGTTTTAAGCTCACCTGAGAGTTTTTTGTATTACAAGAGAACAAAAGCTTATTGGCTAAAACAGACAAGGAGAAACAACCCTGATGGTCAAGTCAAAGTCAGAGTTTGTAGTGTTTTTCAAGAGGAACGAGGCGTCACTGGCCAGCTGTTGCTCAATAAGCCGTGGCCCTTGTCCATTAGGCCAGAGGAGTTAATAAGACATGAGACAGGCCAGACCCAAGTGAGAAATGAAGGTCATTGAGTCACCAAGCAGACTGCATCTATCCAAGAAGGCCAACATTTCATACATCCCGGCTCACAAAAACACACACACAGAGCCTACTGGGTTCTTAAACCACACACAATTACTCACAAAGTGCAGTTTACCCTGGCTGACTGCAATGACTGCAGCTCACAAGGCTGAACTTATTATAAAACCAGAACATTTTACAAAAAAACTAACCCTTTTAGACCGAGGAGACCCTCTGACAAACACGCAGCCATTCCACATGACCTGTTAGCACTTAAAAGGTTCACCCCGACCACAAAGACAGACATTCACAATTTCATGGCTGGTTTAATGTTCAGTCGTGTTTTTTGTTGGTCCACCTCATAGAAAACATACTAATCATCATCACCTCTCTCACTCATCATTATTCAAATGCCAAACCATTACACTGACAGAACTCTGAATCATTTTCCCTGTCATCTCAGGTTTCTCTCAACCGAGTTGACAATTTATAAAAGGATAGTTTATGAAAAGAAATTTGTATTATCAACATCCACTTTCTGATGAACCATCAATTTGGCGGCATAAATTGTATTGATACCCACATGCAATTTCCTGCACATAAATGAAGTTGATGATATGCCAGTGTGTTGCACTGACTATCCTAGCATCCTAGCATAGCAGATTGCCATGCTATGCTCCAGCCCTGCCTCCATTAGTGCTGTGTACCTGACTTTAATACTGAACTGTGAACTGCAGTCTTGTATAACAATTTGATGGCCACACTTACAGCATTGTCAGTGTGTCTGCAACACTCTGCTCTCACTAGCTTATGCAGAGCTACGCTATAGCCTATCAAGTAGCGTAGTGGCCAACTGAGCAAGTGCCGACCATACGGATGGACCTATAGCTTCATTAACTGATGATTGCATTTTCTGGTAGGGCTCCTCAGTGTAATGGCCAACTATAGATGGGTTTGTTTGTTCTTGAGTGAGGAGGACCATGCAGTTCCTACAGGGACTTAACATTAGTTCCATTGAGTGAGTCGACCATCTGCCCACCATTAACCCCAGAACCCTCCTTCTCTTTACAGGCTGGACAATTTGCTTAATATGGCCTATGGCGTAAAGAGGTAATTAAAAACTTCACCCAATGCCAGATGTCCATGTTGACTCAATGATTTTTCAATATCCTTTTTTTTCTGTTCTTTTTTCAGTTTATGTTTCCTTGTATTTTTGCCGTCACTTTGCGTTTGAAAATTCGTTAAAAATCAGCTGCATTTTTGATTCTTTGGTTTTGATGTTTTTTTCGTAAGCTTGAGTTGATTTTAAAACCCTAATAACCAGTTAAGGTGTGTGAAAAAATATGAGAAAACAGTCAGTCTTTGTTTTCAGTGGTGATGAATTTGCTTTGGTTTGATTATGATAAGTGCTGGTGTTGTTTGGATTGTTTTGGGTTGTTTCTGTGTACTGAATGGATTTTGTTCTCTGGTGTTAAACTCCTTATTTCTAGGTGTGTTTTGTTTAACTGGATTCAGGTTCTCCTGCCTTGTCACTTTACAGCTGTAGCATGGGAACATTCTCTCTTTTGAAGCAAATTCTGAATTTGTCGCTATGATTTTATATGCATATTTCCTTACTACATCATAAGAATAAAACTTTTTTAGATCTACCATCAGCTCTGACAGCAATCCTTGATGTAATTCAAATTCACATCCCTACAGTGGAAGCCATAACAAAATTATATATTGCATTAATTTCTTGGCAGTACCAGCTAAGATTAGGTAGTGTTCAGCAAGGATATGGGATGAGGCTGGATGAACCTGGATCCCTGCTGGAAACAGGAAATGCTGTTTCACTGCAGACAGCTCCAGCTTTGCTCGGCACTGCTCTGCTCAAATTCCTTCCTTTTGCCTCCATGTTTCATTTTGCTTTCTTGCTATCATAGGTGTTACATAACCCAGAGCAGCAGCCACTGTGATGATAGATGTTTCATGGTGGCATCTTGCATGTCGCAAGCACAGGGGACACCATCTGAAGTCAGCTTAGTAACTCAAACAGAGATGAAGTTTTAGCTTAGAAGAATTGTTTCCTTAGCAAGTTCTGTTTGTGCCTCCCATAAGCCACCAAGTAAGCACTGTGTAAAGATTCACTCTGAGTCTTTACATAATTTTTCTAGGTGGAGATAGTGGCCGATTGAGTCATCCTTATTGCATAGCATGTAATCAAGTATCAAGTTAGAAGTGCTTTTCGGTGATCTGAGGTTATTATTTGAGAGGAAACAGAAGAAAGGTGTTGAGAGCTGGAGATGGTTGGCTTTAAAAAGGACAGAATAGATATCTGGTCAGCTACACTGTTGCTATGCAACCCCTGGTCTCGTCTGGTCCCGCTCTGATGGGTACGCTCGCATGCACGTTTACACACATGCACACACAGACACACGTGTACATATAGGCACACTCATCTCCACACTACTCACAGTGGCAGTGGAAGCTAGCCTCCAAAACCGTCACACCCCCATAAACCTCCTCCCATGCTCAGGCTTTTGCATACAAATCACCCCAAGTTTTTTCGAGCTCAGCAGGAGAGGCCTGAAAGCAGCAGAGCATGTCAGATGAGGCCCTGACGTGATGAGGCCCGTTAAGATTTCACCTGCTTTATGCTGGGGAAAATATTAAATCGTCTCAACAAGACATCAAGACCATGTAGAGATATGTGAGACAAAGGATATGGAGCCCATTAAAATACAGTTAGCTGCAGCAGAAACCCCATGGTGTTCATGAAATTTTCCACATATCTCAGGCATATAGATTTATAATGCTAAAATCTATTTGAGGGTGTTGTCTTAATCATACAAATAGATATATATTTATACAATCTTTTCATCTGATACCACTGCAGCACATTTAATTAGAGAAGCCCAATTGGTGCAGAGAGCACTTATAGTCTACAAGCTAACCACCCAAGGCACTTGTATTTGTGTCCACAGCAACCACAATGGTCAGAAGCAAACTCTCAATGACCAAAGTCATGCAGGAAGGTCGTAGTGATTGCTGGCCATATATAGTCGCTGGAGAGAGAGAGAGAGAGAGAGAGAGAGAGGGGTGGGGGCCCTGAGCAGCAAGCAGTGCTATCGATCAGTGCCACGAGCTCTGGAATAGAACAGAACAGAACACCCTGCAGACTGCGGGAGGAGTGGGAGGAATACACTTTGTACCTTAATGCCACTGGGCTGTAAAGTGCTTCCATTTTCCATTTAGTTTGCTCTCTCTTCCCTCCCTCCCTTCCCTTAAGAAAGCAGCCTTCTCAGAGACAGCTGCAGCAAAGCGGAAATCTCAATTAAAGCACACCCAATAATGCCTATAGTCGTTTCTTGGAGAGAGGTGGCATAAGAAATGAACCTTTTTATCTCATTTACCTTTTATTTAAAAGTGGGGATATTTTTTTCTCCTTTCCCTTTCCTTTGAGCGGAAAGGCAATTAAGTGAAGTCAACTGAGGATTCAAATCTCTTGCATCACAAGAAAAAAGAGAAGATTATGAGGCGAATGAAAACAGATTTAGCAGGCTGGTGCATGATCTTTGATGGATTTCTAGCAACGGTTTAATTCAACAACTTCCTGCAATTTAGCTACTAAAAGAGCCACTCAAGGACACAAAAAGAGAACCTACGTCTGCATCTCCTTCAGCAGAATATAACCCAGCATGCAGCACTTTCGTCATTCCTGACAGGAGGCCTTTCAGAAATTAGGAGCTCAGCTAGCTGCTAGCTGCATTTAGACATATCCACATACAGCTAACATCCATTATTGTCATTCAGTTCCTCATTCAAATTGTGTGTTTGGTGTGGAAGTTAGTTTTTGTGGTTTGATGTTTTTTATTTAGTTAGACAGCAGTGTATCATACGCTTGAGCGTCATGGCAAGCTTTTAGATTTGGAGGGAGGATACTTTCAGAGGAAAATTCAACCCTCAAAAGACAAGATGGAGATAGTTTCTCACTGGTTTTTGGCCATTTTGAGCACAGTAGATGCAGACATTGAGTTGCACAAAATACCTTAACCTATGCAATTAAAACTTGCTCTTCCCTCTTTCCTCTTCTTTCTGATCTCCCTCCATTTTCCCTCTACTCTGCCTCTCCTCTCAGGTTCTCACCCATCACCATTGACAGCATGACCAGCCTGGTCGGCATGAACATCCCCGGGCACACAGGTACTGGTTGGTGCATCTTCGTGTACAACCTGTCCCCAGATTCAGATGAGAGTGTGCTCTGGCAGCTGTTCGGGCCCTTCGGTGCAGTCAACAATGTCAAGGTGATCCGTGACTTCAACACCAACAAGTGCAAAGGCTTCGGCTTCGTCACCATGACGAATTACGACGAGGCGGCCATGGCCATCGCCAGTCTCAATGGCTACAGGTTGGGCGACCGCGTCTTGCAAGTCTCCTTCAAGACTAACAAGACACACAAGTCCTGAACTTAAACAGGTAGAAGCAGTTGCCCCGCGACTTTGTCTGCTCCAAAATTGCCCCCCAACCCCCCCTTTCCACCTCCACCCGTCCCCTTAGCCCCTTCAGTCACTACCACTAACACCCTACTACAGCCATCCAACGCAGCAAACTCAAACTCCAACCGGAACACAAAGCAACCGACAAACCATCAAACAAATTGAACTAGAAATGGCTTATATTATAACTTTGGACCTATAAGCCAATGTTGCCTAAGTATTACAAAAATGAAATGATGAAAATGTTCATGAGTTTTTGGAAGCACCTGTGATGATGCAGGCTTCTCTTTGTTGTATATTCTTTCTGTTCGTCGTGGTTGTTACAATGATTTTTCTCTTCTGTGTAAACAGTAGCAAATCCCTGTATCCCCTTATTTCAGAGAAGAGAATGTCCTTTTTAGATTGAAACCTTTTCTCTGTCTTGATTCAGGATTTGTTTTTCTTTTGTAAATCCGGATCCACTGTCGTTAGTATTATATACCTCCCTGTCAGTGAAAGGGAGGGGGCTCTTTTTTAAATTGGTGAACCATTCATTCATTTTTAGTGTGTATTAAAAACTTCCCCTTATCGATTACAAATGGGACGGAACAGTCCCAGTAACTCTGATGTAGAAAAAAAAAAGAATTTCTAACATTGTTTTTGTTTTGTATCGCAAACAAAACATAATGTCTTTCCTCACAGGGGTTCAGGGAGATGGGGCGAGGGAGGGGATGGGTTAGCTTTCCTGATGACACGTTCAGTAATTTAAGAAAAAAAAAAATAACACTGTTGCCAAAGAGAAGATCTCTTTGCTTGAAAAAAATGCGTTTAGAAAAAGATAAAAATAAAGAGAAAGAAGATCTATTTTTATAAATGGTAATTAAAATAATAATTATTGAAGAATTTTTACAAGAATCTGGATTTGAAAAAAGAGAAAAATATTTTGACTGGCTAACTAGGGGGGGCCGGGGCGGGAGGGAGGGGGCACCACCTTGTCTTGTCGTTCTGCCGTGGTACTTTATAGGATCAGAGGTTGTTTGTTTTTTGGGGAATCCAAGTTGGCAGTGATTTTGTAGAAGGAAGGTTTTGTGAAAAGGGATGCAAACTGAGGCAGGTGATTTTGGTAATTTTTCACATATGTACTAGTGCGTAATTATTCAACAGCGATACCCAAAAGGGAAGGGAGAGGGGTCTTTCCAAGGCCTAACCATCCTTATAGTCCAGAGCCCAAAGCAAGAAGACCCTTTGTCCATTTGTTTTCCTGTTTTTGTCATCAGTCAATATGGGATATCAGTAAATAGATATATACACATCTATCCATTTAGAGAGCATACTATACATTATCTATATCATTTTCTTCGCTCTGCGTTTGTGAACTTACATTTGAAAAGAATTTCCTTTTAGCGATCAACAGTAGGTGCTATACTACATTATTCACATATCTTAAATATCCAAGTTTGTTGTTCTCTGTGTTGTTTAAAGAAAAAAAATACTTCGATGTTGGCATTGACTTGAGCTGCTGTTCTTTGTTTAATATTTGTTTATTGTTGGCCCAGAAATCTGGTGAGACTATTTCTTTGCTGTATAACCAGATAAACAAATTTGGGCCTTGTAAGAATCACTGAACAAATATTTTTTACTTTGTATTTTTATTTTTTGTTTGGCTTGCTGACTTTTAGGTTACTTGCTGAGCGTGAAACGTTTGTCAAAACTAAATGATGATTAGCTAGTTCCGTTAGTCTAGATATTTGTTTCCTTAAAAAGGATCTATGACAACTGTGTCTTTATTTGCTGTGTACAAATAGATGATATATATATACATATATAGTCTACATTTGTTTTACAATATCTACTGTACTATATGAGTTGTCACTGTTCTTTTGTTTGAGCTTGTCTTTTTCATATGACAACTTATTATGAAGTGGTGGTTCAGTTACTTAGAAAAACTTGTGAGGAAACTGTTCAATTGTTGTCATGTTGCTTGTGGAGAAAAAAAAAGATTTGGATTAACTTTCAGTTAGCTACCGCGGCAAAAGAAACCGAACAAAAGCTTAGAATATAACTGTATTTGTTTAGCAGTTTATTTACTTATCTATTTTTAAACTATTTATTTTTCTATTTAATTTATTTATTATATATTTATTATTAATTAATTTATCTGTGTATTTATGTATTTATTTGTTTCATTGTCTGTGTATTTGCGTGATTCTGGTACAGGGAGGGGACGTTTCTGAGCAAAAGGGAACAAAGCGACTAGTGGAGAGGCTCTTCCAGTAGTCCACTGCACTGAGAGAACTTTTAGTACGTTTGTGCTTTGTACCAATATATCAAAATTACAATATAAAAAAATCTAAAAGTCAAGAAAACTGAAAAAAATGTCTGGAGGGTTGGGGGACGCTCTTCCCTTATTACTAGAAACAGTTACTCGCTATGCATAACCTAGTTAATAGTTAAATTTGCTATTGCTTTTTTCTTGTCTTGTTAAAATGAAATCTTTAGATCTTTTTCAATAAAGTTTAGTCTTAATAGAATGTTATAAACAGTCGTTATGGTTCAATATAACCTGTGATAAGTTTGTGTAGTTCTAAAAAGCCACTCCGTCCACACCCTCCCTCCACTTACTACCGCTTTGTGATGAAACCTTATGCAAAAATGTGGGTCTGAAAGCATAGTTTTCAGTTTTCAGTAGAACATTTTATATAACATTCAGCTCTTGGAGGCTTGGGCAGATCAATTTTAAATGGAGCAAATGCCCATTCTTGTTTGAGAGTCATTCATTGCACTGGACTAAAACAGTCAGAATCACTTAAGAGTCAAAACTTATTTTTAAAAAAAAAAATATTCATCATGTTTTCAAATGACATACCAACAAATCTTTAAAAATGAGAAATTGTTACCATTGCACACCAACTGTTATTTACAGCAGTTGTTGCTATACTTAAGAAGTACTCTGGAGGTATGAAAAGGGATTGTACCGATTCTATATTTTATATACTCTAATATGATATATATTATATATTTTGAATGGTGAAAGGTAAGGGAATGGTTCCAGAAGCATAAATATACGGAATTGGATTTTTTTTGTTTGTTGTTAAGACTTGAAAACATGAAGGAGGTGTGTAGAGAGCATTTTAAACACTCAGACGCATGCTCGCATTAAGTACATCCTTCTCTCTCACACCTCAGTCATCTGACAGGCCGGGTCATCTTACATCATCACTCTTATCCAGTCATCATCTGCGCCATCCAGTCACATAGTTTTCTAACGTCACGACGGCAACAAACCGACAAACCAACCCATCCACCCACACACCAACCAACCAACCAACCAACCAACCAACTTACCAACCAGACCCTTCATGCTTCCCGCCGCCGTCGGGAGCTTGAATTATGCAACGACCCCAGTAGAATGTTGTTCTGATGTGTGAATTAATTTCCTACACTGTATGACTTTTGAACTCTTACGATGCGTGCCTGTGTTCCGCCTAGACCCTGTGTGCACGTGTGTGTGTGAGTGTGTGTGTGTGAATGTGTGCGCATGCATGTTCGTATGCATGTCCCTTTATGTGGTAATGTGTGCGTGTTGTGCGTTTGTCCTCATATGTTTGTTAGCGTGGAGTACATCCAAATGTGCATATGTACAGTATTTACATATGTTAAGTGTTTGTGGTTATGTGCGTGTGATTGTACGTTTTGCTCTGTTTTTTGGCGCATATATACACAAATGTATATGTGTGTGTCCCCCTGACTGCGTGTGTGTGACAGACAGCACGTGTGGTTGTTCAAAGTGTGCGTGCATGTGTGTGTGTGTGTGTGTGTGAGAAAGTGTGTGTGCATGTCAGGGTGTTTGAAACATGGGGCTGCGTCACCTCGCTCTATGCCCAACCCTTATGGCTCACACCATCCCCTGTAGCGCCTTATAGTGGCAGCCTGCCAGTAGGAACAACGCAGCCAGTAGTGGAGGAGGGAAGGTGAACAGAGGAACTAGGCTCTTCTTGTCAGTTTTCATTTTCCTCCTGAGACGTGTTTGTTTACTATCTGAAAAATCTATAAACGAAATCTTTAAAGACAAAAAAGACGAAAAAATGTTCACAGGGCCCCATGACCGCGGCTCTCTCTACTCTCTCCTGCTTATGTTATTACTTAACAGTTATCAATGATGATTATTATGATTATTATTGCTATTATTCTTAGTATTCTTATTCTTATTATTAATCCAATTACTGCGATGAATGACTTCATGTTATCCTTGCTAGTTTAGGTCATTTCTGAAACTGGAAACAAAATAAAAATCTTGCTGTAAATGTTTGTTTTTTCTTTTTCATAAAACTGTTGTGTTTGAATTATTTGTACTTTTGAATGTTGGGACAATAAAATGAGGTGTTAAGAGCTTGGATGTTTCTTGTCGTGATAAATGAAGCATTCATATATTCCACACTCTTTACACTCTCAGTGACATCTTCTTTATAATGTTTAAAAATCATTCACCTCCTTTAAGTTGTTAACTTCTCTTCATCTATCTCTCTTTTGTTGTTTGTTAAGGGATATAAATAAAGTTAAATGAACAAATTATCTCATTAATCTACCTAATAAAAAGTGCACCTGATATCTTACATATTTAGTGTATATCTTAGAACTGTAAATTGTTAATTCGTTTAATCTTAATCTTAAACAACTGATCAACTAATTACACAGAAAACTGACAGTAATTTTAATGATTATTGGCTCAAATAATTAATCTATCAGAAAGAAAATGCTTGATAGTTCAGTCCCCAAATAAGAGTATTTACTGCCTTTTGCAGATTTTTATCACATAACAAGCAAGTTATCTTGATCTTAGAGAAACTGTTAAAGGTGTTTTTTCATCATTTTTAGTGAATCATTTCGTCAAAAAATTAAAGTGATCAAGAAGATCATCATGAGATCAATTATAGTTGTAGTATATTGTTCTCATAATCTGTCTTTTGACACTGAGGTAAGATTTCAAATGAGTACAGCACAATGTAAGTAACTGCAGTCAGTAACAAATTTGTGTTCACTGTGACCTTTCAGCTACTGAGGGACAGTCACGACTATGAGGCAGTAAAACTGCAGACATAAAACGCAGCGCTGATCTCAGTCGGTCCTTTGAGAGGCCCCTATAGGACAGCAGAGACGAAGCAGGTGTAGCCACATCAGTAAGATTACACTGCCCCCTGTATATTTACCCGAGTACCCACGACCTCTGTGGCACAGTGCTGTCTCTTGCTGAGTTGAAATACCTGTGGTTAATATGTGCTCTGCATCTCATGGCTGATCTTTCTCCAATACAAACTTCAGTCAAAAGGTGTATGAATAAGACCTTAGAGGACTCACTGCTGTGAACCACATCTGTTCATCAGTAATGATATCCTCAATGTACTCAGTAATGTCCAGTGATGTGAGTTCAGATTTACACCTTTACAATCAAAATCACACCAGAGTGCATTACAGCGATCTGGTTGTTAGACTGACGTGTCCAGCCGTGTCTTTCCGCTCTCATTGTTAGCAACTTAATGACCCTCTACGCTCATCAAGGCCAAAGTAGATGAGGAGGACACGATTCAGCGTGTGCTCTCGAGTCTCCTTTGAACTGGCTCCTTGGGAGTTTAAAGGCATTCATGGTTCAATAAACAACTGTTGGCGATTTCAGCTTAAAAGAGGTTTTCTGATTTACTCTGCTGTGACTTAGATGTGGATAAAACGTGGCATTAAAATCACTAAAAATATCAAGAGCAAACACCATGTTCGAGCTCCAGAGGAGGTGAAAGTGCTCTCGTTAACAGAAAGTTGTTGGGTTTAATATGGCTCCATTCTCACCACAGTCTGTCACCAGGTGCAACCATATGATACTGCCTCTCAGTTTCTATATAAACCACTTTTCATCTGCCTGGGTGAGAGCTGATCACACTCGCTCCATGGTGTGAATGTCAGTATCCTGCTGCGCTGTGATGTAGAAGGCAGTTCTGCCAAATGACAAGCATGAGCCTCGCAGTCGGAAGCACATTATTTCATAAGGAGCTACTTGTCTTTGACAAATCTTCCGTAGTCAAATCTGTGCAGTGGGGGAGCCGTTGTTGCCCTCTAGCTCTCCTTGGTACACACTTTGACATTAATGGGATACCTCTCGTCACCCCTTTGTCCACTTTAGTGATTTCACAGTACCTAATCAAAAGACTCTCAGCTTCACTGCATGTTATTTATTAAGTGAGCTGCACTCAGATGAGTGTCCAGTCCACTTCATTTTCTGCTTTGGCATTAACACACTGATCAGACTGATTGGACTGTCGGTTTAATTATTATGTTATATTTATGTGTTATGAAGCTGTGCATAATGTGGACCATTTATCTGAGTTTGTCTTTGAAACCCACTTTCATTTTAAAGTAGAGTTCTGTGTCACATCCAGGGTTAACCAGTAATGGATTACAAAATGTGTGTGAGCAATGCAAAAATAAGTTACTATGATCAACCCAAATTACATTTAAAAAAGATGTTATAAGATGTGATTGTAGTTGCAGGGTCAAAAATTACTTCATTACATTTTCAGTACATCTTAAATATTTAAAGTTAAGATTTTTTTAAAGATAACCGGTGCTCTGATAACGCATGACAAGCACGTTTGACAGTGTGTTCACTTTGCGGCAGGCGTGGTGGTAGAAAATGAACAGTGTTGAATCAAGATTGAATTTTCAAACAGCAGCAGTGCCTCCACACAGCTCTCCATTTATGTCAACAACACCAACGCTTTGAGTTCAAAAAAAGTGTAACAACAAGGTGTAAGTCCAGTGCAATTTGTGCAATATTTTTAACGTTTGATTTTGAAGATATCAAAAAGTAATTCAAAAGTATATGAAAACCACACGAATTACAAAAATTGCCATGTCATTTGCATTCAGTATCTGACTTAATTTCAGTGTAATCTAACACAGTCTCAGTTATATCTTCTATTGGTGCAGGTTTCACATTTAGTTACAGATGTGAAGCCTGCATCAATGTGTAGATGTAATTGATGTTCTTACAACCTGTTGAACACTGGAGGCCTTTTAACCTCTTCCTCACTTCCAAACCTTTTCTGCTCTTGTCTCTAAAATAACCTACTGATGTTTGTCATTGACAACTGTTAATATTATCATCCACAACTGACCAGTGAGAATGGGGAAAAACAACTAACAACCACTTGAGAAATCGATGACAGTGACCAAGACAGCACCAACTAAACATCTTCATATGAAAGGACCATCAGATTCTCCCCTCAAATAAATTATACAACTCAGAAATTTCTACTTCAGACTAGAAACTGGCACATATGTTTCTCTCAGTTTAACTGAATTTTTTGGTGATAACACCATCAGTGCTGATATTTCCTTGGAGAGCAAGCGACACTCACGAGGGCCTAATAAAGCACTGGATCCCATTCAGGGAGCTTCAGTCCCTGAGGCCTCAGCTTGCAATCTGCTCCCCCATGAAGTCCCTTAATTTCTATGCAACTTTTCCAGCACTGTGGGATCGCACTGTTCTTGCTCAGGGGCAGCATTTTGTTGAACACACAATCTGTCACCATGTTGTGACGTACATCGTGGCATTAGGGCAATGCACGAGTCACAGTGATGCTATATTGAGGTGCTTAGCTATAACTGACCATATTTGGAATCACATACAGAATTTCCCGGAGCAATGTGAGAGAAGAGGCGGGACTTGAAGTTTGCAATCATTATGCTGTTTATTATGAAGAATGCCTTAAGAGATTTTTACATGTACATTTTTGTTAACGCAGGCGTCTGCTGCACACAGCTGAAGACTTGAGTACCCTGAAGGAGCTGCAGCAGGGGGCATGCTAAACTTAAAGCCGGATAAAAGTGTTTGTGTCAGTGCAGAGAAAGCAGCCATGCTGTGGTATATCCTGCTGTAAAACATCATAAAAAGGTGAGGAAAGGTTCAAGATGTATTAAAAAAGTGTTCAGTAATCCGCCTTCACTTTAAATCATTATGATATGTTTTGATGTTTAAGTGTGAAGGATCTATGAAAATTGCCTTGCAGAAGTAGCCATCCTAGCCAAAAGAAATTCAGTTCCTAATGTTTGATCAGCTACAGTGTCAGTTGTTAATTATTGTTATGTAGTAGATTTATTTGTTTATTCATACTTACCTTAAACTAAGGTTTTCTGAGCCTTTGTCTGTTAGTGTTGCTATTTGGTCAGTGTCTAGGTGACCACATGAGAGCACATAGATACACAAGAGGGTTGTATCACACTTACTTAAAAACACACGCATGAGCATGAGCATGAGCATGAGCATGAGCACGCACACACACACACACACACACACACACACAAACACCCTACCCCTGTGGAGTTCTGGGTTTGAGCGCTTGTGCAGTGAGAGAGAAAAACACTATATGGACACAAGCCCTGAGGCTACTGTTTCAAAATCAAAGAATACATGTATTAATCAGAGCACTCACATAACAACGTCGCCCCAGCAGGGCGCTAAATATTTTTCTAATTTAATGAACAATTCTATCAGAATAAGCAGGGAGAGGCACATAGAGACAGCTGTCTGCTACTTGCATTTCTCTTTCTCTCTAATAATAAAATGTTGACCGCAGTTAGCTGAGGTTGATGAAGTTTTACATTGACTGTTGCATTGTTTGCAGTGAAAGTGCCCTCTGAAGTTTTGTAGGTGACAGAGAACTTAAAAATGCAGCAACTGACCAACAGCTCGCATCATAATGACTGAAACATCTAACATATTAACATATTTTTGTTTTTACATTCCTTTGTGAAGTTTAAATAAGGGCTGATATGAGTTTATGTTCATCCAGCCACTTTAAGAAAACAAGTACAAGTTAATGTCTGCTTTTTGATTTTTTTAAAGTCAGATCGAACTGTTTGAGTGAGCCAAAATGAGATAAGACAAGACTATAAACACATATTGTAATAATTTCATATTGTTAAATATGAACATATCAAATTAGAGAATGTATTCCAATTGAAGATTTGAATAGTGCACTAAGATTTAAACAACAATGTCACACAGTGAGACCGGCCCTCCTCATCTGCATGCACTCAACGTCAAATTAACTAAGCTGTTTTGTACATTATGCAGCAGAGACAAACAGGACAGGACTTCATCTGCTGATGACTGGACCAGCAGATGGTGTGTAAATAATGTACGTTGTCTCGTGGGAACATCTATGTCTGTCTCAGTTTGGTTTGATGCAGCAGCCCTTCTCTCTCACACAAAGTGACCCTTTCAGTTAGTTAAGACTAAACCGTGGTGCTCATTTGATCCAAAGACTGAGGTAAAACAGTTTAATTTAAAAAATGGGATCTTTTACTCTGAATACACACATGCAGGATTGAAAACATTTCACATCTAGTGCTGTTTATCTTGTTTTAATTTGTATGCAAGAAACAGTTTTGTTCCAGTCTTACTTTTTGTCACAATACCCTGTTTACTTCTTATTGCAAGTTTCCCTTGTTTTTGTTGTTTTATTTACATGATAACACCTGGTAGAGAAATTCTCTTTTCACTCTGTTCCAAAGGGAAGTCAAGGAACAGACTCACAGTTGCAGAACAGCACTCCTGCTGCCTGGACCTGCTGGGGATTCAATGTCTTTCTCAAGGGCACTTCAGCCGGGTAGATTCTTGTCATCAAGAAGGCATTCTCCAGTCGCAGTGTGGGTCCCCAATAAAGCAAACTGCCAGGACAGATACTGGAAGTAGTTTGACATCCTCAACTCCTTCCTGCTCGTGTTCTCTCTCCTTTTATCAGTCACTCGACACTACCAGCTCAGCACCGGCCGTAGCTGCAGTGGATGGGCTCTCGTGTTTGCCTGTGAGTTTTGGCAGAGGCTAAAGCTCATGTGGATGGTAAGATCGTGATGTTGGCATTCCAAACATCCTTTCAAAAGCTTCAGCAGTGACAATGACAAGCAGCTTTCACATTTCAGATGTCTGTGACTGTTGTTGGGGAAAAAAAAAAATTTAACTGATTCCAGATCAGTAATGATGATTGCAGTTGCTGGCATTGTGCAAATACAAAGGTATTGTTTGGGGGGAGTTGCTGATTGTTCTGGCAAATGCGGTGTTGTTTTTCCCTAACGATGATGGCTGTGATAATGGTGGTGATGGCAGCGGCTGCAAAGATTACATGATGACACATTGGCCGCTTTTCTGAATAAATAGGAGCCATATTGTCTTCAACAGAGATGGTGATGGGCAAACAGGCTAAAGTAACACTTGATATCAGACTTGGTTACTGTAAAGCAGAGTTTGTGCTCCAGTTTTCGGGGAATCACACTGCTCAGCTCTGACAAAGGAAGCTCCTGGTTATTTAACCCGAGATTCAAGAGGAAAAGCACAGATTCTGTCCTCGTCTTGGAACAGTCGACCAGTTTCCATTGCAGGCTTACTGGTGGGGTCATGGGAGTTTGCTCTTTCAGTCTGCGTGTGTTATGTTGATCTGGAGAAGGCCCACAACCATGTGTCATAGGGAGTTCTGTGGGAATGTGGGGTACTACATCTGGCTTATATATGACCGAATTTCAGCTTTCTCTGTGTAGTCGACTCATAAACAGATGAGCATAAAGGCCAACAGGAGGAACATGTTTACATTTCAATTTGTAATATGTAATCAAAACCTTTTTCCTAACATTAACTTAAATGTTCAGGAGGCCTTCACATAACCACATAAAGCAAGAATGCAGGAAGTGAGCCCTTATCCCTTCAGCGTTCCACATTGACCCACCCACCGCCTGACGACTTTTATATGGTACAGAAGCATAGCACTTCCTTGGCTCGAAAAACAAAAACTGCCAGTCAACACAACTGACTCAGCAGTGACATTTCTTTTAAACCATATCTGGCAAAACAGCTAAGGAGAATTTACACAAATTCTGTAAGTCAAGGCTGTAAAGCAGATATAGCAATAATTCGGTCCATTTTTTTAAGTCAGGCATGTTGCATATGAATACTGGGCTCAGCCATGGCTGTGTGATTTGCATTGTTATTGTCTCCACAGTATTGCTCTGTTTTTTAAATGAGCCACTGCCTTTCAAAATGTCTCCCCATGTCAAAGCCTGTGATCATATGTACATATGCATTTCCCCTGATGAGCAGACTGCGCACTCTCTCTCTCTCTGCCTCTCTCTCTCTTCCTTTCTCTCTCTCTCACTCACTCACTCACCAGCTCTGCCGGGATGTTTGATTTTTGGCTTTGGTATTGGTGCGCACTTGTATGGCAAGCACAGTGGTGTTATTTATTGCTGCAACGCTGATGGCTGTGATGATGGTGGTGGTGACAGTGAGAGCAGTATTGGCTAGCAGAAGCAGCAGGCACCAGATCCCCTCCTGTTTGTTCAGAGAGACACACAGCAAAGCTTTACTGTGTTCAACCCAAGGCTGCAAACCCTGAATAAAACCAAAACACTGGCACTGGTTAGAGCACATATTGTTTTCATGCCATTTTCCAAATTCATGCCCGTCTGCCTGAGTGTTTGTCTGTGCATCTGTCTTACTGTCAAGCTGTGTGTCTACTTATTTGCCTGTCTGTTTGAGTGTCATTATTCCATGCTTATGTATTTAGAGGCTTTTGCAAATATACACTGTTCCTAATTGCTCTTTTGTTGTTATCGCCAAGGAATCATATATATTTAAAGGCTACAAGCTCTCTTTAAATGTGCTTTCACATGCATACATGTATGTTGGTTTATGTGAGGACATTTTGTGTGTTTTTTTGGAATGTGTGTGCGTGTGCAAAGTTGTGCAAGGCCACATATGTGTGAGTGGGTGATTTCGGCTGTGAAAGCCCAGCACCCAACCATCTGTCACAAAGGGGCCACCGTGTTCTGAAGCCAATCATCTCCTTCCAACAGCTTCTAGGATCCTCGCTCTGCTTTCCAACAATGGTCCGGCACGCCAAACACACATTCACACACGAAGAATGACAACGTCTGCCACATGCTCCTATCAGCAGGGACACACAACTCACACACACACAAACTTAGCAATCACACAGACGCTTGCCTTGAAAACTGTTGAGGCCTTTCCCTCATTGGAGAAAATCTGGCTTTCATCAGGGTTCCAACTAGTCGCTTGTTTGGTAGTTTAGACTCATTGTGATCGGTTGCTGCCATCAGCTGAATAGTTTTACACAGGAGCCAATGAAGATGAGAGGCAGTTCATGTTTACTGTTCCCATATTATCATCAACCATGCAACATTTTAGAAAATTAATTTGTTTGCTGTCTTGCCCAGATGAAGATTATAAACATAAAGCTATAGACAGCAGCACATTGGCTTAGCTTAGCATAAAGATAGGAAACAAAAAGAGATTACTAAACACCTTGGAAACACACTTGCAGCCTGTGAGCTATGTAAATAAAATTATTACGTAAATTGTCAGTTGTAAACATAAAAACATCAAACATCATACTCCACGCTCACACACTCTCTTATTATCTGTCACTGTAATATCAATATTATCCATAGTTACTCCACTGATATCAATTATCTATATAGATAGAGTTTGTTGTGTGAGTATTGTATGAGTTTGTTTCTCTTTTTCAGATGTGAGTTTAACTTCAGTTCCGGTTGAATATTTTTCTTCACGGGTCACTTGACGAGAACATTCAAAGTTCAAGTGTGAACTGACAGGAACTTCAGTATATACAGTGAGTGGAAACACAGCCACATAACTGAACAAAAACAGCCTGTGATATGGGTAGAGTTGACCAGAACTGGCAGCAGCTGTCAAAAACTGCTGGAGGAAAGGAAGCAAAACCACCTACAACCTTCAATGAAATGAAATGTCGACAATGCCTATCATGTATACGTTCAGAGCGCACACAGAGCAAAAAGCCACTCTGGTACCCATTCAGGAAAAAAATCAAGTGCCTGCCAACTCAAGTCTCATCACTGTGAGGACAAGTGACATGACTTTACACTTTAAGTTGTGTACAGCGTGTACACCAAAGTCCACTTTTTCCTGCACATGATATGCCAATACTTCCAATTATCTTCAGTGAAGAGCTTCTCCATATTCAGGTGTCCATTGCCTTCATATGATGAAGGTCACCTCACTATGGAGTCTTCATAGCAATAAAACTAAACATGAAACAGACACAGTTTTATTAGCTCTAAGCAACAAAACTACTTTATTCCATTGTCACACTGACCAGTCTGTCCAGTACGGCAGCCTGATGTAAATGCTTAGTTTAAATTGATGTATAAACACAGTTTGTGGTGATTTGTGAGAGAAACCACATTTTCTCAATTTTTTTGTCAACAGAATTTTTCACATTCAGTGTGAAATGACGTGTCCTTGTCCAACTTAGAGGGGAATTTTGTTATTTACAGACCTTGGTTTTAGTCCTACATGTTTTTTCTGTACAAATCACTGGTACCTAAGTTTTGTAATTGTTCTAGTAGATCACCTCTGGGTGGAAACTGCAACATGGCTGGTATGGCTATAATATAATCCTTTGGAGCAACTAAGATGGTCTTCACTACATCCAGTAAAACTCCTTTTTTACTGATCATTACAGAGAAAGACCTGTTAAAGAGTAAAATCTGTTTTGTTTAACTGGAAATCCAATGAGACCGAAGGCGAAACTTGTGTTTGTGCTGTGCATGTAATGAAGGTTCTTATAATGTTAAGCAGATCGTATGAGACTGGGCTGCGCCTGCAGATCCAACACGAATTTCAACACTTTTTCCATTCAGCTATTTTTATGTCCATGCATGCCATGTTGGCAGTGTTCACAATTCAGTCAGACAGAATTGCGCGGGTGATACATTATTTTGTCAACATCCTTGCTGATATCTCATTAGGGAAAATTAATTGTTGGTGTAGCTTGAGATCATTTATTAAAGGTTTCTCAATTGTTGTCATCACTTGGGAAACGATTGGCTCTGCCCTGAAATAATTTCTTTTTGGACAGTAGAAATTAGAGTCTCACTTTTTTTTTTAAACATTTGTCTCTTTCTCGCATGGAATTGAATGTCTCAGCAAAACTCTTAAGCACTTTTGAACAGATTCTGTCTGGACTTGCATTCCTAATAAAATTTGTATGTTGAAATATCTGACTACAACCCAATACTGGCCTCTCACAAATGTCATTAAAAATATCACGGTCATTTGGTGAGCAGGATCAGAGCTGGTCAGACTTGTAAAGGCCTTGGCTTTAGACCACAGACAGCTCATGACCTTCTCCAGTCTGTAACTTTTATTTTTTTCACTCCTCACTTCATAAACCTCATCATTTTCTCTCATAGTTACCACAGCATCTCCATGAATAATGTATCCCTTTCACCCCGCAGCATTAAGCTGTTTGGAAAATGTAGCCTGACAGAAAGATGTGTATCTTACATGCTGTGTCTCTAAGGTTTTGAAAACTGTAATTTGACTTGTAAAAGATAGACCTGTCTGTGCTGTCAAAACATCAACTCACAGTCTTCAGCCAGGTGGTGAAGAAACACAAAGCTGTGTATATCCACAGGTGAGTCATGGTGAAATACAGTTTTTGACATGATTCTCTTTTTCTCAAACAGTTCTCACAAGTAAGTATTTTATTTTTCCAAAAAAATCTAAATATTACTGCAAAAATAAAGTGGATGAAGGACAATGTTTAGGAGTTGTCAAGCCTCAGCTGATCACATTTGAGGTCAGTGAAACCAAAAGGAGGAAAAAATAAAAGCATCAGATTCACTGCAGTCATCACTTTGCCCCACAGATTAGAAACAAAGGTGGACAAAAACTCCGCTCCCTGCAGTATTTTCTTTCAGTAGCAATAAGCAGTCCTCTACTGTGCGCATATTTCTTTTCAATGAGAACTAAGTGTCTGCTCTCCTCTCCCCTTGATGCTTGTCTCCCACAAGAGCTGGTGGTTCACTTCTGTTACTGGTCCTGTTTAAATGATACAGATATAACTCTTCCAGCAACATTAAAGCGATTACATTCTAGTTTGCAAACCTAATTTGTAACACTACTTAGCATTTTCACAAAAAACATTTGGAAAAAACAAGATGAAAAACACGGTGCTCAACTTGTTGGAAATTTTAGGTAAATGCACAGAAAATAAGCATGTGCACACTGGTGTTTCCAAGCTCTTTCTGCAGCAGAAGGCCCAAAGCTCAAGACGTATCCAAATAGTCAACCCCTGCTGCGATACAGGTTAATGTGCTAATACTTAATTAACCCATATTTGTTAGCTTTATCATGGCTTGGAAAAGTTCTGGAGAGTTTTTAAAACACTTTCTCAGACTCTGAACTGTGTAAATAAAAATGACGGCTCAAAATGCAGCAGTGGTGCAGAGTTTGAAGTTACTGATGAGGATGCACATTTAAGCACAACTAAACATGATGTTCTGGCCTTTGCTCCTCCAGCTAGATAAACAGTGTTAATGTGAAGGGAGAAAACTGCCCCTCCCCTACTTTCTTAAAGGTATGAGAACTTAATATCTTGATTGAAGTTTACGACAGTTTGCTATGCTGCCTGTGGATCTGGTGAGAAACTTAACAAGGTTTCAAGGTTCTTTCTGAATATGTGATGCAGTCATTTGACCTCCTACAGTTAAATCATTTGCAATCTCCCAAAAATTGTATTTATCTGTTTTTATGAGTTATTGATATCACTATTTTCAATGGCCAATGGCCATTAAGGTCATTGTCTATTTTAAGTAGAATCTGCAAATATTTAGCAAACATTGTTAAGGATTTAAAGAATTTGATTCAGGGAGAATATCAGCTGATAGTAAGAGAGGTCACCTTGTTGCATTTGACAAGAACTTTGAATTTTTGGCCATTTTCTTCCTCTGTATGCCTCCATCTGACTATAATGATGTGGTTGCAAGTGAATATGAAACACACATTTGTGGACAACAGCATAACTTTCTGCTTGACAACTTTTGTGTTACTTACAGACTCCCAATTTGTTGCATATTCAAAATTGTTTGCAAAGGAGTAAATGACTATAGATATTCTCTCAGTGAACATGTGTGAAGTGCTTCCAGATGTCTAAAAGTTTTGGCATTTATATAAAACAACAAATAAATTAAAATACAAGATGAAAATGAGCAATGACACTGATGTTGGATAAAAAATGTACACACTTGGTTTGTGTATCGGTGTAACCAGTGTGTGTATGAGTGAGATAAAATGAGACATTGCTTGAGAGACTGATACATTGGTATTTATGTGTGACTTTGGCTAGAAAGATCATCTTTATAATGTTGTATCATGTGTGCTTATTCTGTAAACATTTGATATGAGAAATTTTTCCTCATGTATGTGATGCAACTGGACTTAATAATCTGTCAAAATGTAATCAGAATCCAACTTTACCTTTGAACTACAGCTGTTTGCCAGAACTTCTTAACTTGGTTAACATGGCATGTAAACAATGTTGATCAACCCATTAAACTTTATAAACTTTAATGTACTTTTAAGTGCCAAACACTGAAGACTGAAGCCTTCTGCTAAGTGAGAAGAAAAACTTCTATAGTCATCCTTCACTCTGTTCTCAACAAGCAGAAAATTGGGCAAGGGTGCATTTTCCTTGCATGGTTTAGGCCCACTGCTCTGCTTAAAGGACAAAAAAGATGTGACTAAATACAAAACCAATTGGAGTGGTCACAGTGCTCCAATCTGCAGGGCATGAGTGCTCGCTGAATAGTTTGATGAGCATCAAGCTCCCAAGAGATTTAAAGGTCTACACACTTTATAATCTGCAGAGGCACACTGAAGCCGATCAAGTGAACTCTGGTGGAAGGTCAGTGTACCCAAATGACACAAAAAGGGTTCTGGAGATATATCGTTTTGATTTTATGTGCTGAGGTTTACAGATTTTGCCAGAGGATGTTTATGGTGAAAAATGGGTCAAGATTGCGTGTTGGTTTAACACTAACAGCGGACAAAGTTCTTACACACCGTTAAGTGTAATTGACAGGCATAAAAACATTATTGAATTAGGGCTGACTGACTGGAGAGAAGCGAGAAGCCAACAGAGCTCACCTGGTTATGGAAGACAGTTACCTAAATGCCAAGTAATCCACACATATGAACCCCTTCAGGGAAGCCTAGCTCACAATTTTACATCTATTACATGCTTGCTAGCCTTAAAACTAGGATTGATCACATGTCTGGGTTAGCATAACGAAATAACATTGATGTTTACAATAGTATCTTTTTGTTTATTCAGTTGTCTCTCTTTTTTACATGCCACTTTAAGTCTCTGAGCATCTTTTATGTTTTACCTGATCTCATCTCATATCCAGATTCATCAAATTTATGTGCTTCTGAATTTGGACGTCCGTGAGCAAAGATGATCATAGGTGTAATTCGGTTTCCCCCACTGGCAGGTTTGACTGTGAGTGGTTATAACTTTCCACTGGGAGAGGTCTAGCTTGTCCACTCCTTTTACAGCAGGTCAATTAGAATCCAACTGAGTAGTGCACTTCACTAATGGAGCACACTAAAATCTCTGACCCTCCTGATTGCACTGTGTGTCCACTAACAGTGTAATGGGCTAAGAGTGCTGAACTACTCATCTACTGTAAGTGCTGGTCATTAAAAGTTAGAGGGACCATATCTAAGTCAATATGATCTATGAGAGTCTTAATAGCCACTCAGAATTTAGATTCATTCACAGCACAGCTCTTGGGTGGATGTTGCGGTAATTGATTTTTACAAATTATAGTGCAAAAAAAAAAAAAAATGCAGGATGTACTGCAGGTTTCTTTTTGGTGGA
>JAPZDY010000021.1:16581778-16596410 GCA_029783645.1 Ctenochaetus hawaiiensis | reverse complement strand
ATAGATAGATAGATAGATAGATAGATAGATAGATAGATAGATAGATAGATAGATAGATAGATAGATAGATAGAGCACTTACTGAAGTACAATTTATGTTTTAGTAGATTCAATATATTCACTGTGTTAAGATTTTCAGATCATTATAATAAAATACCACAGATCTACTGAGTTAAATAGTTGTTTACTCTATACAGTAGATGTACTATGTGTATTAGCTAAGTACAATTATTTGCACATTACAGATTTAAGCCCATTTTAAATTCCACTGTGTACTCTAGCTGTACACACAGGCATACGGCATTGTTTGTCAAATGATACAACAGTCTCACCATGGCCAATGTTAGGGCTAATGAGAAGCTGCTGCAGACAGAGCTGTGATGACAGATATAAAGTCTGCCATGCTGCAGCCCACCACCGCTTCAGCACCTTGAACAGCGTTACTCCACTCAGCATCTTCACACACAAAACAGACTGTCAAAGAGCAATCATACCAACCACTGAGTGCCAGAATACAACAAGACGATGTGACAGTGTAAACTACAGTTTATGAAAAGAGTATCACACAGGAGAGATAAATGCGTTGGCCTAACTGAAATGATGTTCATAATAAGCATCACAAGCTGTGCAAACAGACCAAAGAGAAAACACTACAACTATGAACAAACATATCTCCACTGTGCCACACTGCAGAGTTACAGTAATGGAATACAGGTTTTAGCCTCCGAGCTTCTTCATTGACCTTTTGTGTGCAAACAGATCCATCAAAGTCCATCATCCTCATCAGCTGGGATGCAAGAGCCGAGACGGAAAAAAGCAGTTGCTGTTGCTGTTATATCGTGATGACAGCAATATGTAAACAAAGCAACTGATGGTGAGAAAATACACTGTTATCTTGCCTCTGTTTGACTATTAAGAAAAAGGAAACAGCTCACAGGTTGAAGAACTTGTTTTTCTTCAGACATTGATCCTACAAATGTCCCTGTCCTATCCTAAAGTACTGCAAGTCCGTGATAAAGTGTTGTGTCCCTGCCTTTCTTAAATACCTCCCTATAGTTCAGTATCTGCAGATAATTTGTAATCCTGCTCCTGATGACTCTGTTGAAGCTGATAATCCTTTTTCTCTGCAGTTTACTTTTGCCATCTCATGTGTATGAAGCTGCTGCTGAACAAGTCTGATTTAAAATATATCTACCTGCTCAGGACCAAGGTGTTGCAATGATTTAGGACACAGCTGTAGTCTCTTTGCTGAACAAGTTATTTCATGCTAATTTTGCCCTTTACCATTTACACTGTATGCTGACACCAGGTGAATACCAGAGCAGCAAAGTTTTCTTGATGCATTTAGATTGTGTTACCTCCATAGGCAGCGAAGTTTATTTGACTGTATACTGTAAATAAAAAATACCACAGATGAGTAGTTTACCAGATATGATAAGTATTGATTGGCACCACCTTACATCTCTCTGCAATATCACTTGTATGCAGGCTGCTGTGCACACAAGGTGCTGCAGGTTATTGACCCTCCTCCTTGTGAGTTCAGTCCACATCCTCTGGCACTTTCTCTTCTGCTGGTTTCTCCATCTGAGTGAGATCAGCATCTTCATGACCTTATTACAGGCGGAGAGGAGGAACAGTTTGTGTTTGTTTTGTGACCATATGGCCCCATTAGTAGGGTAACGACCCCTCAGTCCCTCCAGGACACACACACTCGTTTCTGAATATCTGTGTGTGTGGGAGTGTGTGTGTGTGTGTGTGTGTATGTAATGACCTTGGAGACCCTCCAGGACACTTAACACTGCCCCCAGTGGCCACTTACAAAGATGAAGCTTCTCCATGCGCCATTTGGCCTGCGACCACTGCTTGGATTGAGAAGCTTTTACCACACACATACAAAACACACACAGCCACACACACAAGAAATCTGCACAAAGCTTCATGCTGGTCACTTTTTCTATGACTCCAACATAGTACACTTGCACAAAATCCGCACACAAACAACTGTAAAGTCTAACAAAGGGCAATCAGGCAGGGGTCAGAGTAAAATAGATCTTCTCCAGCATGCTAAAACACCTGCAGGGCCAGGTCAGCAGAAAACAGAGACCGTCCGCTGCGGATATGTTAGTGCTTGTCAGACGAGTCACTCTGACCTGTAAACACAGAAGCAGAGGTCAGCGTGCCGCTAACACCTCATGCTGTTGTTACTGATGAGTCAAGCGCATGTTAAGAAACTTTATTTGCCTGCCTCAGATCTGCCTAAATGAAAGCAGTCTCACATTTTCTGCTCGGTGATGTTTGTGAGTGTCTCTGATGCTGTATGTGCTTCTGTTATGTCTGGCTATGTTTCTTATGCCTTTTCCCAGCTGTCTCTTATTAAAATGACAGTGAGACTACTTTATTACAACAAGGTTATACATATATAACACTTCAGTCACATGACCGAGTGAATGAAGTGAATTCAGTCAAGGTTGTGTCTGCACCACCTACAATACCAAAGCTAAAGAAATTGCATGAAATGTAATTCAATCAGCAAATATCAGCACATCTGCTGTGAAAAGAACACTAGTTTATAGCTGCACAGTGTAACTGCTGATTACCAGTCAGAGAAAATATATGATCTATTGTAAATTCAGAATGCACTCCTATCATCCGTCCAGTCACTGCTGCATGTATCTGAATTGGTTTTCTTGTAGATTTTTTTTTTCTTTTATTGCATTTCTGAAAAGCTGAAAATGTTCCTGCATAGGCATGAAAGTTCCCTCTTGACCTTGGATACGGTAGCTTGAGAGAGAAAAAAAAAAACTTACCTTACCCAAGGTCCACTTAGCTGCTTTTTCCAAAGCCATTTTTTATGTATCTATTAATTTTTTTTCTAGCTCCAGAAAAAGCTAGTCCCTGAACCTTGAGTTAAGACTTTTTTTTGTTTGTCAACTCTAAGATAAATGGAATACATTATCGATCACTGCATAAAATGTGAGCACCTCAATCTTTCTGTAATAATTGCATGTTTATTTTAGAAAGCAGCAGCAACAGCAAGAATCACTGGCATTTTAATTCTGTGGACAACATTTTAAACTCCTGGTCTGTGCAAGCATCAAGAACTTCCATGCACGCTGAGGTGTGTTGATTTTTGTATTTTAATTGCATCGATATATAAAAAAACACACTGTAGTTTACTGCACTAAGCACTGTCCACAGGTATATCGATATTTTTTTAAACAAATATTCTTTTTGATAACCTCTTGGTACTAACACAAAAAATCTCCAATCAACCAAGTTTGCCAGGCCAGTAGGTGGCAATAAAGGCTAAGTCAACAATGCATCAAACACCAGAGAAGAACATCCAGAGTGCAGTAATTGAATACTGCTAGAAAACTGCTAAGTTCTGAGCTTGTAGTTAGACTTAGCAGTGCTAAGAAAAACGTACACTGGGGCTAACATTGCGCAAACAAACCAGTAGTTAGCCATCGTAGTTAGCCAACAGTGTTGCCATAGAGCATGTGTGGTTTTGGGGGCTCTGTGTCCCTTTTAAAAATCCTCTGCCGCACACTGAATGGTCCATTTTTATGTTTCCAGAAGCAGCATGACTGGTTTGTTTGTAAGAGAAGTGGATTGTTAACTTGAGCAGCGAAAGCCACAACGAAAGGGCAGAGAAAACAGTGATCTCCTCTGAAACAGCAGGAAAAAAAGATGCTTTTGCACTGTCCTTACTGTTTGACAGACAAGCGCTCTCTCAGAGACACACTGCAGGAACACCACAGAAATATCCAATTATCACCAAGGATGTCAGAAAATTAAATTAACCATGAATTTTATAAGTTATCACTTAAAAGAAGACACTCACGAAAGAGGTTCGACAGACCAACAGACGGTTATCCTGTGATTCTATGACAGCTGTCTTCAACAAAAGGCTTCTGTTGTTTGTGTTGTCTTAATATCTCAGGGGCACAAACTAATACTTCACAGAGAAATTCACATGTTTGCTTACTTCATTAATTTCACTTTATCCATGTTTTAATTTAATAAAATTCTACATTAAATGTGAATTCTCTCCTTCAGTGCTTTAGAGGAAAATAGTTGACCAGCTGGTCTGCATTTTTGATGTTCATTTCCTCTTTCATACCAGTTCTCTAGCCCTCTCTCTCCCACTCTGTCTCTCGCTCTCTCTCCATCAAACCCTTCTGGGTACCAATTAGGACTCAAAGCTGCTGCAGTGTGTGTGCATAGGTGTGTGTTTTTGCGTGTGTCTCGCTGCGTGTGTGATAACGCCAGCTCAGACAACAAGCTATAGGCTACCTGTCAACAGGCACTTCAATGCTCACCATCTGCTCACACTGCAAAATGGTCTTCATTTACCCACCACTCACAAACCAACACCACCATCCACGAGGAAAAAAAAAGAGATGGGGGGGGGGGGCATGGTGCTGATTAAAACAAAAGTTATAATTGCCTGGTGATGCTCAGTGCAGTCAAGAAGAATCTTTTGTAAGACCATAATCATTGTGCTCCCTGTGTGTGTGTGTGTGTGTGTGAGTGAAGGACGTATTGTCTATTTGAATGTTACATGTTTCTTTCATATTATTGTTCGAATGTGAGCTGCAGCTGTGCCCATCTTTGTGCAGCTGTTCTGCTAACCAGAAGTGTTTCATATATAAGCCTCTGATATCTTCTGATCTGACATTAATAATTCATTTATGTATTGGCAACAGGGTTCATCAATCAACAATGTAGTCTCTAATATTCCACGGACAAGATTCGTTAGTCATCATTTTACAACACAGAGTTTTATATCTGGTCCTGTAAAGCAAAAATATACAAATGGATTAATAATCTACAACTTTATTAAAATAACACTATTTCTTTATTTGAGTACAGAGGGGGAACTAAGAAGTCTCATTGCCTGAGGACAAAAGCTCTGACTGGTACTTACCAAAAGTTTTTTAATTGTGTTCCTGTTTTTAAAAAGGATTTTATTCTTTAACAAAAAGGTCTGTCTCTGTAGAGATCTGTTTGGTTTTGTTGTCAGACATTTAAAGTAACAGCAGCAGCTTGTGAGTCACAAAAAAGCAGTTTGAGTGGACTTTTTAAATCCAATTGTAAAACTCTCCCTTCTCCACCTCATCCCCTCTGTGGACAGGAGTGTGTGTCTTTCCCTCATTTTATGCAATCAAAAAATCAGCTCCTTGGTCCTACCAGTAGTCCTTAAAGCAATATTTGATTTTATATATGATGTTTTTAATGGAAAAATGCTCAAATTAACCAGAACCTGTGAGACAGTCAAAGTCACTCTGCTGGGCATAAAATTGTATAAAGGCCACAAGTGTGTGCATTATGCCTTTTTAGGCATCAACTCAATTTACTGTAGTTTAGGATGGAGAAATGAAGTACAAAGCCGACAACCTGAACCATAATTTTCCACTTGAGCTAAAATGTTAAAACACCGGAAATGTTTGCCCTCTCTCCCCTCAGCGTGCCTTTCTCCCTCACACACACACATTTTCCTCCCTTGTTCTCTCTCTGTATAATGTCATGCAGACATACATTGCCGGCAGCCTTCAGGCCATGGGGATTGAATACAGCCTATATTTATAGAGGGTGCGATCTGTTCAAACATATGTTCCCCTTAACAAAGTCATCAATGTCAAACCCTGCTCTCCAGGGCCCCACTAATGCTACATTTAGCTTTGCATGCATAACATTAAAGGCAGCTGGACACAAAGTCTTAGAGTTGAAGTGAAAGCTAATAAGCTATGCTGTTGACCTTCCAGGGTCCCAATAATTACTTCAATTATAGGTGAAGTAGACTTTGGAGAATGTGTGTTTGTGTTGGACTGGGACAGAATGCAGCCCAAAGACTGAAACAACTATTAGCCTGGACAAAATATTATTACCCAAGTGAGCACTACATGTTTTCATTTTAATGTTGATATGCTGAGAGTAAACACATGCATAAAAACTGAAGCGTGAAGTGAGGAGGATTTTTTAATAACTCAGTGCAGTACAGCAGTGGTTCTCAAGCTTTTTCTGCCATGCCCTCCACAATTTTTTTTATCAGTCATTGACAGTGACAGGGAAAGCAAATAAACAAAAAGGGCCCAAGTTGATTTTTAGTGAAATAGAGTTTAGCACATTAGCAGTAGCAAAATAGTGTTAATTGATTTCTCTACATAAATGACAGTCTTTTAACTTTGTTTAAGTAAGCTAAGAAATTATCAGATGTATTCAAATCTGGCACAAAGTGATTAAACAACTGTCAGAAAAATGTCACCTTGGGTTCTTGAAACATGGTGAAGGAAAACAGAAAGAGTTTAACTTGAACCGATCTGCAGATGAAGACTGACTCCTGCTAAAAGGACATCTACTCTCTAAGCAGACCCCCTCACTAAAACTGAAATCTGGATGTTTCGGGGTCTGCAGACTGCCATGCTGCAGGTCAGGGAGGTCAAAATGTGATTTTCTCAGGAAGAAAGAGATCTCAGGGTCAGTGATTACAACAAACCTTAACATAGATGGGACCAGTTACAATGGCAGAATTGACAGGCTTAAGCAAATACATTTTTTTAAAGTTGAAACATGTAACAATTCAATACCACCAACAGTTGTAATTCCTTATTTTAACCTTCAGTGTGACTAAAAAGTGTGATCAAATCATTTTAACCTTAAGTTACCGGATGGTTCACAATATCTAACACAGTGTTTATGAAGTATAGGTCCAGCAGTGCAGGTTCCTAGTTTTCACTCAGGCATCCTGAGTTGAACTATGTCAGTCTTTCAGTCAACATTCATTATGCTGCTACGCAATCTTATACTATAACACAGCTTAAACTAGACATAAGCCCTGTATGCAGCACTTATTTAACTTCACACTTGCACTGATGCTTCCATTTGTAAACTACAAACCAGATCAAAGTGCTAGCCGGGATGCTACCTGATGCTATCTGATGTTGTGTTCAAGGATGCTCCAGCTTATCTGTGAATGTTCTCATTCATCCAGGTCATAGTTATTCTGGGCAAATAAATCGAAGGCAACTGATGCTCCAGCTTCTGTTTCTTTCAGTCAAGTAAAATACATATAATGTACTCCCATAGTATAAGTTATACAGAGCAGGAACGACCTAGGAGGAGGAGAAACTTTTACTGCTGCAAGAAAAATAAAGCCTTGAGAAGAAGGTTCTGCTCAGGGCAGAGGAGTTGGAAAAAACTCTTAATCCTCTTGGAAAAACTGGAAAACTCTCTTGAGTCCCAAAAAGTACTGTAGAAAAGTCCCAGAAGCCTGCACAGAATGGTAGATTGATTTAAAAAAAAAGAGCAGGATCAAGGCTGCCATGAGCCACACTGAAAAGCAGATGAGCAGAAAGACCTTCTACAGTAGTATAGAGGGGAGGCCTTCTCTCCTATGGGCCATATCTGACATATAGGGGGCTGATTCGGGACTGCCAACACCTTCAGAGGGTCAAACTCAGCAACAGAGAGGCAAGTGAGATGTGCGAAACTCTGCTGAACAGGTGAACTGCAGAGTCTTTGAATAACCTACACAACCAGATCAACAAAGAGACAAAGGCCAGAAGAAAACAAGGGCAGCACAAGCACCAGAAGCACTAGAACACCTGCATTTTGCATTTCTGTGAACCAAAGGAATATCAAAACTTTACATCTACGAAAGTTGCAACTTTGTTTCTTTATTTTTTTATTATAATTTTATATTGTGACAAAGCTGGTAAAGTCTGGTTTTGATTTATTGTTGAGAAAAGATTATGTTTGGCTCAAAACACACAGTTTGGTGGCACAAATATGGCTGGGAAATGACCTGACCTCTACTCTATCAACAGGAAGTGAACGGTGGTTTTTGAACAGTCACACCACAAGCATCCGCTCCTCCTTCTCTTAATATGAAAGTAAGCTTGTATGCATGCAATATTCACTTTCGCATGTCTTGCAAAAACAATGATATGATACATATTAATTGGTTGAAAAATATTTCACATATTGATGGTTTGCAGAAATGTTGCTTTGACTGGGCTGGCAATATGAGAGACTTTAGAGGTGAAGCTGAAATAAAGATAGACAGAAACAGATAAACAGATGGAAACAGAGATACTGTGTTATTAAAATGTAGACAAACAAGATTTTACATGTGTTTAGATCCTATATTTAACACTTATTCTGCCTGTAAACCACCAGAGTCACCTCACATACACAGTTTGTAAATACCTTTTTAAATTAAGTGGCACTACAGAACCATAGATGTTACTTTAAGTTCTACTATAGAGACTTGAAATTGCATCAGCTATATGGCTGAATTTTAAATAGTCAGCTTCATTTTCTGAAGCCATGTTTGTTCTGTCCACTTTGGTAACAGATGGCTTTTCGTATCATTAAATGACAGATGAAGTTGACTGAGAAAATCCTTGCTTAGGTGCACATTTTTTTACCAGCATGCATCTACTCCCTGCTAATAGCACTCTCGCTCACTCTCGTCTCTTTTCATTCAAGCACTTAAGTGAAACTATTTACATATTCCTATGGGAGGACTCTGTTAAAGAGCTGATGCTTTCATTTTGTCTATCCGTCTCTCCTTTTCCACCCATTGCTCCACTTTGCCTGCATTAATGTAGCTACTCTAAATATCATATGAAAGAATGTAGGAAGTCAATTTTTCCTGCACACTTTGCAGTGAGTGCCTGCTGCTTCTGCCACAGAGTACAGCTGTGGAGACGACACAGCGCCTGGCTTTTTCTGAGCAACCAGCTGAAAAAGCACATTTAAAGAAGATTTTTGCAATGGAGGTTTTTTTTTTATTTATATAACCCTTCTTTATTTTTCTCTGAGGCCACACAAAACTCAGAAAGATCTGTATATCAACATAACATCTATCACCCCACAGGCTCATTTCAAACATACTCATATGCATCAACATCCGAGTGCTTGATGACCAGATTCTCATGCTCAGTCTTTGCTCTTTTCCTAGAACTTTGGTTCAGCTATGCGGGCCGGATCACGCTTAGCAGAGGCCACTTTTTGCCTTGTCCGCCCCATGGCAACGCCATGCATAATGCTCGCATCCCTCTGTGGATAATGTGCTCAAAAAAATGCCCCCTGCCTGCCCTTGTTATTGGAAACCCTCTCACGATGAATAATGACAGACATCAGGGTGCCAAATGTCCCGTGCAGGACACCATAGGCATTTCTCTGCTAACAGGAGGGGAACAACATCTGTTTGGCTGCTGAATGCAACGCTGATTCATCAGTCTCACAAACACACCTCATCTTAAAGTTACAGTCAGCTGTTTCACAAATGCACTGAGGGGTGAGTTCAACACAACGTCAATCAAACACCGTAAACACGGGGTCTGACGGTCTAATGCAATCATAAATAGAAGCAAAGGTATGATGGAAAAAAAAATGATGGTAAATGAAATGAGATTTTGCTCTCTTGCTGCTTGATTGATGAATGTACCTTTAATCATGACTTGGACGCTGGTCTATGACTAATCTGAAGGACACTCAGCTTGATGCAAATTCCCCCATGAGGGGAGAAAATTGCAGAGATTTCATTTTAATGCTTTAACACTCAAAGTTTCTTCAAAGTTTGCAGTGATGCTGAGAGCAGAGGTGGAAGGAGGTTCATGTGACCCATAATAGAGGAACGTAAGAGACATAGAGGAGCTGGTGCTGTTTTAATGGCTTTGCTGGCAGCCTCTTTTTGTCATCCTGAAGAGGCCTTGAGGATTAATATCAGCCTCTTTAGTCTGTAACCTCCTTAGCCCCCCCTTCATTTTGTTTACCCCGCCGTCTGGCAGGTCAGGTCATATCACATGTGATAGAGAGAGGGGCTAAGTCGAGTGTACAGTCTGCATGTTAACAGACTCTGTGCCCTGACACCTCCTCAGTGCAAGTCATTTTCACAAGCCTCGTTTTGAATGAAGGCGTTTAATACAAGTCAAAAGTGCGAGAGGATTTCATTTCGTATTCCTGAACAAATCTGCAGGGGGAAGGATTGTGGAGGGAGAAACTGACACGTGAATGGAGAGGAGAAAATTTATGCCTCGAGGAGGAGAGAAAGTATGGGGAGAGAGGGACAGAGGAGTGAGAGAGGAGGGGGCTGCAAGTAAGCATAAGTCATTTGGAGTAGCCTGTTTAAAAGGAACAAGCTCTTCTGTCTGACAGGTAATGATAGTTCCCTCTTACTAGATCCAGCCCATTTCTTTTCTGTGTCTAACAAAGTTGGAAACACATATAGATTTTGTATCAAGTCAAACAGCAAAAAGTGACTTAAAACAGGAGGGGAAGGGAACATTTAAGTTGTCTCACTAACATAGCTTCCAAGCAGAAAACTTACTGTTTATAAAATATAAACTGATGGAAAAAAGAACCCACCATCAACTTACCAATGCTGTCTACTAGAAAAGATTTTCATTTACAGTGCTTCTAATTTGCAACAAAGATCAATTTGGAGGAAAATGCGAGACATTATGTATGCACATGATGAGGAAACATTACAAATAAGCAAGTCACAAAGCTGATACTTTTATAGACACTAAATGAATCAGTAAAATGTTCGCTGACAATGTATTTCATTTGTTTTCTGAAATACAATACCTTCTCATAGCAAGTAGAGTCTTATTTAACGGTTACATTTAAGCCCTCAGATAATGTGGTTATGATCGACAAAGAGATTGTGGATTTGCTTTAATAGAGGAGAAGTCAAAAATTGACTGAATTTAACAGGTGCTTTTGTTGTAAACTTCAACACATGCAACTTTCTGTGTCATGGGATAAAACAGTCACCATCGACCCTCCCTATGATAACACAACTCAAGCAGCAATTAAATTTCTCAACACAAGGTACTTGGGGAGAGAAATTTATATTAAATAAACAGAACCTCTAAAAGACAAAGTGAAACGCCAATAGCCAGATTTAAGAAGAAAACAAAACAGAGTAAATGTGTATAATTTCAGTGAAACAGTTCTCTGCACATCTTTTAGCAGTTTGCAGTTAAAACAGGTGCTTCAAGGACAGCAAATTTCAAAGAGAGATTGGACAGTAACACACTGATTGATTTGTGATAATATACAGGTCTTTATGCATGAGGACATTTTCCAGGTGTGTATGTGGCAAGAAAACCACATTTTTTTTAATATAAATATGGTATTTTTCAAATTCTGACTCAGTGGTTTTTGGCTTTACTAGACCTTCACAATAGAATAAAAAAGTTTTAAATGAAAATCATGAGGAATTTAAAGTTCAAGGAAAATTAACTTGTAAGTAAAAGTTTAAGCATATTTAAAATTTAACCTGACGATTGGGTTATTCTGGCCTTTAAAAAAAAGTTCTCTCACACTTAAACAAGCAGTCTGATCAACCTACAGGTTTTTTCTGCTGTTCCACTGTACACAATGTCCTAACTTGTCAGACACCAAATACACATTTTCTACATGCTGAAACACCCATGTGGTCTGGTTTATGTTGGACAAACAGAAAAAAGCTTTTAAGATTTGCATATCTGAACACAAAACTGTTACATGCACACAAAACGCGGATTATGCTATTGTTCAACATTATGCACTGGCTAACAATGGCTCTGCAGCATCATTAAGGTTCAGGGAAATGGAAAAGATTTCACCCATTAACTCACTGCTCTGCAGAGGCATGCTGCATTCACACTCTTAACACAGTAAAGCCTTTTGGCCTAAATGAAGAACTGAATGTAAGACTTTATTTCCTCTATTTTCACTACACTTGATGAATGCAATACATGCTCCTTTTATACTTCTGACTTGCAAATTTAAGATTTATGTGTTCTCTTGTTTCTTTCCTTATGCCTTTGTCCATTTTGACTCAAAGACAGCAGCATTCAGACGTACACTTTATCAAGCAGCTTACTCAACTATTTTTTCTCCCTTGCTTGGGAAAAAAAAAAAACTTGCTTTATGGTTATGCTCTGGTTTTTATTTTAATTTAGTTTCAGATACACTGACTCAAACAATTCGTCTGTGCAATAATTTACATTTGTTAGCATGTCAGGTATTTGCGTTATCATCTTTTGCATGCAGTAAGTGGAGAAATGACACTCAAACTGAGACCTGGTGCACCTGTTAGGTGAATACAACACAGGCGCAAAGCCTTTGTAAAACCTGGCCCTTATTATCAGGATAGTGGTGTTATCTTGATAGCTTGGTGGCACAATATCATATAAATATTGTCAGCTGCAGTTGCTCAAATTGCAAGAAAGTAAAAACCATCTAAAACTTTGAGAGGGACAAAAATTTAGGAAGGAGGGAGGCAAACGTTGGCAAAACAGCTCTGTAGGGCAGGGAGGAGAACGTGTGTAAGTGAGAGGAACTGATTGACATTGTTATAGCAGATAAACTGCATGACACATTTGCCAGATTACCATTATATTAAAGATGTGTTAATATAAGACTCTGACAGGATTCATTATAAGTAAAAGTTATAAGAAACCAACCTTGAAATTTGGTTGGCAACAAGTCAACATCTACAACGACTAAGTGCCTCTTATGAACCTCACTTTAAAATCTTTACAGTGTGGAGGTACTTGGCTGAAAAACTGTGGTCCTGACCCTAAACCATGAAGACTCAACCAATGAGTGTGTATATGCTTCAAGAGCACTCTTGTAAAACTGTTGACTTGACAGGCTACTGCTGCCTCCTCCTGTTGATTTAATCCCAACCAGCTCTTTTTGCAGTGGATGGATGTGGAGAAAAGAAGCTGCACCAAATAAGAAATCTTGTATAACTACATTCTCTTTTTTCCCCATCTCTCTGTTTGTTTTTTCTCCCTTTCAATCAGAAAGTCATAATGCTGCGTGTCTCTGTCTCACTTCATCTCTGTTTCCGTCTGTCTCCTCCCTCAGGCCAAGATGCCTCTGTCCAGGGAACTGGCTGTTTATGAGCATCCCCTCTGGAAACCCACTGATAAATGTCACTGTCTGCAGCAAAATTAAACATTTAGTGAGAGTCCTTGGAAAGGGCTCAGGGAGGACTGTAAACTAGCCTATCCTCGGGTCCTCTGCTTTTTTGTTGTCTTTTCAAGTTTTTTAATTAAGACAGGGTTTAACAGAACATCAGCGTCCACCGGTGCTGGCTTGCATTTCCTCGTGCTCCTCCTGAGTTTTGCCGTGTTCAAGGAGAGAGCAAGGAGAAGACCGGCTGGAGAGAGACTGCGAGCCAACTGCTTCCTACTTTTGAACAAAACTCATTAACGATGCTGTGTTAGTTATTTCAGTTTCTCCCCCCTCTTTTTTTTCCCATTCATCCTGGAAATGGCTTTTGTTGAGCATTTCTCACCCACGCCCTTTCATTTACTGCATTTGCATCACAAAGAGTAAAACACATTTTCATAGGCGGCTCTTTTCCTGTTGTCTACAGATCCGAGTGTTAGACTAATGGTCTAGGAATGATTCCTTGCTCTGAGCTGCAGATGCATCCCAGCACCCACAGCAGCCATTTAATGGCTCAGTCTGCGCCTGGCTTTTATGGCCACGAATCTTAAAGAGGCCCTTTTCCAGAATTACTGCACATTGAGGTGTGGCAGAAGCAGGATGAGAGCTCTCGGGCGTTTTAGGGGGACAGGTGTTTTATGCTGCGTGTGTGCAGGTGCACGCGCGCGCAACTTCGTCGAGGGGTGCGTATGTGTGTCTGCCTGCTTGTGTGTGTCTGCGTGCATCATGCGTGGTCTGCTGAAGGCCTGACAGAGGTAATCACTCAGTGAGATGGAGGGATGAAGCAGCTTTAAACGCCGACTCTGTTTTAGGCTTCACTGCATAACCAAATAACGCTCCGTGTGTCGCAGAGGCTAATAAGGCGTATTCCTTTTCCGAGCAGCTCAAGAGGAAAATAGCCTTCCAGCTTTAAAAAAAAATGCTTTTACGAGATACAGACTTCTTTTTTCCCTCTTTTTTTCTTTTAAGCTGACAAATAAATTGCATGCAATTTTAATGGTTTTTCTTCCTTTCCATGCTGTCGGGAGTGGAAACGACACATTTCACTGCCCCTGCAATGTCTTCATATGGGTATTTATCAGCCCCAGTGACTCCTGGCTGTGTTAATAATCCCATAGCACTGGTGTAATGGATTCAGCCAAACCCCTGCTTTATCCCAGGTATCCTCCCTTTCTCCCACTAAATCCACAGATTATTACAGAAATACTTTTTCTCTCTCATACTTGTTCTGTGAAATTAGCTCTTTTAGCATCCTGGCCCTTTGGAGGAATTACAGGACTTATTTGGTTTTTGCTGAATGCAGGATAATCACCGGTTCACTGTGGGGTTTTAGACTTGGGATTTTAGAAACGAAGCTCGATCTATCGCCCTTCTTTTCTTTCTCTGTGTATCTCTCTGGGCTTAGAGTCTTTCATTTTTACAGATGGGTCCTATGACTACAGGCTGTAAAAGATACAGTTACATGGATCAACTTCAAATGGGGGGACTCTGTCTTTAATGTTCTTGTTTATCTTATTTTTCACATGTATATTTTTATAAATTATTTAGCGAGGACATTAATGTTGTATAATTGGTGTTTTGTTTGTTGTTTGTTACATTTGCAAGTTATTTGTAAACCTTGTTTAAAGAACTTTGTGTTGTATTATTCCTTTTCAAACCTAACTTTTGTC
>JAPZDY010000021.1:16552870-16563105 GCA_029783645.1 Ctenochaetus hawaiiensis | reverse complement strand
CAGTTTGATTATACAACTGTTTTAACAAAAGTTCTTTGTTCTACTTTGTTTCTAGTTTTAAAGGTGATTTAGCAGGTAGCCAGCCAAGTGGAGTTGGTGGCAGCTGTGTTTTGGCTCTCTCTGATGTGTTTGGGCATCAGCGGATCAAATGTAGGCTGGCTCAGGAAGGTTGGATCACCAACCAAGCAAAGGGGACAACTACACCGGGTTCTCTTTGTGTCATTCAGCTCTTTTGTTTATTTTTGTTCATAAAAATCCGCCCCTTAAGTACAACATCAATTAGGTGCCACGTTGTTAGGAAACTTTCTGTAGAGATCCTATATCAAAATATAGGTGTATTTTTTTCTATTGATACTAAAATGATGCGCAACCTCAACCATGAAGTCTAATTTAATCAAATTGATCCAAACTGACATATAGACAACCAGGGGCCAGATAGTATTTCAGTACAGAACTACTTAAAGCTTCTGGGCAAAATAAAAATCTGTCATCTGTGGTGTGCTGTGTGCACTGTGCATGATGGGAAATTTGTGGAAGTAAGCGGTCCAAGAACACATTTGCCCCAGGGCCCCCTACAGGTTCATCCAACCACAGCCTTAGCCCAGATATGGCCACCTGATTAGGACAGAATTTAGAGTTAGAGAATAAAAATCAGCTCCAGTTAGCAGCAGTGAGGGTTTGCTTTGACCTGTCTGAGCCAGTCTCAACCCTGGTTTTTGCACAGTCTGGGGGAGGAAATTATTACACTCGGTGGGCCAGATTTAGGCCACTGATGGGCTCTGGATATTTGCCCACCTGGAATTCTTTTGACTTTGCAAACTGCATTGGTGTTAGCTTCAAAATTGCTATGTAGAAGATTGCATCACGTCCATTGCAGACTCTGAGGACAAAACATGTCTTTACCTCAAAGTTAACATTTTATACAAACACTGTACATGCATATTTGCATATTTGTGTTGAATACTCCTTTTCATCAACATTTTAACTTTTTCCCAAACAGACTATTCTCAAACCTGTGCAAAAGCTGGATGATGAGTAAGACTTTGTGTCCAGGTTGAAAAGCCTGTGTTGATCCATTCACACCACAATAAAACAGAGGTTTATGGTTGCTTTGATGTGAGAGGGATGTCACAAATGATGGAGAAGAAGGTTTGAGAGAAAGAAGGAGAATGGGTAATATGTGGGGAGGTGAAGCTGGTAAAGGGCGCTTCTGGGGCAGAATGATGAAGGGACCCTTCGAAGGACAGATGGGAATGAGATTACCGAATCAATACCATCCAAGGGTGTTTTGTTATTAACGCATACAGGGAGGAGCTCACGTTCGATACGCCTCACCTGACTGGTCACATACATACACACACACACACACACACTCGCCTGTGCTTTAGCCTCCCTTTCTTTCCACATGCACACTTTTTTACACTTAGGGACATTTTATTTGATGCTGGAAAACATCAGTGCTCTCAGAAAGATTCACTTACAGTGAAAAACTGCTGGGGCCCCAGACACCAAGGGGCCCCCAAGGTTCATTTATCACTTTCCTTTATTAAAGTTAAAAAAAACAAGAACTTAATGCTTTGAGTATGCTACATATAATTACAATAATACAAAACTGTGACCATTAGCGCATGATGGGTTCAAGTCCTGTTTATAGCAACAGGTTGTAGCTATTTTAACACTGGTAACTTTATTATTGAGGCAACACTACTGTTAGTGAGCTGGCAGAGCTGTAAAATATCTGTCATACTGTCATATATAGCCCAACAAGACAGTATTTATTTATTTTGTTTATTTATCTATTATGAGTGTGCTGGTCTGTAAGAGTCAAAACTCTAAATTCAGTGCAGAATGTGCACAATTGTTTTTGTCTCAATGTTGGTTTGTTTTGCCGTTATCTATTTGTTATGCTGACAGTAAACCCAACAGCAGCTCTGAAAATGAAAATGGGTTTTATGTATGGAGTAATAACCTAAATGGATTTCTCTCTCTCTCACACTCTCTTTCACTCTGCACCGCTCTGGGAGCCCGTGGCCATTTATCTGCCAGTGTCTAATTATTCATTAGTGAACACAGAGAAAGAAGCATGGAAAACATAGTTGTGCATTCACTGCAGCAGACCAGCATTACTCTTTAAACTATTGCCTCTGCCTCTTCCTTCCCTGCTGTCTTACACTCTTCTACTTCAGCTGTATTTTCACATACTGGGGTTACAGGGGTCAAGGATCTTAAATCTGTCATAACACAATTTGTTGGAGCTGCAGTGCACAGTGCTGAAATTACTCATGAAGTTCAGCCAGCGTTTTCAAACATAACAAAAAAAAACATATGCGACATAAAATAGGGTGTTTATCTTTGGGTGTTGCTGTCAATTGTTGGCAATGCCGTTTTGACCACACACTAATGTAAGTCATCAGTAACTGAGCATGCATAATACAAACACTGCTTAATTAGGCTAACAAGGCTAATCCTGCTCAGGTTTGGCAGGTAGGCTGCTGTTTTTGCTTTGTGCACTGCATTCAAATGGCCAGCAGAGGTCAGTGTGGGATCTGTAACATGCATCCCCGAAACCAAGTGAGGGCCTGAAGCACATTGTTTACATATACACAAATACAAAAATAAAAATTGTTCTTTACCAGACTTTTTTAAAGGTAAATCTAATTAAAACAAAATTAATCTGAGAGCAGTGAGTATATTTTTAACAGAATACATAAGATCTTGAATGCATAACTGCACATTTAAATTGTGTTTAATACTTCAAGCTTTGCAGCTGTTAGCTGTTTATGTTTGCACTCTGTTAACAGGGGATGGCCTTAATCTCATAGCATAAACTGAAAGTAGCCAGAATCCCCCTCAATATTAATTTATGAGCTTGCTTGCTCTTCAGGTATATTTTCAGCAGCACTGATGTCACTGAATGATCATAGAAATATCATAGGAATATTATGGAAATACTACAGATAGCAGTACCTCTCTGTTATCCTCTTACTCTTCTGCAACTATTGTCTCTTTGATTATGAAAGTGACAACATTCTATAGTGTAAATAAGCTACAATATATAGCTGAGCAACTGTTGCAAAGTTTTGAGAATATGATAGGTTCAAGATGAAACAGGCAGAAGGCTAGACAGAGAGAAAAAGGCACAATATGATATTTGTCTGCTACTGTAGAACCACGGACAGTGCCATGGGTTTATCGATACAAAGCATTGTACAGCTGCTGATATTTCAGAGAAATGATTAGAGTCATAGATTTTAATTTGCACAAACCTCAGTCTGATAAAATATCAGTGAGTCAGGCAGATTAGACAAACATATTTAACAAAACCAATCTGCCCTGCTTCTAGGGGATGAGGCAATAAGGGGATGGCATGCCCCCTCAAATCATTAATGTCTGTAGGGCTACATTTGGTCTTACAGGTGTCTGTCATGTACAATATTTTAATATCCTTGCTGCAAATGCTTATTTGTTAGACAAGACTGTCATCTAGTGGTGCTGTCTGTGTTATACACAACTGCCTCAACATGAGAGAAGCCCACATCCTCCTCATAAGCAGCATTAAATGAGCTGTGATCATTTAAATTTCTGGACTGCTCTGCTGAATATCTACAGATTATCCAGCTTTCAGGACTCCAAACATCACATCACTGATTTATAAAGAGCATATGAATTGAAGGATTGTGATATTTAATATGGCCTCTGTTAACTCAAACATCGCACAACAGCATTGCGACAAAATTCATATTTGTTAGGACTAGTCTTGACGATAAGATCTCGGCCGTGGAAAAAAAATGTTTGCATCAGTCTACTCTTTATTTGTTAAAATGTGTCACCGCTGATTCTGCTCAGTGCGACATGCTGCAAACTCACCTGGTTTAGTCATTTCTGTTTCCTCCGCTCAGCCTATCAGCGTTTAACATCGTAGGGCAGCTGGGACGCAATAGCTGCGGGAGGACCCACCTGGTACTGACATCAGATGTCCTGCAGATGGCGCCACCGCTCTTTGGTAAAGATTTCTCCGGAGGCCATGAAATCCCTGAGAGTCAGTAGAAAGTGATTGCAGAGCCGTAAATCATTCGTTCATATGGAAACTAGAGGGCTACATGCAAAAATCTGCAATGTCCAATCGGACATTTTTATACATAAAAATTACGCTATTTTAAGATTTCAATTGGGACGAATGCAAAAAAAATAATTTACTTAATGTTTCGATTGCATTTTTGACTCTATCGAAACCCTGTATAATTTGAATGTAATCTTACGAAAAACATCTATGCAGGTAATCGCATCGAAGATTTGATTAGAACTATGGGGAAAGAGGTAGAGAATTTGTTTTAAACGAAAAATATCTTGAATTACTGCAGCACTCAATTCCTGGTACGCTGATGCGAATAAGCTCAAACTTGACATAATTTCATTTGACATTTTTTGTCTATTTAAACATGATTTTCACAACGCTTCTGATAGCTTTTGTATTTGATTTGTAAAATCAACTACTTTATAAATAGAGAAGTTTATCTTATCTAGTTATTTAGTGCTTATCCGATAATTGGATTTGATGAAAATCAAAATGGATGTATAAACCAAATAAGGCCTTCGAAGGATCAGCCGAAACTGAATCGCCGTCTGCTTGTAAAAGTGCGCAAGCTCCTGATAAAGAGTCATTTATTACTCCTTCCTACAATATCAAACGTTATTTGAGAGGAAAAACTTAACTAAAAATATTTATATAATCTCCACCTGTCTGTTTTTCTGCCAATCCTTGATCTATTTAAGAATGAAATCTGACGAGGACAGTTTCAATGCCAAAACAATCACACCTTATAAAATGGGTGGAATGTGGTGCTTTACTCAAGTTCAAGTCATCTGTATGTAGATGGAAAAAAAACTTAAATTATATCGGTACGTTTGTCCACCTTATTTAAATTCTGCAAATATTCGATTCTAACTTTTTCACTTAAGAACAAACGAACTGGCTGCGCTCAGAGAACTGAAGAGAAAAACGTATAATCATCTCTTCTTATTTTCGCTCCTAAATGATTTTATTAAATTACGGGCGAGCAATCATTTCCGTCTTAATTCCTCGTTAAAAAATAACGGCAGCAGCCTAGTGTGTTAAATTACAGACTAAAAAGATAATATTTTGTGGAGATAAATTAAATGTCTGAAACCTTTCGCAAGGTTTCCTATTAAAGAGACATGAGTTGTGTTCTTGAATCGCCCTTTACAAATTAAAAAATGTGTTAAATGTGTACTCCTGCATTGGTCTCAACACTAAATAATAATACTGTTTTCTTTAAAATAACATTTATTTCCAGCATATTCATACAATGTGACAGCACAGCTTGTAACATTTGAAGAGGAACTGACTTGATTCAGCACTTTGTCACAAAATATTGTAACTGACTAACGGATAAAGGAAAACTCAAATATAGCATAGCATTTCATATTACCAAATGCAATATATAATACAGGCAGTTTGAAAAAAAACTAAAACAAAACAAGGTGAGAAAAGTGAAATAATACATAAGAAAAAGGGATGCCATTTACACATCATTAGTTCAACTTTAACATCAGGAAATAGTGTTAACATCCGAAAGCTACATGTTATTTTAACTTAATTTTGTCTCATTGCTAATATTTCATGCGTGTGAGAGAAATGCATATCTAAAGTTTGAGTGGGAACATAATATGCACTTCAGTTACACCAACCAGCTGATAAATTTAATTGACTTTCAAAAGTCATAACTCTCTGATAGTTATTACATTATTTTAGTTTAATTCTTGCACAGCTGACATAAAAAAACTGTAATAAAAGCACATATATGTAGTTTTAGCCTTTTGTGCAAATTGATTTAATTTTTACTTTCCCAGCTTGATCGTGATTTATTTTGGAATATATAAATATCTTTTTCTGCTTCATATTATTGTATTGGTGAAATAAACAGGTTAATACACGGGAATGTCATCCAAACGTTTGTACTCAAACATATAAAATAATTTTTGAAAATTACACATAAGTGAGTTTAGTTTTTTTTTTTTTAAATCTTCTCAGACCATTTGGCTACAAGCCGGATAATCCTGTTATGTACAGTAGCTTGTAGCCAAAACACATCACAGATTTTCGCCAGCATATTCAACACTTGTGGCTACAAATACAATGGAATGTGTCTCTATGATCAGTTCAGCAGCCTCACTGTTTTTCCGGTGTGTTGTTGACCAGAGGCCCGTACAGGCTGCTGGCATAACCTTGCTCCTTGTGCAACATTGTCCTGTCCCTTATCAGGTCACTAAAGGCATAGTCCATAGGGGGTCTGAAGCCCAGGGTGGGCATCAGCCCGGTGGTGGAGTAGGGTGTCATGAAAGCCAGTCCTCGGCTGTGCGCAGAGTAGGCCAGCCTCAGCGGGTTCAGTCCCAGGTGGGTACCTAGAGGATAGGTGCTGGGGTCGGCGCCGAAGTGTGGGGCGTTTGGCTGGAGAGGAGAAAACGCAGAGCGGTTACTGAGCGTCATGGCTCCGGGTAACATGGGCCTCGTCGGGGCAGTTGTGGATGCGGAGGAAGGTGGAGGCTGCTGTGCGTTTTGGAGCATCCTCTCGGCCGTCCACGACTCATCCGGCGCGGCCTTGTTGGAGCCCTGAGCGCCGCTGTTATTGAGGATCTGCTCTATGGCTTGCACCACATCTTTACCGCAGCCTTGCAGGACGAGCTCCAGGACGCTCCGCTTGTGGCTGGGGAACACTCGGGTCAGGATGTCGATGGCGTTCATGTGCCGGGAGGCCGCAGAGGACGGGGAGGGTTCCTGTTCGTCTTTGTCCGTCTCGGAGCCGGAATCAGAGCCGAGGGAGCTGACGGAGCCAGGTGTTTCCCCTCCGTCTTTTAGAGGTTTGGAGACCGGTGAGCTGATGAAAGACTCGCTGTCTCCGTTCTCTGAACCCGAGCCTCCAAGTCGGCCGTCTGGAGACGAGATGCCAGGGGCCGAGTCACTTTCAGTGGACGCCGGTTTTCCCACATTCTGCTGAGGGGTGGCGGATCCGGACAGCTGGTTCTTTGGAAACAGCTCGTACTTCTGGATACTTGAATCTTTTGACAAAATCAGAACATGACAGGTTGTAAGACAGGGCACAAACATGCACCGTATGTTTTAACAGGCTAGCTTGATGGATGAAGTAATAACCAATAAATAAACTAAGTGATCAAATCCAATTCACATATGCGCCTTTAAAGGAGCAGCAGATTTAACACGTGTAAGTTAAACAGAAACCACAATATGTATAATTGCCACTGGGTCAGTCTTCACATAAACACTCAATGCACCAAATTTGAATATTTAAATGACAACAAAAAATAACTATTTCGAGCAGCCTTTAGGCCGACTGATGTGTCACCCAATGCCTCACCAAAACAGGCCTGTAAGAGTAATAAACGAGTTACGTTTCCTTACGCGTGTTCGTGTTTTAAGGTTATTTTAACCGAAGCCTGGAGGTTTTCAGACTTCTTTGCCTGTTTGAAAATAGCTGTGATCTGCACTTCTTAGTCTTTAGATTAAAACATACAACTGCTCTACTCACCTGAGTTACTCTCGCTGCTGACAGAGCCAAAAACCTCGTAGTTCGGACGCGGTGGGATGATACCGTTGGCGGCGGCCAAGGCGAGTCCCTCCGCCGTGCCGTAAAGCAGCTGCAGCTCTCGGGCTTCGTTCTCCTCCTGCGCCTGCTGCCGCCTCAGCGCCACTTGCGCCGCCATCACTCGCTGCCTCTCGGCGATCAAGGTGCACTTTGCACACATACAGTCCTTCCAGCGGCAGTAGCGCTTGTGGCCCTTCAGTGCGGAAACCACGCCGTGGTTCCTGCAACGGGCGCACTTCGGGGTGCGCGGATACTTGTCCGCGGCGCGCAACAGAAGCGGAGGGCCGCGCAGCAGGTTGCCGGCCATGGACACCGGGATGGACGCCGCTGCAGCTGCTGCCGCTCCGGGGTGGACTTGTGAGGCAGAGGAGACGGTGGGAAGCTCCGGTCTCAGATCCATGCCCGCGTTCCTTACTGATGTAACTAACCTATAAACAGGAGAACGGTGTTTTGAGCGATTTGTTTGAGTTAAACTAGCTATGAGCCTTTCACATCTGATCGGTTCTAAACATCACTGGGCAACAGGTGAAGTCAACGATGTCTGGTGAGGAGGTTATCATGCAAAAACAAAAAATCTACGATCGAAACTTGAGTGGAAAATGTTCAGGGAGTCTGACGAAGAAGCAAAAAGTATGGAGATACAGTCGGCTTTAAATCCGGGAAGAGCATGAGCCTACAGGAGCGATCATTCCTGCCCCGATATAAAGTGAAAACTGTCCAGGAGGAGCCGAGGTTGTTACTCGCCGCAGCCTGAGACACTAACTTCCTCCAGAGATTGTCAGTGGATACAGATCCCTCTCTCCCCTCTCTATTGTTGCTCCTACGTTTTCATTAGACAAATTTGACAACAATGTGGCGTCTGTCATTGGCCAAAGGGGGAAGGAGCAATCTGATTGGCTTGCCTCTTTTTTCAACTGTGTCCACCTGAGTTCTTATTCCAAATATCAAGTGTTAAGAATCTGAAGGGAGTTCCCGGAAAGCTAAAATCGATGCTGTGTATTTCTAAAAAGAATTTTATAGATCTAAAACAATAGCCTGTGTTATTCCATTTATCCAGATGTTTCATAGGATGATATGCTGCCAAATACGACACTGAAAAAATAATTACAGCCCTAATGTGAAGGAACATTTTCATCCCTTCTAGTAACTTTCTGTGGCTAAATTTCTCTAGAAATATTTTGTATCATTTGAGGACATGGTCGTTAAGTTTTAAAAATCGAGATATGTCAAAGCTACTAATTACAAACTATGGCTTGTGCTTCCCCAAAATATAGATGATGCGTGACTGTAATTTCAACAGCCTAACAGGTAAGTAGACTATAATTTATTTTATTGATTCAAGAGAAAAAGAACATTTGATCTGTCAGAACAGTCTATTTAACGGAGGGTTATTGACTGTAAAATACGAAGTTATAATTGTTATGTCAACCGTTTAGCATTGCACTCGGCTAAAACTAAATTACGGACAATTTAACCTTGTCCAATTATGACATGTACAGAAAATTTTTTTAACAATTAATTGACACAGCGATTTAAACATCTATTACAGAAAGTCTCTGAAAATGAAAAAAAAATTAACTAACCTTACAACATTAGGCTTTTTTTATACAATATGATATATACAGATAGATTTATTATTTTTAAATCACTTTTGTTAAATGGAGTCATTGATTAAATGAGAGTGCCAAACAAAAGGTTTTCAGTGTCTTTATTTTGTGTTCAAATGTAATAAGACAATCTTTTAAAGAAACTGATCTTTAATTGCCTAACAATTAATTACTTTGACACATACTAGAGAGTGTTTTTTTTTTAATTTGCTTCTATCGATTTTGCTCTATTTAGTCACTGTGCCGCGCAGGGAACCTAGGTTTTGACTTTTTGTTTTACTTTGCCTTTGTGAATTTGATTATTTAATTACAAGCTTACAAAACTTAAACAAAAACATTTTACATTTTTATTGTATCATTTCACTTTTACGAGACATCATTTAACATATACACAGGTTTCTGAGAATAAATATTTGTTTCTGTTTACTGTATTATGTTTATAGTCAATAATACTGTTTTACTTTTCATAAGTGAAAATATACGTTTTACAGCCGACCTTAAAAATTTACATTATTATTATTATTATTATTATTATTATTATTATTATTATTATTATTATTATTATCAGCGAATACAAGAAATTTCTAATTACATTAGATTAAATAAATATTCTGCTGCTGTCGAGAGGCTATGTTAAAACCTCCTATTCTGAAATAATAAAATAACAAAAATAACAGCCTATTTCCTCCTTTTCAGAAGAGGAAAGGTGAGCTGTGTGCGAATGAAGACAGAACAGGTTTCTGTCTAGGCTCCAATTTCCTTTTTATTCTTTGTTCTTCGTTAATAAGCCTTATTTCTAACATAACTAGAGGGAATAAAAAAACAAATACATTTACAAATATTTTTCTCCGTTTTAATTAATTGCTATAAATTAGCCCATTGCACCGGAAGGTGCGCCGTCTTCCCACCGCCTCGTATTTACGAACGAACGAAAATACTGCAATGCTTCCGGATATTTTAAGGAGTCCAGGACTCGCAGAAAAGGGCAACTGAACGCAGTGCACCT
>JAPZDY010000021.1:16532886-16546114 GCA_029783645.1 Ctenochaetus hawaiiensis | reverse complement strand
TCATGGACTGGGTCACAGCAAAGATCTTTTATATTTTTTGAGAAAAATCCTCATTTTGCTTACTTGCAGTGTGTTCCTTGATTGTAGTATTTTCAACAGTCAAGGCCATGTTTTCAGGATTTTAGGCTCATGGAAAACTTTAATATTGTGAGTAAATAAGCTAAAAAGTAAAAAAATCACATTTCATGTGGTCAAATATTTTTCTTTAACATTCCTAGGAAACTTGTTTCCCTCAGTAATAAACACTAATATTTGAGAATGAGGATATGTTTGTCAGAATAATCCCTAATAGCTAAATATATTAAATAAACAAAAAGAGAAAAAAAGTCGAGTGAGATAAAATGGCAGTGTTTTTTTTCCACTCACTGTCAGTGCCTCGAGCAACATCTCTTGTCTGGTCAAACCTTGGGAAGTGTGGCTGGCTGAGCACATTAGCTTGACTCATTCCTTGCGTGAGAAACAAGATGGCCACAGAGAAACTGACAAACACACACTCACACATGAGGATGCTTGTGTGATATACTCACCACGTGTATCACACCAGCAGTCCCTGTTTTTTAAAGCATAACTTGAATAACCGGAGACAAATGCATGGTTAAGAGCGATCTTACACAACATTTTCTGAATTCTATTTTCTGATAGTAAACACCACAGAATTCGATGGAAGTACTCAGAAAGAGATTCAGGGGATAATTGGCTCTTTCACCCAGAAGGATTAAGGTGAAGCTTGTAAAACTCCCATCTGAAACTAGAATAACTCAGAACAGCTTAAACACACTTGGCTTCCACCATTTATTTTATCTAGATTAATCTAAACTAGTTCAAGAAGAAGATTTAAACTACTATGAAACTGAACAGGGTCAGTTTTTTTCTGTTAAGTACAGAAATATAGAACTAGAAATAGCTGACTTCGACTGATGTAGAGATTAATATTATTAATTAACTAATTATTAGTTTATAATAATACAGAATATCAGTTCTTTTAATTTAAGTTGAATATAATTCACAGCATCATATGTATTTTACTATTTAGCATATTTTTCCCCAGAAGAAATAACCTCGTACAAATCTAAATCAGCTTTTGTACAGCCTTAAATTTCAGTGTCACCTTTCTCCAAAAAAGCATCCAAACGCACATTCTTACACATCACTTACTCAAAGAACTTCGGACTTCTTTTCTGTTTTCTACAACTGGATGACTGACATGACTATCTTCATGTGGTCACTGAGTAGAAAACATATATATTGAAATGACTTAGCTTAAATGATTTTTGAGTGTATAAAATTTCACTTCAGGGGTCTACTGTGTAATTACAACATCCACCGTCTATCCCACCCTCCCTGGTTCCCCCCAATGTTTCCTGTTGGTGTTCACAATCAACTATAAAAGAAAACTATGTAATCATTAATGTAATCTATGAAATATCCATTTGGAGAATCGCATTGAGCACTGTCGACACTTGTCCTGCCTCCATAGATATTTTTTTTTCCTGAAGTAGTTTGTTCATGACGCTTGCTCTGCTGGGGTTCTCAAACTTTGCCTTTAGCTGACAGAAGAGCCCTGCTACAGATGGAGGGCTAAGCCGGTGTGATCTCTACTCGCTGAAGGCAGGAAATTAGCTGCGGTGTGGCTGATATTACCAGGTGGTGTGTGAGCGAGAATATTAAAACATTTGTTCAGAGAGGTATGCAAAACAGAGATGTGAAGACGCATATCTAAACTTTGGTACCTGTGAAAGCCTTAAGTGGACGACCTGGGCAGGATTGGCCCCTTGCTCAAGTTATCTCGATATCAAACTGGAAGTTCTGCGATGTTTGAACTTCTTGTTTTGTCGTTCAAATCCTAGATATTAATAAGGAGTGGAACATCAATAGGAAAACCATGATCTCTAGCAGGCAGCATCACAGAACTGCCTTTGCGATTCACCTTTTTTGACGTGGATTTTGCTTTATTGCCAAAAAAAGTGAACAACTGTCAAAGTTTGCAAAGACAGATTTCATAGCTAAGTAAGAAACGCCAAATCTTATAATATTAAAATCTTTTTGTTGAAAAGAAAAATATCCTACATAAAATAAGAACATCAAACATGTATGGTTTAATTTGCTTTGCTAGATTTTTAGTGGACTACATTAACCTACATTTATCCTCCAATAACCTCAAAGGAATGTTTTTATATAACTGTCGATGTTGATTTTAAAGTTGATATATAATCAGATGATCTCAATGATTTAATCTTAATTTAAGATTTATATATTGATATATATTGAGAGAATCTAAAAACATATATATCACATGCTTTATAACTGTTGTGTGTGTCATGTGTTTCAACAGATTTCCGAGTGAGACGAATTGATGTTCATATTCATATATTTTATATAATGTATATCAAACTAAAACTAATACAGCATCAAACTTAAAAAGGGTCAAGAGAAAAAAAAAAGTAAAGAAAAAGAGAAATGAAAACTGAGCAATCCGTTGGCTTTGCGGAGCAGTGGATGTTAAAACCAATAGGAACAGAGAGTGAGGAGGCCACTGCAGATGCTGCAGGTGTCCCACCACGTCTCTTCCCCACGGCAGACATTAGACAGAGGGGTGCAGAGGGTGGGAGATGGGACAGGGGAGGGGAGGGAGGGGGTGGAGAATGGAGTTTGGAAAGGTTCAAGGGGTACAGGTGGAGGTGAGACAGCCCAAAACTTTGCCGGGCAACATCTCTTCTTGCTGTTTATTTTATTTAATTTTTTAGCATTATTTTGAATTCAAACACAAAAATCATGTTCTAAAAAAGCAGCCTTGGTGTGTTGAATGTGGAAACAAGGGGAACAAGTCTTTTTTTTTGTTTTGTTTTTTTCCTGTGACAAAGATTTGTCTACTCAGTCTCTCAATGTGGTTTTTTCTTACTGTGTTGTGTTTGTGTTGTGAGAGAAAAACGATGACACAGCAGTTGAGAACGTGAAGTTTGTGAAGTGTGTAAGAGGAGTAGAGAAAGAGAGAGAGAGAGAGAGAGAGAGAGAGAGAGAGAGAGAGAGAAGGTTTGGCTGTGTGCTTGTGATACTGTCTTTGCTCCTCTGTGCAACACGTGTACACTAGGCATTCATGTACCACGACCAGGCCGAGGGCAGAGAAGCTTACTTGCACTTTTGTGTCACTGGATGTGCATGCCAGTGTGTTCATGTTCGTCTGAGAGGATGGGTTTTATGCGTAGGTGTCTGTGAGTTTGAGTTTGTGTTTGTGTGTGTATGTGTGTGTGCGTTTGTGTGTCTGTACTATAGGCCCAGAGGGGTGGGGGCCCATGCACGGTGACGAGTGTGTGTCCAGCCAGTTCATCAGTCAATCTGTCAGTCACTCCTCTCTGCTATCAGAGGACCAGTTCCCTATTCTTTAGCCTCCAGGAAGAGCGTCTCCTGCGGAAACAACTTCGCCTCCAGCAGAGTTGAACCTGGATCCAGCTGAGTGATCTGAGAAGAGACAAGGAGGGGGGAAAATGGAGGGAGTATGTTAAACAAATCACCAGATGGTTTAATAGTAGAGCGACAGCTTACAATTATTTATCAATTAATGCAATGTGTTTTATTTTAAGAAATAAACAATTAATCTTTCAGCCATAAAAATGTTGGAAAACAGTAAAATATGCCCATCAAATCTTTCAGAGACCAAGGGTAACACATTAACCATGGAGGAGAGCAACAAATCCTCACACTTGAGGAGACAGAAGCAGCAAATATTTAGAATAAAAAAAAAAAGTTGTAAAATATGACAATATATTATCGTTGTGCCTTCCACCCACACTCGCCACCATTTTCCAAAAAACATACAAAGTGCTCAGCAAAGTGGAAAGAAAACACCAGCATTAATAACAATAATACAAGACAAAACGTTATGAGGGGAAATGCCATAATAAAATTATGTTTTAAAATCTCCAGTTTAAAAATAATTTAAAAACCCTTCAAATGAGTTTTCAGATTTGATCACATTAGTGTGGAAAAGGCCTCAGTGATTCTGGGCTACTGAAATCTCAGGGTGATTGTCTCACCATACATGCCCGGTGATCCAGACCGGAGAACAGTGTAGCTTCAGTGTAGTTCATTAAATGTGTGTGTGTGTGTGTGTGTGTGCGTGTGTGTGAGTGTGAGTGTGAGTGTGATTGTAAGACAGTTTGTACCATGTGTATTATTCTAACATGATGTTTAAAAAAATGTAGGCAGTAACATGAGCAGCTAGAGGTTTGTTTTCCTAAGAGGACCACTGGGTTTGTTTTCTTAAAAAGGTTCCAATCCAGAACAAACTGATGAAGGTTATAGAACAGCAGTGTGTGTGTGTGTGTGTGTGTGTGTGTGTGCGTGCGTGCGTGCGTGTGAGTGTGTGAAAGAAAGAGAGAACTAAAAGAAGGACTTTGTGTGGTTTTCATGGCTGATAATGACTAATTTCAGCTGTGAAGGGGTCGAACAGGAACATAGTTGTTGGAGTACAGCACAGACACATTTATGTGTTCAACATTAGGCACATCAGCTATTGTCTAAAAGCGGGCGTATGATGCAGTGCCACCCACAACGGAGCTGATCAGGTTAACTGACATGAAGGGGGTCTGACCTATGTTTTTTTAAAACAGGACAATCTGACTCTCTGACACCCACCACCACTGTGAGCCTCTTAGCTTATGTGAGCTAATCACCGGAGGGGTTGTGTTACATCGGGCCAATCTAACACCTGGGCTGGAGGGGCGAGGTGGTGTGACACCGAGATGTGTCCAGGGCTTATCTGATGACTGCTGCGTCAGCCCCTCTGATTAGGGCTCCTATTCTAACCTCACAGTGGGATAATTAACCAGCTCCTTGTACATGCTGTTGAAGGTCGGAGGGCGAGCTAGCATTGGTAAAGGTCGACCTGAAAACAGGCCGAGTGATAGGGCTGGAACAGGCTATTGCAGGGAATGAAACGTGAACTCCAACCAGAAACAAAAATTCACCATCTGTAGAATATTCAAGTCTTAAAGATGTCATAACAAAGAAGAATTTGTTATCAGGAAAATATTAATGTGAACATTTCACTTTAATCAAAAGAGGACCTCTAACTTTTTATTTTTAAATTTCTTCTTTTTGATTGTTAGAGGAATAAAAGACATCCCCCTCTCATTTGTACTTTGAACAATCTCAAAACTGCAAGGTAATCAATCATCAGTAAGTCTGTTAGGACCTGAAAAAGTGTTATTTTGGACTGGATGCATTGATATGAATAAACACTGAAAATAATTAAAACAATCTACACATTGTGTTAACTGCAAAATCTGTGAAACTAAAGGGTGTTCATGCAATCTCAGTAAAAGGTGAGAAAATAGAAAAACACAGAAGGCAAGTAAATTAGGGAAACATATCAGCATCAGGCAACCTATCCATCTCCCAGGAGTGTTTGGAAATGTCACACCATGTGCACGTCGGCGGTCTTTGACTCCGTGTCTTTCATCTCCTTGTCCTCATTTCAACGTGTCATTTAGACTCTTGACTTCTCAGCAGGGTCCAGGGGAGCCTGGTGCAGGCAGGGAGGGGCCGCCACATAAACCTCATGCCCCTCACCTAGTCAGCTGCCTCACAGCACAGCAGGGAGCAAGATGCTAAGAAGAGAGGTAAAATGCTGTGTGTCTTTATGACTGTGTGCGTGTGTTTGCTGCAAACATATTTCATCCCAACGGTGGGGAAAACGACCAACAGGGCTGCTCCATTCCTTTTCCCACCTCAGGAGCAGCGCGTCGCAAATGGCTGCCATGCTAATGAACCCGACAAGCTGTTATGACACCACAGCGTCAGGTAGGAGTAAATGAGGCTTTGAGGTGGAGCAGGTGTGTGTGTGTGTGTGTAGAAGTGTGTCTCCGGACTTCATATAAGTGTGTGTGTACTCTTAGTGAATTCTGGAAGAGAGATGGTGCTTGTGGTGCACCAGGGAGACAGCAGCATCTGACTCTGAAAAAGAAAGTAGGGAAACAAGATGCCACACTGACACAGGAGACGGGCGCCATCGGTGATTGTTTACATTGTTATCCAATTAACAGACCATAAGCATGGAGGCATCTGTCAACAAACAAAGCTGTTGTTTTTCCTCTGCTCTGCCTAAGCCATATTCTCTCCTCCTGCGCCTACACTGTCATACATACATACATTCATACATACATTCATACATACATATACACACGTAGATAAGACAGACAAAATCTGGCTCACTGCTTTGCAGTTTGTTTTTAACCTTAAGTCAATATAATTTTCATCGGTCAATTTAGATCAGATCAATTAGATGTATAAGGGAACAGTCTGACTATTTTAAAAAGTAAAGTTAGTTTCAAAAGATTTTTTACTTGAATAAATAGCATTTGTGGGGAAAAGGTTTTCCAGCTGCTAATTAAAAATGAACAAATTAACAGATTAAAAAAATAATCGATATCTGTCTGCCTGAAGCAAAATCTAAAGATCTCAATGCTCAGCATTTAAAAGCCTAATTTTAAAACTGGAACCAATTAAAAAGACAGATGGTGCTTCTCGGCAATCTTTGATATTTTGTCTTTATTTCCCTATGAAAAATTGTATGACATAAAATAATTAGCTAATATCAACACCACGTATTTGGCATAATCAAACAGCAGATTTTACCGGTTAAAAACACATAATTAGCACTTAATGTGAAGTTTAAAATAAATACCACAATTGTAAATCACTTGATTCAAATGAATAAAACACACTGATAACAGAGGAGCCGACACTAAGCAACGCTCAGCCATGAAAGAAAAGAAAGGGAAAATAAACACAGGCCCTCAAGATGTCCGCTTCCAACATAATCAAACGTGCAGCTGAAATAACGCATTTTTAATGAAGCCATTACAGGCCCTACTATGTTAATTAAAACCAAATAACTTGTCTGTTTTAAACTAGTGTTGTCAAGTGTTTATTTGGCCAATTACAAAAGCAGTGGGAGATCATTATCTGCTGCCAGGAGCGGCGACAGCATGAAGCGCCGGGGCGTGAACAGAAAAGAACAGACCAGAATACGGTACTTCAAAGAGAGAAATGCACCGCGCAGACTGGACGGGGGGTAGGACCGAAGAGAAAACCAGAAAAATATGTAGTGGGGAAGAAGAGAGAGTAAAATTTGAGAAATGGAGAGAAAATTAAGACGGACTAGTTCATGCTTAAAAAATTAAACTAAAAGTTGTTTTTTTTTTTAAGAGTAAACAGGAATTTTATTTAAGGGGAAAATTAGAAGTCACATGGAGGAGGAAACAAATGATAGAGGGAAAAACAAAAGTATCATTACGAGAGATGGGGACTGTGAGGGAGAAAGGCAGAGGGAGAAGGAAAGAGGAGGGAAAAGGGAGACAGAGGGAGGGAAAGCTGGAAGAAAGAAGAGAAGGAGAGGGCTGAAGGTGGGGAGGGGGCTGGGTCCTTAAGGCTTTTAACACTCCCTCTAGACATGCTAAAATACCTGCTTTGAATAACAATTTATGTCTGATATGGTTTGTCCACAAAAATGTTCAATTACCTCGTTAGAAATTCTTAAAATCTACAGCTTTACTCACCTTGAAAAAACAGGAATCTAAGATTAGGCAAATACTGTTCCTGTTTTTACTGTGATTAAAATGAGTAGAAGTAAAAGTAAAAGTAGTTGAGGTTTCAAGTTCTCACATCACATTTGTGTGAGTTGCATATTTAACCAGCGCAATGCCCCAAATTTAGCTTGTAGGTTCACATGTTCAACTGAGATTTGAGGTGAGAACAGACAAACTTTCCCCTTCAGCAGAAAAATGTGAAAACAACCTTCTAATGTCGAACGCCACAGCACACACATCATTCTGCAAAGTGAGGCTAAAACATTCAAGTGAAGTAACAACAATAAGCAAAATACACTGCTGAGTGGAGGGGGACCCGCTGGCCTGAGAGCATGACCGAAAATATGCTCAGAAAATGAGGCAGAGTTCAAATGGCTTTATGAGAGTTTTATGGAAATTGCTAGAACAGTTTAAGTGAAACGTCTTTTAAAATAAACCACCATCGTTCTTCCTGTGAAAACGATTCATTCAGATAGCAGGACAAGAAAAACAAAACACACCGGCGTAACAGATGTAAAATCTATTTCAGTACAACACACAGTCTCTTCTGTGCCATTGTTTATTTTTTCTGCATCTCCAGTTTTGTCTAAGAAATATTCAGGCCTGTTCTCGCACGGAGCTGGAGGAGGCATCAGGAGAAGGTAGAATAGAGTACAGTATCACAGTGAGAAAACTAATATGTTAGTTTGACAGTGTTTGGGTGTCTATGAGCAGCAGGGCAGGAAGAGCTGCCTGCCGATTATTATACCGGCAGTCTAAACATGTTCACCGCGAGCTGAAGGAAGAAGACCTCAGGCCTTTCAACAGTGGTTTGTGCTCAATAAGTATCAAAGAGAAAGGAGGAAATTCTTGAATGAAAAGCTGAAAACTGAAACACTAAAAGTCTCCCCCTCCTTCCTCAAACTCGCTGACAGTCATAGAAATGGAGAAAGGGTTAGTTCCCTGAGCACGGCTAAGCCTAGTACAAATGATGCCAGTGTAAGGCCTGCTGTAGTGCTGAAGAGATAAGCCACTGATACCAAATGTTGAGGAAGAGACTCAGTCCAAAAATTGGAGACTAATAGACACTTATCCGCGAAGCTACAGGAAGGTGGGAAAATCATGAATCACATCGGATTTGGCTCTGCTGTTTTATCTCAAAGTGTCAAAAGTTGATTTACAAGAGGGAATAAACTCACTGATTAACAATTAAGCTCTTTCTTCTCGTCAATATCCGCGTGGTTTTTGCCAAAAACATGAAACACAGCTTCCCTTAATTTTCTCAGGTCGGATTGAGGAGATACATCGATGTGTGTTTCAGCTAAATGAATGGAAGTGAAATAAAGGAGGCTGACGAGGAGGGAAATAGCAAAAGAAAGAGTGACACTGCACAAAGCTGCTGAAAACTAGAAAAGGGAAAGAAGGTTTCAACAGTTGTGCAGTATTACAAATGCAATAGTGGTCTATCCTCTATCCTCTGATCCTGGCAGAGCAACAGTGAGAGCGTCTGGACGGGATGGAGGCTTTCTATGCTCCCTCTCATTTAATTACAACACAGAGCTGCAGGATTAGAAAGGGGCCTGTGTTCACAGCCTCATACTGGCATTACCTCTGAGCTGCTTCCCTCCTCTCTTTCCCCAAATCTCTCGCCTTTCTGTTTTCTGGAATTATCTCCCATCTTCTTCTTTTTAATATCTTCTCCACTTGTCTTCTCTATCCTTCTCTCTTTCAGACTGTTTCTCTGATTAAATCTTTTCTTTGTTTAGGCTTTTGTCTTCTCTGTTCTCTTTTCCACTAGTTCTGCAGTCACCATCCTCTTCTCGCTTCTCTACCCCTCTAATCCTCCCATCCTGTTTTTGCCGGAATTTCATCTGCGATGCAGACACATCTTTATCTCTGTCTCAAACACATGTTTACTCTTGATTATAAAGAGACAACTGTGAATCCTTTAAGTGACAAAGTTGTGAGCGGGGCATGTGTTTGCTTGAAAATATTTGTGCATGTGTTGAAGTGTGTGATTGTGACGAAATGAAGAGTGTGAGCTACGCGTTAATGTGTGTGTTAGTTTGAGGTGTTTGTGCCCCAGCGGTCTCTACAGACTATGATGGCACACTGCCTGGGCAAGCCTGCACACACACACACACACACACACCTCTATATAACCACCACCCACCCTTCCACATGCACTCCTCTCTTGATTAATGGAAATCCCATTTTTGTTTCCAGCAGCATGGCTAATTAAACTGGTAGTTAAAACAGTGCTCATTAGATCGCTACCAAAGAGTGCGACGGCCAAGCCCTCTAATGACTGGTTGTAGCTGACTGAGTGCTACCGGGAGTCAGCAGAAGAACCATAGAGAATACCACTGTTAGTGCTGACAACTGTATCCTAACACAGTCATAGTGCACTGTATTAAGGACAGAATGATACTAATTAATATTCACTCAATAATTTGTGCGCCAGGTGGATGGATAAACAGTTGGCTTAATTTGCCACATCACAGGTACGAGTAAACAAAAGCAGTGATACAGCAGAGCTGCTGCAGCACTAGGACAATAACAAACACAAACAATGATTAAAAAAAAAAGCAAGAAAATACCAAATCATCAACCATCCACAGCAGATTGTATTAACTATTGTCCCTGTTGGGCTAAACTCACAGCCATTGCCTGAGGTTTAGCCTTGGCCCAAAAGGAAAAGCCAATTACAGCTGTGGATCTCTCCAGTGGAGATGTCAACTGTGACCTGCTGCTACTCCTCTAAAATGAGGGCAAATTTAGCGCTTGTTTGTGTGAACAGAGAACTGCTATGAAAAGACAGCACAAAATGAGATTTGGCAATTCAAAATTCTTTTCTTCTCCATTTGTAAATTTAACACCTTAGATGCGTCTGTCTTTTAAAACCCTCTCACTGGACATGTATGAGCAGGAGTTAATTATTTTCTAATCATGTGTGTGCTTTTTTCTGTGAGACAGCAAGTTTAAACACTCACATTTCTACGAGGGAAGGTGGTGAGGAGCTTGAACTCTTCGAAGGGGTACCCCTTGGAGGCCACAAAGTTGAAGAGGACCTGGAGCTTACAGCTGCCCAGAAAACGCCTTTCCAGAAACTCGCCACTCGGTGTGCGGATTCGCAGTTTGCTGATTTGTTCTCCTGAATCCTCATCGGGCTCAGGCGGTAGGGCCTGTTCCAATGACAAGCGGATTGCCTGCAAGAGAGGGTGGAGAAAATCCAATGTTTTTATCAATACGTCACATTAGGAAATCATGGATACAACTCACAATCAAAATGAGTCAGAGTTGGATAAAGGCAGATTTCCTTTTCTTTTTTTGATCAGGCTGAACAATTTTTCCTCACTTCACAAACTGATGCCAAATCTATTCATGGCTTACAAAAATGTGAAAATTACCCCAAAAAATAATGTTTCTAGATAATGTGGTGGTTCACAGAGTTTCAAAAAGGCAAAATCTTTACATACAGCTGTCATTACTGGTACTGCAAGTCTATTAGAGTTACAAAGGTCTTTATTTATCTTATTCATTTTACAGTTTGTTAAAAGCAGATTCAGCACAAGTAATATGGTGACAAAGCCAAATTAAAAACTTAATCAAATAATTCTGTAGTGTTCTAAAAATTCATTCTTAGTGGCGAATACCTTAAAAAGAGAACAAATGCATTTCTGATCTGAACCTTTTCTAATCATGCTTGTTTACTTTTTCTACATTTTTGTACATTGTTTTAAACAAAATATAAAACTAAAGGGCAAGAACAAAATCCTCGAATACAAGAAAAATCTGAGAATTAACAAAGTTTAACTATAATAAAGTAAGCCCAGTCTCTCCATTTACAGAAAATTTGAACCAGAGATTCAACAGTATCACTGGCAGTTATGAAGATGACGACATGCTATCCAAACAAGTATAATAGACAAGTCAAGAAGTTGATTGCACCAGGGCTGCCTGACATTAATTTAAAAGTTCTTCTTGTCCTGAGAATGTTATTAAATTAGTTGCCCTGTGTCTCACCCTGTTCCCTAAAGCATGGTGTAGCTCAGAAGGTTGCCAAGTAGCATTTCAGTTAGTTAAAAAAGAGCCCGCTATATTCCTGGTGCTTTATGCTTTATTGCTGCTGCTCAGTCTGCGAGTCGAAAATCTGAAAATTTGCTTGCTGAGTATCTCAGCATCAACCATAGATAGTTTAAAGTCTCGTAGGAGCCAAAAGCTTATTTTATAGACCTTAAATTTGCTGATCATGCTTTCAAAAAGCCAACCATCAACCATCCAACTTAATAAGCTCTCCTGTGCTCCAAAAAAGTGCGCTTCAGCCGCTCCCTCGAGCCTTCCTCTTCTTTCTGTTCCTGCCCTCTCACTCCCCTCCACCCCCCACCCCCAGCTTGTTGTTCCTGCTTGGCCAGCCGGGGAGCATATGCTGTGACAACACGCCCCGGCTTTATTTACACACCATAATGCAATTATATTTCATAAGAGTGTACAACAGTAGCTCATTAGCAGCTTCTGGTGTCGGGTGGGCAGGGTAGTGCGCGTGCCGCTCTGCCATCAGCTCCCTCAGGTAAAAGAGCTGATGCTGACTGAGTTAAAGGGGCCCTCGGGGACAAACTTACAAACACACACACACACACACACAAATAACAGAAAGGAGTGTGTGTGTGTGGGTGTATGTATGCGTGTGTGTGTGTGTGTGTGTGTGTGTCGTGGACATACAGACAGTCAACCACAGACACAAGCATAAACACCCGCAAAAGTGAGAGGCAGCGTCCCTGAAGAAACCACAGGACACACGTCTGGTCGAGCCTCAGACCCAGGCTGCTCCAAACAAATAACCAGAAGCATCTATCGGTCCATTTATCTGCCGCTCCAGCTTCACTCAGCTAACCACAGAAAGCAAACAGATGAAGGGTGTGCACCTATAAGCCACACAACTGTATGCTAAGACCCTCAGGGAGGTAAATAGTAATGTCAACCTACACAGGCACATGAAACACATACACCCCCCCAACCCCCAATTCACCAGCACCGACTTCCATCTCACTCTTCTTTGCACAAAGGCCCAAAATCACAGAGAAAGCATTCCCACTAGCATTGTCCATTCTCTGGTGGCATTGTGGCAACTGATGTTTTTGTTATGTCTGCAGTTTCGGTCATACACAGTTGCAGGTCATTACTTCATAAGACTCAACTGAAACAAAAAACAGCAAGAACTAAAAATTCTACTACATGGTAGGCTCTTTCCCTCCTGCAGTGTTGTGATATGAGAATATTTGTTGACATTATGGTTAAGAAAAAAAAAAAAAAGAATCACCAAAGAAAACATTTTTTGTGGCAGCACCTAAATCAAGCAGAAACTAAGCTGTCTTGATATCCTGGCAGTCTTAAATCTGCAGCTCTTAATTTAAGAAAGTAAGAAGTAACATAGTGAGTCAGGAAAGATAAAAAAGTAGCATTTGCCACCATGAACTGTTTGGAGAGCATCATCAGTCACGTCAAAATGAAAATCCTTTTTAATTAAATATGAACTTCTTCATTTTTTATTGCAGAAAATACACCCAGTGTCTGCTTCAAGCTGCTTTTGGGGTTTTTCTTTTTACATTACTGGTATTTAAATGTGTATTTGGGCTGTATTGTTTTATCATCCAGAATAAAGT
>JAPZDY010000021.1:16507271-16526440 GCA_029783645.1 Ctenochaetus hawaiiensis | reverse complement strand
ATGGTTAAATATTTCTAAGACTTTTAAAAATTATCTGCTTGTCATCACAAGTATGCCACAGTGTAACAATGTTGTCTGATCTGTCCCAGCATGTTGCCATTTACCTCCTAAGCAGGACATAGAAGACTAGTTACAGGTACTATCATATAATCAAGAAATTAAGTAAAGATGGTTTAATTTGTCTCTAGAGATCCTCATAGGCCCAAAGCAAATGTGCATAAATAATTATTCCTATGTTTATATAAAAAAAATCTGAACCAAAGTGTACCTGAGGACAATTTTACCTAATTTGAAAGAGACCCAATAATGACAGACCCAACTTTAAATATGGTTAACCCAACAGAACCAAACACTGAGAGGTCCCTAACACCTACAGTAAGCATGGTGTGAGCGCAATTCCTGAGCAGTAACTGTCAAAAAAGGAGCAGTGCATGCCATCTAGCCTGCACTTTAATAACTTAATTTTGTCAAAATGAAATTTTGCAACTGAAACCATTTCAAAAGGATTTTAACACTGACATCTACAATGTCAGGACTGAAAATTAAACTTTAGGTGCAGAGCAGTCAGAAAGTCATGGTTTGCTGGTCGAATCTGACATATCACCTCATCTTTGATGTCCTCTTGCTGTTGTGCTGTGAAGATCTCCATCGCTCCCATTAACCTCATCATCAGCTCATCCACTGTTGTATTGCCTGAAGATTAAAAAAACAGTCATAAAAACATAGTGAGTACAGTGTGTAACTTAATCTTTGCTTTTACATAAATTATAATGTAAAAATGTGTGTGGATCTTAAAACTAAATCATGCTATTGATAAAGCTGTAATTACCTTGAATAACATTTAGAACTTCATTAGATGTGCGTTTGCCCATGACTATAAGGAGCAGGGGGAACTGGTCTGTCTTGTATGTCCGTATTGTCTGTGTGACCACACTGCCAAAGTGCCTCGTACACATGGTGAGTAGTCTGGAAGACAAAGAAATAATTCAGTTCGGAATTATTTTTTTTTAATCTATTTACTTCATTTGATGTTTTATCTTAAAAACTACAAAACACAAAATCCAGAGCCTGTTATTAAAAAAATATAACAATGAAATACTATTAAGCAGACACCCACAGAAACATGCATGTGTACAAGTACACACACAATCATTTACACAAGATATTTAGAAGGAGGCGTACGCTCAGTCTTTTCCAACTGCAGCAGAAAAGAGAAATACACACAACTCGTGGCATTAAGGACTTTAAAACCAATTCTGCATTTTCTTATTCCATCAGAGTGACATGCTATCTCAATTGGAACCGTACATGAATTAGTATTCCTCACCAGACACTCAGAATTGATAGGGCAAGAGAGGATTTCTTATTCCATTACAAAGACAGAACTTTTTAAATTAACATTTCAGAGAGGGAAAAGGGTAGCAGGCAGCCTGGGCCCCGCCAAGCTCCCTGTAAATGTCATAATATTAATGAATTGCTATAGACTGAATGCAAATATAGATTAGCTTTTTCTCCCGCCTTTTAATAAGATCTACTTTAATAACTGGCTGGTAAAATAGAGAAGTGATGGAATGGATGGAGCGACAGCGGGTCAGAGGAAGAAGATAGATGAAAGGTATGCTGTCTGAGAGGGGGTGTAACTCATTAAAACATGAAGCCAAAGCTGAGGGAGCTACTTGCAGACTTCTCAAACCGTGAATGGAGTACTTGAGCTCATTGTGGTACTTTTTAAAGTAATAACCATACCGGTACATGCTGAAAATATAGATTGACAGACTCACAGAAGGGTAAAAAATGAGTATGCTATAGCATCTGAGCTCAGAGTGGGACTGAATGTAAGACATTTCAGGAATCTGACTAAAAGTTAACTTTTCAAAATGTTGAACTCTGAGTGACCCGCCTCTTGCAATGAAGAAGTCAGGTACCCTAAATCCTACTGATCATTTTGTCCTGACATTTGTCCCTGTTCAGACCTCGACCCAGGCAGACCATAACAATAGCCCACAGGGAAACTCTAACCTGAAATGAAAGGCCAGGGAACAATGAACACTAAGTTGAAGGGTAACCCAATCTTAAATCTCTCATCAAACACAAGCCAACCTGCTTGGGTTTCTATCTCAAAACTAAGGAAGTCAGTCATTTAAAGTATAAAATCATTACCACAACATAAAACTTCTAAATATGAAGACATAATCTAAACCTATGTATCTCCTGTAATAAAAAATGACCAACATGCTGTATCTAGAATATGAAGCACTTATGCATCCACCTTTAAAACAAGTATGGACACAACACTGAGGGCAGGAGGAAGCTGAGCTATTGCAGGAACTGGGGTGAACAGTTCAGCACAGTCTCATCCACCCATAACATAACGTGGTAAAGAATGTAGCCTAGTCTGTACCAAACTTGTGGCCTTTAAAATCCTTCAGGGGTAACTAAATGTAGAGGAAACACCTGCATTGAAATTGCAGCTAACGTGAGTTTAAGCCTTTGCTCTGATGGCTAATGTGATTGACAGCTTCTAATTTGTCACCCATCCCATTTTCATTTCTCACTGCACATCCACACCACTAAAATAGTTAATGTTTCCCTGGTCTGTCACATCGCATGTCTTCACATTCAAGTGGTGCATGAAGATGCGTGTAGACTGGTTAGACCTGACATTTGCTTCAACGAGCAGCTGATGAGTCAGGCTAGTACAGTAGCACTGCAGGGAATGTTTTTGCCAGCCACCTGTTTAGGAGTATGTATGGGAACCGGATGCTCTAACAGCTCACTGTGTCATACACACTTTGTTTCAGAGCAAACATGGACATGTTTTGATTTGAAAATGACATTTTGTTCTCCCTCTGAAGCAGTTATGTTTTCACATACAAGATGTCAGGAGGAGAAGTCAAGTGTATGGAAAAGGTCTGCTCGAAGACACCAACTTGCCCTTAAAAGTCCGTCATAGTCGCATGAACACCTGTATTGCAGACTCAGTGTTCTGAACCCATTACATTGTACAGGTGTTCATGTTATTTTGTCATCCCCTTATATACTGTTAAAGGTCCAAATTTCTATAACAAGAGCTAGCATGAAAATAAAATCCCTGAAGTTTACTTTTTAGAAGTGCTCGTACAGAAATGATAGCATGGAACAAAAGGTGTAATAGATCTAAGCAAGACGACACACACTGATAAAATGATCTACTTTAAAAGTGTTTATCTACTGATAGTTTCAATATTTGTCATGTGCAATGACAGTAGAGTGCCTGTAAGGTATATCAGATTCATTTCCCCTGGGTGACAATTACACTGGCATCCAATCAGCGGAACTGCATTTATGAATAATTAATCATTTAACTGGAGGCCTGTGAGAACACAGAGCAAAGCAACAGGCACATTCCAATATCAGCAGGTTCATCTCACACACACACACGCACACACACACACATACGCACACACACAATCGGGATACCTTTCTAACAGCCTGTGTGATTGATGCCAATCATGAGTCACTTAGGATCAACCAGAGAGCGTGAGAATGCAGAGAAGCAATGTATGTGTGAGCAAGTAAGAGTGCACATGTGCATGCATGCGTTAGCAGCAAAGCTGTGACTAGCTGTGTGTGATGAAAAGCTCCAGATGTTGCCTGTCTTTTAATGTGCAATAAAAAGGCTCAGCTGGGGCAAAAAGCAAAGGAGGCCAATGGGAGAATAGAGAGTGAAATGAAGGAAGGAGAGAATTTTCTTAAAAGAAATAATGGAGGAGTGAGGTCAGGGTGCGAGTCTTTCTTAAACGGCTGCTACCAGAGGGCAGGCTTAACTCTGGGGGTTCTGGGGAGAGGGAAAGAGTTGAGGCAGTGGGATAAAGAGAAGAGAAATAAAGAGAGATGGATAGATCAGGAAGGAGACAAGAGAAAAGGGAAAGGATCTAACTGACAGATGAGGGGAAGTAGGAGGGAACTGAGGCTTGCACTGGGTACATAGGTAATTTCTCTACCTCCACCTTTCTACAGAGCTAAACTTCAACCTGCAGGGAATCTGATCATCTGTCACACAGTGCAGACTACATTTAGTTTGAAATTCCTTTCTAATATTTTTCTACCACATGTACTATCCAGATATAAATTATTGGTGGCAGGAGCTGTGTAACAAACAGGTGCTGCAGAGACCTGACAGTTACCAACACACCCTGCTGCAGCTGCCCCAGGACCCTCAGCGTAAATGGAGATATAGAGATGTTTGGACTCCAAGGGAGTCCTTCATCACCCACTGACTTTCTTTTCAGACAGCTTAGTCAAGATTGCCCAATCAGGGGCCTCACCATGCAAACACGAGGCCTTTTGTTAGCATGCAACCTCCGAGGTTCAAAAAGAGAATGTTGTGGAAAAGAGAATGAGGAGACAGAGATACATGGAGTGAGCAAAAGAGTAATAGTTCAATGCAAGCAATTAAAGACATGTCCACATGAATAGAATAGAAAATATTGTTTACATGTCAAATGAGATTCGATACACACAGGAGGACAAAACACTGATCTTATCTGCAGTCTTTGCCGGCTTCAAATTTTAATAACTATATAACTGTAAGTAATGAGGACAACTTCCTTAACAGGGTTTTCTCATAGTTTGCAGAGCCCTCTGCACACAATCAGGCTGCTCTCCTACTGAAATACACTCAATATCCTCTTTATAAGACACAACTCACTATGCAAACAGTCCACTCCTTCAGACAGTAAGTCACATATAAATAAAACATAAGGATTAAGCATCCAGTCAGGGCTTAGAGGTTCAGTTATTGCTCTGCTTGACTTTACCGTTGGAAAAATGCAATACTAAAGAGAGTATGATTCTGATCGCTGCCAGGACTTCTGCGAGGTCAGACGAATTACTTCAGTATTTAAAGGGCAATTTAAAGTTTTAAATTGCTTCATAAAGAGACTCAAAGGCCAGGAAAAAAACACTGGAACAGGCCTTGCAACAAAATATATGTGTTACTGCAACCTGACATATGGATAATCATTTACATACTCACCTTTGTTTTTACTTTTAAATATATGACTCGTTAGAACTCTGTTATGACTTGATTTGTTGTCACTCATTTAGCTGTTTCATGTGCTATACCTTAAAAGTACCGTTGTGTTTATATTGTTTACAAAGCTGAAATCTACTGTTAAAACTACAGTTGTGGCAACAGGGGAAGAGAAAATCACAACCTTGATACTACAATGCAGAACACCACAAATGACAACTCAAACGCAATATTTTCCTTGAATCCATATCTCTGACATAATCACAGAAGTTTGACCCTAAATGTGTCACAAATGTATTATTTCAAGACAATTATTGGTCTCTTACAGATTATCTATATAGGTGTTGCTATAATTGTGTCTAACCTATCTAGATGTGGCAAACAAAATGAACTTTCTATGCATTATGTCATTATGATATATGTCATCCAATATGTCAACTGGCAAACAAAAGAATTTATTGAATTAAGTTACCATAACTGCAATATCAGGTAAAGGCAGCAAGACACACAGAGGTCAGAGAAACAAAGAGTAACATGATAGTGCTGATAAACTGTGTATATCAATGGAACAGCTAGCCACCTTAAAAAATAATCAAACTCTGGTACCTGGCTTTGTTTGCTTCTTTAGTGACATCCCAGGCCCATGTGATGAAGTTCTGGCTCAGGTATGAGACAATGGAGTCAGCACACATCATTTGGGAGCAGAAGACGTTGCTGAGGACACTGTCATCATTGTGGAGGTAGATGGCCAGCAGCTTTCTCTGTGGAAACAAGTAGAAAATAAAAGAGGAAAAGTGAAACGGAGGTTGAGAAAGAAATAGTGAGAGAAAACTCTACCACTGACTCCCTGTGGACATTTGTCTTTTTTGAAGCAGAAAGGTCACTGCAACTTTCTTGTTTTTTTCAGTTGGAGTTGATTCATTGTCAGGGAAAACAAAATCAATGACCAGATAGTTGTAATCCAAGAATTCTTAAACCTGGATTCAATTTTTACAAATACATATCTAACTTGATCAACTATAATTTATTTGACCAAACTAGAATTTACTCTCTGAAAAGACCAAAAGAGCTTTGGTGAGTTTTACTTTGTTCTTGTCAATACTGAATGAAGTGTCTTTTACACTGATCTGGAAGCTAAAACTGGCTTTTTTCTCATTGGAGTCTGGTGGCTTTAGAAGAGGAATTACCATCTGTTTCTGGTTTAACACTAAGGAACTTTCTGTTTAACAAAAAAGGTCTTTCTCCTTAAGGATCCTTTTTTTCCATAATGTTGTCATGTACACAGAATAAATTCTGAGTCCATCAGCGGCAAAAACAAGTGGACGTAACTTGATGGGCGCAGTTGCCCCTGCAGATTATTATACAGCTATTGTAGCTCTTTTCGCAGCTGCCAGCTCAGGCTATCTACTGGATAATTTTCAGAACTTGTACTTTTACCTACTAGTCATTTAGACACCAAAATATGTTGAAAAAATAGGGCCCATGTTAAAAAAATATCAGATTAACCCCTTAATAGATGAATACACAGTTTAAAGTTTTTTAAGTTTTAATAAAAATAGACTAACAAGTTTGATGATGACTATGACACAAACACTTAAAAAAATAGAACTAACAAGTCTGTAATCTGTCTTTTACTTTAATGCAAAATGAAATTTAAAAAAACTATTGTTCTATGGGCTGAGATGTCTCAGCAATGCATGGGTGTCTCATCACTTGAGGGACATTTCCACACTGCGTGACTATACAATGACATGAGAGACCACTGGGTGAAGAGCCAGCATGACTTCTGCAGACCACAGCAAGGCCACAACTGGCAAAAAAGCAAATATCACGCAAAATCAAATGAGAGGGGTGTAAATAAAACTTCTCTTGAAGGCGACGAAGATATGGAGAAAACAGAACAGACAAATCACTCTATTTATTTTACACCAAATGCCAGCAGCCTGTTCAGGTTAGTAGCGGCAGGGCCAGACAATATTGACGAAGCTCCAAATCCAAGGATATTGACACCATCATATAAGCTTGGCAGATTCTCCCTACTGACAATCTAATTAAAAAACAAACACACCCACAAACATAAAAGGTTCCAGGGGACAATGTTGGAAATAATGCTCTCTAAATTACATGTCACTTCTCTTGATATAAAAGAACAAATAAGAAAAACTCTTTCGGTCTCCGCTTAGTGGATTTTTAACCATGGTTGTGAAGGGGGAATCAAAAGGTCTGTTTCTCAGGAGCAGTAATCTAGGCTACGCACGCCAAAAAGCAAAAAAAAAAAATCTACACAGGGCGTAAAACGTGAGGGGAAGTGAAAGAAGAAGTTGTGCTATACTGTGGCCTGTGTAGAATGGGAATGGGAGAGCACTGCTGTGTTTGCTCAACGATTAGTGCTTTAGAATAATCTCCAGGGCTCCTAGAGAGAAGGAGCTGGGGACTCATTCATTGGGCCGATTCAACGGCCTGAAAAGATTAAACACTCATGCTGAGAAGACAAGCAAATTCAGTCTTGAGAGAGGAATGAGTGTGAGGGGAGGGAGAGTTTTACAACGTGGTAAAAAAAAAAACAAAAAAAAAAAAACCCAACCTGATACACGCTCAAACACTGACGTCCTGACACACATGCGCAGATGCACAAACTTAACTGTGTGGTACTCACAAGTGAAGGACTAACACACATGCATGCTCAATTAGAGCAAGTGTAAAGACTAATCAAAGCGGGCATTTTGGCACACTGAACTCCTTCATCTTAGTTAAACTGTCCATACCCCTCTGTTCCCTCTCTGCTTTCAAGTCAGATCTTTTGTGCTGCCTGTCTTAGGAGGGAGGAGCAAATCCCTCAGTTCAGCTAAATTACAAGGTCCAACCTAAGCTAGATAGTGACCCCATAGCCCCTTCCACACACCTGTTCACCTAACTCTATGCTTTGTGTGTGAGAGAGGGAGACTAAAGTCGCAGTAAAGCAGCGTTAGCATTGACTCAGTTCAGAGTAAATGATCAACGTTCCTCCAACCCTGAAGCTAGATCAGTTGTTTGACACTTCAACTTATATCTAATTTTACAGAAAAGTTTCATAAAAATTTTCACTACTTTTTTTGTTGTACCAATATGTCATTAGCTTGAACTGAATATTGTGTATTGTGTATTGTGTATTGTGTTGTGGAGCCCTCCCTCTAAAAAATGAGTATCTGATTTTTTTTTTTTAATTGACTGTACTGTACAGCTGCTTCAATCCTGGGATTTGGTCTGACTTTTCTATAAATTCAACACTAGTCCTCTATCTATTCAAGTGTTTGCTTTTCTCATAAGAAGTTAAGGAATTTAGTCCTCCTCAACCTTATTTCTGTGTAAAACATAATCAAAACATAATGTGTTCATCCTTTTTTATGTACATTCAACTGAAAACAGGATTAAGATCATATATTTAATGTTCTGCCAAACTAACTTGATTGAGTTTTTTGTAAATATCTATATTCTAAATTTGATGCAATCAGCAAATTTCAGACAAGTTGGGACAACAGCAACAAAAGACAAGGGAAGGTTGTGGAAAGCTCAAAAACTCCTGTGTGGAACATTTCACTGTTTAAAAGGTTCCTTGGTAACAGGTGATATTATCATGATTGTAAAAAAATCAAGCCTTTTGAGAAGCCCTTTTTAAAAGCCTTTTTTTAAAAAAAATATTACAACATGTGCTTGTGAAAACTTTATAAAACCGTTGTCATTGAAAATAGCTTGTTTGCAAATTATTGCATTCTTTTTATTTTAGTATTCTGAAGCCTTTTCAGGTAACTTGAAGGGGAACTCCAGGGAACAAGAGGAATCTTTTTCCTAGCAGGCAGCTGTTTTCTGTTTTGATATTTATAACATATCAAAAAGAGGCTTTTGATCACAGGCATGGTTTCTTTAATGGAGTCAGAGGACACCAGTGAATGAGATACAGATAGCACAGAAAGGTACAGAGGGAAGAAAGGACAGCAAAGTCCAGAAAGGAATTGCTCTACAGATGGCAGGCTCAGTCTGCAAAAGCAAACACTTCAAAATGAAGAGCTCAAATGACTGATCTAATGACCATGAACACACAGTGGGAAAACACATTCAGTTTGATGACCAACCACACAGAAAGCTCTCTGCAGCCTGCTGAAAGTGCTTTACCTTTTATACTGGAAACATCATTAAATTTTAAACTCTTACCATGATTAAAATGATCAAATTCATTTTCAGTTTTGAATTACTTGCTTAAAATTAATTAAAACACATGTGGGAATATTCATACTCTTAGTTAACTGCATTACTACTAATCCTCTACATTGATTTTACACTTATACATCTAGTTATGTATGAGAGTGATCATTTGCTCCTGATTTGCAGCCCTAGATCTGACAGATACACATATATGTACATGCCGTATGTCATTTCGATTCACCGGTGCTCTTTCCTCTTGACTCTGCAGGGCTATTGCAGGGTTTTAAAGCAGATACTTGGCAGTGATAAATCCCTGAACTCTCTTCTCCAGCAAGGCTATGAATTTTGATGTGTCTTTGTGTGTGGCGGACAGGAGAGAGTGGAGAGCGGAGGAGAGTGGGGTTAGAGTGATTAACCATTGCGTTGATGGGGATTTAGTGAGGATCTTGGTTAGTGATGGGTGGCCTATCTCTCTGTACGCTCTGACTAACCACTGATCCCCAAGAGGGTTCAGCTCAGCTCAGCTCAGCTCTGCAGCCCAAAGCATTTTCATTAAGGATGGATTGAGTCTATCTCAACAGTCCCCCAACACACACCTTCAGAAACACTTCATCAAATGTAGTGTTTTGCTTAGTGATTAGCCTCTCCCAGGCTTTGAGAGAGTGAGACTGATTCCTCTGTTTATAAACCCACTGAGTATTCTCCCTTCAGTCAAATCTGCACTATTTCAATATCCCCTTAATGAAGTCAGCTTTTTCTACGATGAGGACACAAAAACTAGAATCCTTTTCGAAAGGAAGCAAAGAGCAAAGCGCAGGATGGCTGGTTGGATGGGAGAAAGGACGGTGTAAGGCACATATGCTACTGTGTAATGAAACCATCAAAAGCAGCATGTTTTGGCCTGTTGTCTAAAACGCTTGTGACAAAACAGGACAAACACAGAACAGATCAAATAGCTTCTGTTTTCATGCAAAATTCTTTCCACATACCCAGCTTCCCTAAAGCCAAGCTAACCACGGCACAGTTGGCACACTAAATCAAGCACACCCAGAATAAAACATAATACAGTGAAAATGAATACTATTTTGCCCCTGCATGTGTAGAGCACAGTGGTACAGTACAGAGTGTGTGAACACCAGGGAGACATTGGCCATATTGTGCTGGCTTAGGAGAGGAGATCAGCTGGGAAGCAGGCAAGATGCCAAGCTTCTCTTTAGGTTTTTTTTTTCATCTCTGTTTATTTCACACTCCCTCTATCCCTTAAACTCATCCCACAACCTCTTGAGCTTTTATGTTTTACTTTCTTCTTACACAGTCACTACTCTGAATTTCACTTTTTGCACCTTTCTGTTCTTTCGGACCATGTTCTCTGTTTTGCACCCTTACCCTCATCCATTCCTTCCCTCCTCCCTCCCTCCCTTCCTCCCTCTCTGTGTGCCTGGTGATCTGAACCCCCCTAACATCTTGCTGTGTCCTCACAGTCTAATAAGGCTGTAATCCACACAAGCTGTCAGTTGATACAAGCATCCTTAAAAGGACAAAAGCCAAAAAACATGGGGGGAAAGTGGACAGCTAAAAATAAAGCCTCAGCTGCCAGGGTGAAAATTTGATGAGGGTTTTGATGAAATGATGTCAATGTGGCTATAAAGTCCTCTCCACACAGCACAACACACAAAGTAGACAAATGACAGTAAACACTGTATAAAGAGGGACTTCAACTTTGACTGCTCATTCCTCTTTTGTCAGTTCAGTTTGTACGTGGTTGGCAAATGCTGCTATGATTTTTCAGAATGAACATTTCAGTGGCTATAAATACTGCTTAATGTCATTCAGCCTGATTTGCTCCAATTTAGGCAGTGTCTGTAATTATCATCAGAGTAATTCAGAGTAAAGCTCTTTTCCTCTTGTTTCTATTCTTTTTTTATTCCCTGTACAGGTTTTTATGGATTTTAGCTTTGCTAAGGCTGCACAGAAATAAGCAGAAGCTCTGTCAAATCAAAACATTCTGGCCTCAGTTCAGCATTTTCACTTGGTAGTACTGCAAGTAAAGAGAAGATTATGACCTTGAAGTTGTCGTATTCTGTCACATCAACACTTCTGAGAGCTGCAACAACTATTACTGCAAGAGCCACAACTGCTTTGTTTCTTGTAACTTGGGAACAAGTCAAAAAGGGCAAGCCATTTCATTAGTATTCATTCTATCCTGAAATGTTATTTTTTGTTTGTTATTTAGCCCCTGGCCACCTGTCATTTGGCAAACGTAGCCCCTGGGCCAGGCAAGTTCAGTATACCTCATGTTGTTTGACTGGTGGGTAATAATTAGAATCAAAATCCCTGATTGTACACTTATCTTTAATCTTTATAATTTGTGCTTATGTTTACATTGAGCTATTGCTAAACTAACTGATTGAACAGTGTCTTAAAGTAACCTCGAATATGAAGTCCTTTTATAATTTACTGCAGCCTACAAAAGAGAAGATTAAGAGTACAGTGCTTATAATACTGACCACTGTGTCTTAAATTCCCACCAGCTCAACAATGGTGGAGAAGATATGAGAAACACAGTATCTCCCTTGACAGACGGGGAATGAATAATATCCTGCTCATTCTGTGTTCCTTCTCTGTGTTGTCTTAAGCAAAGAAAACTGCTCAAAAAAAAAGGCAGCAGCAGAACTACACAAAGCAGGGATGACATCAGTGTTAAAGGATAAGCCAACATTTGTAACACCAGTACCTCATATCTTACACAGTCAAAATTAAAATTAAAAAATTAAAACAAAAACAGTATTTGGTTACCCGTTACAGTATCTCAGTGAATTAGAAAACCTCCCCGTGAGGCCCCAAACAGTCAATCAGCTTACTTACATCTCTGGCTTTGCCATGAAAGGCTTCTTGAGACGCTGCTTCCAAAGACCCTATGTAGAACATTGGATGAGTCTCTCCATACCTACAGGACAAACCAAGAAGTACATTTACATATTGCTAAGTGCCAGTTTTCTTTGATATCAAAGTTTTTTGAATCAATACAAAACCTGACACTTGGCTCACCTTGAGGAAAATTCGGCAGTAAAGTGCAGTAAGGCATCAGCTTCATTCTCACTATTGTCTGGCACTGTAAGTGGGTGGAAAGTCATTTTAAAACCAAGCTTTGAATGGGCATAGCTCATGTTAAATACAGCACCTTGAGCAACCATTGATCCTTTTAATCTAACATTATGAAGCTGAACGTACTCATGGGTGATTTCCGACAGGTTGAGGAGCCCATTCCAAACATCTCTGAATCGTCCACACCAAACTCTGACGCATCCTCAAAATCATCCCCCTCGCTGTCACTGACCATATGGACATCTGCACACTGCAAAAATAAATGACTCATTATCTGTCAGACCTATTTCCAACAAAAGAAACCAACAGAAGTATTTTGTTACAGGTTTTTCTATTTTAGTGAGAGTTATGCACAGCGCTCAGGGAGAAATTAATCCACGGCACAGCTCCTTTGAGAATGTGTGTGTGTATATACCTCTTCTGTGGGCTCCTGGGAATTAGCTGGTGAAGACCTTCGACAAACGCTGAGGTGATGGCAAGGATAGCTGATCCCAGAGACAGCTAGCGTCATCTAAAAAACAGAAAACATGACGAAAGAGTAATTAGGCTGAGCGTGATAAAAAAAAAGGCCAACCAGTGTGAGAGATCTTTGACCAAGTGTGATTACTGGCCTGATATGAGACTACATAAAGTCGCCATCAAGTTAAGAAGAGGCCTTTGTGTTTATCAAGGGAAGTGGCTGATGGCAAATGTCACTCACTAACCTTTAGATTAAACTCTGATTAGGATAAAACAAACTATACAACTGCTTCTCATATCATAGTACCCTTTCAAATACTTTGGTAAGCATATCTAGTAATTGGTATCCCTAGGCTGCAGAAGCACAGCCTACATCAAGACATATTTTACAACCCTTAAAACACAGACTTTCTCATCCCACTAATCAGTGGAGAATCTTGAAGAGGCTTCTGTAAGTGAGATAATGGTTTATAGTAAAGAACGTCTGACTAATGAGCCGCCAAATCCAAAGCCAGGACTACAAATGTTGGCATTCAGCAGGGACTCATTACAGCTGGTGTCTCCTGACTAAAACCCTACGGACATCAACAATACAGGCAAAGTGGCTGCAGGATGAGGTGTGAAACCAAAGACACCTCACTTTTAAAAAGTGATGTGCAATCAAACAATCAAACCATGACTTGTAGCCTGAATGCACTGATACTTGTCACAATAATGCAACAACATATTAACTGATAGACTGTGTGATAAGAACAAAGTGTAGTAACTCAGATGCAGAACCTCTTCTGGGAGAGTAAACTTCTAAACACGAGGGGTGAGGGCAGGGCAGGAAAAGCTGGGTGTGATAAGAGGCAGAGAAGCTGCTCGTCCCCTGCAGAGGTGCTGTGATCTGCTCCATTGTCAGGTGCTAAGACACACAAAGAGCAGCTGGACATGGTTGAATCAGGAGACGATTACATGCAACGGCAATTGAATCTGAAAAGAGCTACACAGACCGCAGGGAGTTTCTCTTTTTCTCTGTCTCTTTTGACACAGTGAGTTTCCTCATGCTGGCCTCAGCTTCTATAGCAGGAGAGAACAGTGTAACCACTAGACCTTGTCAGCGACATGGACCTATTAGTGAGTACTGTTATGTACCAAGCACTGATAAGAACTAAACTATCTGGTGTCTATTATTTTCTTTTCACACCATCTTATCTTTATCAGTGCTAGTAAGTAAGTTAGCTGCAGCCAAAAGACCAAAATATTTAAACAAAAATATTTGGACAGATGTGGCTAAGCTACGTGTAAGACTAGGTTCTACTAGTGTTGGGTAGTAAGACAATATAAACTAAGATGATTAACATTTGCTACTGTCAGAGATTCTGATCATTACATTTACCTGAAAGAATCTATTTCCCCAATACCTATAAGTATACTAGACCAATTTGTCCATTTTTATAAACCAATGAGCAGGCCTGATTTAAGGTAAAAATTATATATTTTCTTTAATTATGCATCAATGTGATAAAGCACTTCCATTTGTCAGGAGTCTAATTCATCGGGATTAACCAAAAAAAACAATCTGGTCTTATTTTTGGATCCATGAACTGTTTTTGTAATTTTTTTAAAATATATATTGTCACAACTTCTATTGTTACTGTGATACAAAATTACATTTACTTTGATGATGGATTTCTTTTAACATGCCCCGACTCTGGGTTTAACCATATTCTTTGTCCCTTAGATGTGGTTGTTAATGCATATAACTCAAGTCTAAACTAATGTCAATTGTTTATGTATATTTTTTTTTCTTTCTGAACTAGTTTATGAACTCTGTCTCACTAGTCCCCAGGAGAGAAATAACCATTTTCAAATTAATCGCAACCTGAAAAAAACAGTTGAATAGAGATAAACTGAGTATAATATTGACCACTGTGTCTAAAATTCCCACCAGCTGGGTAACTTGATAGAAGAAATGAGAAACGCAGTATCTCCCCCGACAGTTTGAGAATGAATAATATCCTGATGAGTATTCCTCCTCCATGTTGTCTTAAGCAGAGAAAACTGCCCAAAAACAGCAGTGGCTAGACTGCCATCAATGCTGAAAGTAGACTAACCAAGAATGACATCACCACTAAAGGAACAAGTCAACAGCGAAACATATGACAAATATTAGAAACGTACGACTTTTGTTTCCCAGTAAAAGTCTCAAACAGTCAGTCCACCCCAGACACAGTAACAAAAAAGTAAACGCAGATAATTGAAGAAACAGATTGTATTTCTTGTGTGTTACCAATTAGAAGCGAGTGTACTCTTGACAATGGCGAGTGTGTTAATGTCACAGCAAGGAACACTGAGTATCCCTGGAACACCTACGAAGAACACTTAACTGAATTGCCTCGTCTTTGCTCATGTAACTTAACTCTAACTAATTTACTACTCAGGTCCTGTTTATTAGGTCATTCTGTTATTCATATTTTTCCTGAAATCTTTACAAATAATGAAACAAAAATATAATTTTCCCAACAGAAAAAATAAAGCAAGACAGCAAAAGTTTTATGTAAACAAAAGAAAAACAAACAGTTGTTGAAAGAAAAGCTATGGCTATTCGATACACGGTAGGTGCCGGGCCTGATAGATAAATTAGCACTGAGTGAGAGATGTTGCTATTAAATCAGATAAAGAAATACAGATTCTGAACATTAAGGATGTGAAGGCATGGCCCCAAGTCTGTTCTGCCTATTCTCCAATCGAGTGGCAATCAAACGTGAGAATCTTAACAGCGGCTGCCGAGAGGATCCCCATAAACCCTTTACCCTCGCTACTCACAATGAGAGGCTTTCGTCTGAGGGCCTAATAAGTGTATAAATAAAGTTGATCACTTCCCCTGTCAAAGACAGCCTGGAGGGTTTGGGCTGACATGGATGCAAGGAGGGGAGGTGAAAAGGGAAAAAAATGAGTTGAGTGCCTCTCAATCCTCTTCCTCGCTTTGACCCGATGGCTTCTCCTGATGTTGAGGTACACAAGTGCAGCTTGGCGGCTCAGTGGTAAAACGTGGAAACAAGGCCGAAGCCGCAGGGCATGGGGGGTGGTGGGGTGAGGTTAACCCCCCCAAATGACCCTCTCCCACATCTCCACACAAAAGATCTGGCTCCTCTTTTTTGGATTCTTTTAATTAACACTTGCATTGAGGCTCTAAGCATTCAGGGGCCGATACAGGGAAAGAATTTTCTCTCTCCCTTATCCCCTCCCTCCTTTTCCCTCCCCTCTTCAATTCTTTCTTCCTTTCTCTACCCTTCTTTCTCTTCCTTTCTCTCCCTTCATTCTTTCTGTGTTTCATTTTTTCTTTTCTCGTGTAGGCAGTGTTTGGATTAGGTGTCTGGCTGTGAGTGTGAGATAATTGCTACTGACAGCTGCACTGACATCAACAACAGTACCACCTTACAGCACTTTCTCTTTGATGGAGCAAGGAAAGAACAGCAACAAGAGTGCAAAGACTAGATAGTTAAGAAAAGGAGGTGGATAGAAGACCAACTACGGTTGAGAAATAATAAAAATATGACAATAATTAGTACTGGACATGAAGCAGGAAACAAAAAGAAGACAGGCCAAATATGCCCCACCCTTACCACCTGTTGGTGTCCTTATTTCACGCTCCTTTGAGTCTTGCTGAAGGTATCTGCCCTAATTAGTATCTGCACAGTGTGTGTTATCTGCTTACACACACACAAATACAGGGCCGGAGGCTATCGTAACTATAAAAATCACAGTTTGGATCAGTAGGATGCTTAATAGTGAGTGATTAAGTGGTGTCTCTTCCATCCAGCGTGGTGTCATGCCTCTGTGCTCGATGCTATGCTTAAGAGTTGGGGGGTCTAAAAGGTCACCATGCTAATAGGGAGTAACATCCTCCTCCTCATATTGAGACACAACCAAATCTTTGATATGTGCACTTCACAGAACAGTTCGAAGAGATAGAAAATGAAACAGACTAACTTGGTGCTGAATGGCACCTGAAGGAAGCCAATTTCACCAGGGAGGGGGGCTCTGCCAGAGCTTACTGCTGATCTCTGTTGCTATGGAAACTACCAAGCCCCCCCCCAGATATACTGTCAGCTTCATGGGCCCCCATCAGGAAGAGCAGGATTCCATTAATGTCAGCTTGGAAATGGAGGGATGTGCTGGCCTACAAGGCAATGCACCTCCGAGGCTCTGCAGCATTAATACATTAGCAAACACCATGAAACACTGCATAAATGTCAGCAATGGCTGGAAGGAAGGGAGGGCGGTGGTGAGGGTTGAAGAGATGAGGGGATGTAATAAGGATGTCCCACTGGCTGTCAATCAATCCAACAGGTGTGGAGGAAAGACTGCCAATCAAACCAGCTCCAATGAGATGGGGACTGTCTGGAAACCCTCCATGATGTATTGTTTAGGAAAAAGGAAAAGACAAAGAGAAGGACGTGGTGAAAGCAGGGAAAGAGGCTTTATCAGTGTAGTTAATACACTGCTGGCTTCCTAAATTAATTGTTGCCAAAACCTCTGTCATCTGTTAAAGCTGCAAGTGCAAGGAGAATTTTGAAGGCAGAGTTAGACCATGGTATGAATTCTACAAATGATCCTGGGGCAGTTGTTTTAATTCAATTGAAGAAAACTACATTCCATCAAGTTTTAAATAAGGTTAATTTCATGTGTACCTTTTTCAGACAGATGACCACTAGAATTGCTATCATGCATTGAACACGTTGACAATTAAAAGAAATGCTGAAACAAAACACATTAAAACACACATTGTGCTTTCCCACAATTCTCTGCAAAGCTCCTCTGGCAAGTGACACATACTGTCCTCTAACAAAACTGCGAGGAACATTAAAAACCTGAAAAATGTACTCAAGAAAAATTGTGTGCAACTGAGAGACATTTCAAACCACAACATGATCCAGGTCAACTCAATCTCCTTGCTAGAAATGAGCATCACTTCACATTGCTACTGCTTCAACCACACTCTGTGCCACTTCCTTTTACATTCAACTTCTTTGGTTTCACACCAAATACAATAACACAGGGTGCTGAATAAACTGATCTGTTGTTCAGTGATACATGAGTATTATCCATCCTGATCCAATATCAGCTCTCTTGAAGGCCCTGAATAATTAAAAACACAATAAACAATTAAACACGTTGAGTGGACAGTATTTGGGAGGGTGACGTAAGTGAACACATAAATACTGGTTTCCCTGGAAGGTGAGTATTTACATTTAATGCCACCATTCAAATATCTTTTTCATAATACAAGAACAAAGGACAGTTAAAATAGATTCTCTGAACAAGGTGATGAATAGGATTAAGTGAAGTTTAAAAAAAAAGAAAAAAAGGCAGCTCTTTGTGCCTGCTGTGCAAAGCAGCAACTGCGGCAACCAACCTGTCAGAGAACTGAACCAGAAACTATCCACTCAACTGCCACAGCATCCATGCTAGGCAATTACACCATTACTATCACAGTTAGCCTGGGATACAGTTTCCTTGTCACAGCCAAAATACAATTTTCTCTGAAATACACATTTTCAGCTGTATCAATATTTAGTGATGTAAAATTTAATAAAAGTCAATAAAACATTTTTAAGAAATTAGAAAATTAAAATAAAATGGGGAATATATGACCTCAAATAAGAAAAAAAGACAACTAATCTGACTGATCATTTGATGGTTATTTTGAATGCGATGTTGTCAAGATATGGTGCTCCAGACACAGTTCAGTTGATGCTCGAAAAATACTGAGGTTTGATACCCATTCCTGGACACAGTCTGTAAAATAAGACAGGCACATTTGCAAACAAACAAATGCAAATATGCACACATAACACCCATAAACACACGCAAGCAGGCAAACATATTTATATCACACACTTAGAGGCAAAGCAGAGTTAAGTAGTAATCGATTCCACTGCGAGCGGGATAGTGTGCAGAGCTAAATGTAATCTGGGGCCTCTGGCTGCCTTGTTTATTGGCCCAAACCCCAAGAGATAAGACTGGGCTAACGAGCTATACACTAACACTGGCTCCCTACCCGCCTGCAAGGCCAGCCAAGCCCTGGGCTTTCTCTGTTAATACCTTCAGACGTTTCAATAAGAGGGCTGCAGCTAGAGCAGAGGCCATTATTACACTTCTGTCTCCGTGCTTTTTAATATCTCCTCATCCAGGAAACACAGACGCTGCAGATGTGTGTTAGCCAGGTGCCAACCAAGTCTATGATGCCACAATGAGCTGCAATCTATTCATGATCCCTGGCTATCATATCCACAGCTACCTAAGCTTAGCTAAGCTGAGGACGCTGAGCTAAAAATAAGAGATCATAAACATACAAATGAAAGAAAGGAATAATTTTAATGTCATCGTTACTAATCTAAACATTAACTTGATTAATGGTGCT
>JAPZDY010000021.1:16478264-16491687 GCA_029783645.1 Ctenochaetus hawaiiensis | reverse complement strand
TATTAACAACTTTTAGAGTGACAAAAAGAATTGGATCGGTATCGGATCGGTATCGGCCGATCCTCAAGGCTGCAGTACCGGTATCGGATCGGTATGTGAAAAAGTGGTATCGAGCCATCCCTAATAAATACCTTTTGGTTTAAATCAGAACTTGATGGCCATGAACTAGCAGAGGTTCCTGCCAGACAGAAAGATATACCAACGACAAAAGGCTTCCCTCCCCTTCCTCCCTTACAATATCTGTTTATTCTCCTTGTCTGTTTCTCTTTTCTGCTTGCCTAGTGCATGACCCACGTTTGACACAACACAGTAAATAATGTCTTTCTTCTCCTGACCATGAACAAAGTGTGCCCTTAGTTCCTTGAAGTTTAAGCAGTAACTGTCTTGCTAGGAGAGTGTGCCAGACTCAGGCTTTTTCACAAAGGCTGTATTTTATTTGGCCCAACACTTTAGAGAGGCCACTGTCCTGAGGCGTAGGTTGGCGGTCAACAGCCACAAAACCTCCAAACAAAGACTGGACCAAGAGGGTGGGAAATTAACCTGACCAAATGGCAGCACATTATAACTGTCTCCTCCACCAGTCAATTTAGTAACAAATTTAAACTGGCAACCAAACAATTATATTAAGACCTTTGTCTCCTCTAACACAGTATTTGGACAAGTCAAATCGTCGAAAAAAGGAAACCAATTTTTAACAATAACATATTGAAATCCCTTTCAAAAGGACCAGTTCTGAGATCATTTCACAAAAATATGAAAAAGAACTGTGTAAACAGAGAAGATGAATCACACAGAAACCAATTTTACTAATTTAAACCTTGCCCTTTGTGACAAGAAAGCATCTGAAAAATGCTCCAAACTGCATAGTTGGCAAATTACAGGCTGTGAAAAAGAAAGGAAGTCATACCATGAGTACAAGTACACATGTGGACCATCTAATGCACATGGTAGCAATAGGCTATTGAGATTTTACTCGGCATAAAATATAACTGCCACTAAGGTAAACTACATTGCTGACAACTATCATCTCACAAATCAATTGATAAAAACAGAGATTATGTTCAAATAAGACAGATGAAGCAGTAAAAGATTTTACTTGAATAAGCAAAGGGAAATAAGAAATGCCAAGAGGGTTCTTTCAATTCTTAACAGCATCTAAGAAAAAAAAAAAGTTAAAAAAATGAGCTTTCACAATTAGCAAAAAAGATCCTGCGTGCACTTTCACCCAAACTTGGCACAGCAGCATGGAAGGCGGTTAAATTGTCCGTTGTTGCTGTTTGGTTGTAGTTGCACGCTGCCCTACATCTAGATGGCACTGTTCTTCTGTGCAGTCCAAGAGGTGTCCCAAAGTAGACAGATCTGTTGAGCCCTTCACCCAGAAACAAACTGTGCAACTGAGGATTCAACATTTTTACGAAGTCCTGCCTCAAGGAATTGTGATTACTGTTCAACAAAGCAAGCTTCTTATAATTCTAAACATGCTGACTAAAGAGGGCACATGGGAAATGCATTTTTGACAGGAGCTTTTGGCGCAGACTCCAACTGGCTCTGGCTCAGGTCACGTCATCAGAGTCTGTTTACTGGGCAACACCAGCCTACTCACATCAGTGCCAGCCACTTAGTAAATGTGTTGGCTGCTGGTCGCACTGCCAGCCAGTCTCCATTCATAGCAATGTGTGCCCTTGAGAAAGACCAGAAATATTCTCATGGCCCAAGAGCCTGATTCACACTAAAGTACATGCATGCATGCGCACACATGCACACAAGTGTGTACACAAAATACAACGGTTTAACAGAACGTCTCCAGTTTGAGTGGGTTCAGATCAGCTCAGTGCATTCATGAGTGTAAACGAACCGTTGAAGGAAAGTAAAGGGCTCAAAGCCTCTTAAAGAAACCTTTTTCTATTCAGAAACTGTGTACAACTCCAGTCTTGGCAGAAAGTTTCCTTGCAGTTGCAGTGTCTTTTATATTTCTCCTCTATTAAGCAGCTGAATAGAAACTATAGAGGAGCAATAACCTCGCACTCAGTAGCATCTATGTTAGCACTGGTTGCTGGATATGTATGTATATAGATATGATATGTGTCTACTGAACAATGCTAACCTTCAGATTTAACATCTAGACATTATGTCATGATAAAAAATGGGATACAAAGACATATCCTCATCAGTTCTGCACCTGTCAGGTGTTGTGCAAACTATACCCACTATAATCATGTTTCAAGCAAAGTGCATGTAAACACTTAGAAACAGAACTTGCAAGTCTGCATTGTCTGGAGTTTAAATCTATACTAAGAGACTCAGGTTTTGGTTTCACACTTAAAACACTGTTTGAAATGTGCTTTGTTCTGTACTACATATCCACACCAGTTACACTGGCACATATTCCTCAGTGACATATAACTGCACTCCCACATCAACTAATATTATTTCCTGAGCATTTTCATATTTCTTTTTATAACATGATCATTCTAGCATGACAACAGAAGAACGGTGTATTAAAAGACTATACCTGTTATGCATGATCTCTTACAGCTTTTTTTGTGTCATAACAAACAAAAGAAATATTTTCTGTTTTACAGTAAGTATATGGCAACTCCGTTATTACCTTTGTAAGATCCCATTCTCCTGTGGTATCACTCCGTTTATGGCTGCCTGTAATGAAAGTGGAAAGTGAAGTACATTATACAACAAAATATGATACAATTTCTTGTTTTGCCAGTTATTTATTTCTAACAACAATTTTACAAAGTATTACCAAGCCCATGTAATAATATCCTTGATAAATCCCAGCCTTTCATGGATGTCACTTTGTACCTAGTCATGAAAATATCACCTGTTTCAACTAACCTGTTTACCTGTGGAATGTTCCACATAGATTTTTGATTTGTTTTGTTTTGTTGTTCGTAGCGCATTGCTGTTACACAAAAAAAAATCATCCTGGAAGTGTGCACATAATTGGAGGCAGCTGCTATGCAAGATGATAGCTTGGAGATTTAACTTGGCCTGCTGCTGCTGCCCTGTTACCTTAACCCACCCTAGTCTACCCATTTAACTTAGCCTGCTGCTGCCCTATTACCTTAACCCACCCTTACCTGCTTGTTTACTCCTGTTCAAAGATCTTGATTGGTGAAAGAGTCCAGGACCCCTTTATATTCTAAATTTGCTACATCCTCTGTCAAAACAAGTGGCATGTTATCAGAAAATTTTGACCACCTCAAAAATAAATCCAGACGAGAAAAATAATAATTTTAAAAACTTCGAGTTAAATCATCATTGTGATACCACAATGTCATAAAGTCCTGAAAACGTCTTCTCTGGTTTAGTTAGTGTCTTTCTAATCCCAACGTTACCCTGCTGCTTTCATATTTTTTTAATCTCTTTCATAAAAGGGACCAACAAAATGGCTTATTGCCTGCAAAGGTTGGTGGTTGAACTGAATCAAGCTCAAGTTAAAGTCAAAATTTAACAGTTATATTTTGATCAACTCTCTAGCATTTGTGTAAGAGTGTATGATATTTGCAGGCTGAAATCACAATGCGTAAGAAAATAATGGAATATTCAAATGGGGCGGCTGATCAGAACAAAGAGAGCCAAAAGAACAAACATAACAGTAACTACTGTCAGCTTTGCACTGAGCTTTTGTTTGAATGGACAATTGATTGGATTTTTCTCGAACACTCAGTACTCTTTCCTGCAAAACAAGCAAAATAAAGGTGTTTGTTTTGTTCAGGTATAACCATCTATCGGTGGATGTTGTGCAATTATTTTGTAGTAAATGTTGGAAAGGTGTAATGGAAAAGCATGTAAGCATCTTACATTAACAACAAACAAACTGTCTGGTGAGGGTTAGCATTCAAGACAATACTGAATTCATGCCTTCATTAACTAACACTAATTGTAATAGCGTTCAGAAAGATTCAAGAAACATTATATGAGCCCTGTAGTTTTTCTTCCAATTTATTCTGCGTATTCTTGAGGTCAAATAAACATGTTAAAGGCAACTCCTTCCTTATAAAACATTTGCAAAACAGTTTTTCATATATTCTAAATCCTGCATTGTTTACGTCCATGTTTACTTCCTGAGTCTTCATCTATCTGACCTTTTGGTGGCGCACTTCCGTATATCTTGGCACATTACCGCCACCTGTTGCTTGAGGAAATGTGTGAAACCAAAAGCCAACAAACAACATCTAGATAAACAAAACAGAGAGCTATTCACAAAAAAAAGCTTCATGGCACTAGCAGAGGTGGGAAATTGGACATGGCCAATTCAAGCGTTAAAGAAATCAGAGACACAGATACTACAGTCATCTTAAATCCACCTAACATCTGCCTAACCTTTAAAACAGCATCTCGTTATTGTTGTTTCACCTATGTAAAGCACTGACATCTGTACAATCAGTTTATCAGGACTGAACACACACCAGCGCAAGAGCATGTGGTTGCAGAAGATTCCACTTTCTGATTAGTTGTATTTGGCCTTTAGACTGTGTTTAAACTGTGATTTACTAATTAAATTGTTCATAATATGAGCCACATTAGGATCTGGGTAGATGAACCAACTTCCTGCTAAACAATATCTGGGTGAAAACACTGCTCAGGAACATACTGTAGACTTCAGTCGGAGTCTAACTTTACCACACTCCCCACACACACACAAGTAGCCATGTTGTTGTGAATGTTTACGAAAGCTACCAGCTACTGCAGAGGAACTGCAAGTCATCAGATTTACAGGTGCAATGAGTCCAGGCTCCACTGTCTGTCCTGCCACTGCTTGGACTGCTGCTGCTGCTGCCAGCATCGGTCTAAATATAGACTGAGTCCTTCCAATATGCACTGCATGGTAAAAGGCTCCTTGGTTTTCAGATTCATTATGAGAATACAGATTTAACATAACATATTCTTTCAAATAATGTTCCTCAATTCAACCTTCAGTGTGCCACACCTTTTAGTACCTTTTCTCTCCAAGTTACTGCATATAGGGATATCAGACCTGCTACCTACTTCATAAAATATAATGGGTAAAATCAACAAATGATTTGACCATTAGAAAATTACTCAGAGTGTGTGTTATTGGATGTTAACTGACCTCTTGAACTTGTACACTAGAAGGACTAAGCCTGTCTGTCAAAGACCAAAGCCCAGAGCCTGCAGATAATGAACTTACCACTAAATCCCAGTTATTAAGCTCTAAGAGAGTGATTGCCTCTGCAATGTTGTCAATCCCAGTGCAAGCCTGTGAGAGGAAAAAAACAAAGAGGGGAAATAGAAGAGACAAAATGCAATTTAAGGAAGTCTGCTGCAATTTTGTTTTGTGAAACATTCTGATCTGCCTGCACATAAAAAATACATTTTGCAAGTGCCAACAGTCTTCACAAGATCAACAGTCAGGGATGTCTTGGTCAAAAGAGGGCCACCAATTTCCTCTGGTTTTGCCTGATACCTTGGACTCCTGACCTTTGCAAATCAGGCCAAACAAAACATGTTTTTTGTAGTTTTAAAAAAATAACCTGCAAAGTTAGTTGGGATACATTAACATCTAAAATAGGTTTAATCTAAGATGAACATCTCTCTGTACTCTTCCTTCAGTTTAAAATAAACATTTCAGTCCAAAACAAACAACCAAGAGCCAAATGATTAAGTTGTTGATGGCTTGTTGATGGGACATTGATGGCTGCTGACACCCTTGTTTTTACAGAGCAGCATTTAAAATAATTTTAATCATTATTTAGGTTAAATATGGTAGATTAAATTGTGGATAGTTTTAGGGGCTGCAAGGTGGCTTAGAGGAATAGTTCGCTTACTATGCTGATCTTCCAGTGTTGTTCTTTATATTAGCTTTCTTGTACAATGTATACTAATGACTATAGAAGCCTGCAGAGACACAGACATATCCTGGATTGAGTAGACAATGCTGTTGATCTAAGTTCACTTTCAGGGCAAGAAATAGGACCACTGACCAGTTAAGGATGACTTAATTAAATTATAGAACAACTAATAAAGAATACCAGTAAAACCAAGGATATATCATTTTATTTTCATATGGGTGCAATGTAAACCCTCTGACAAAAACGATTAAAAGTCAAAGAGTGATACAGTTAAAAATTTAAACTCATGCACCACTGAAGTCAACAAACTGAGATTTTTACACTGACTAATCAGTAAAAAGACCAGTACACATAATTTCAAGCACAGATTAAATTTAAATTCAAATGTACAGTGCACTGATTATGTTTTTAGCGCTTCCATGATCAGGTGCTCTTTGTTAAGAAGTTTACAACCTTTCTTGTAGAAGAGAGCAGTAAAATATTCGGCAAACAAGGTCATATTTATAGTAACAAGTGATCCACAAAACCAGGGCCAGTTAAAATCCATCTCAGTTTTTACAGTCAAATTGATTTTCTATGTATATTTTGTATACATGTGTATTGTATGCATAGTTGTTGGCCAGCTTTGTCCAGTCTTTGTCTTTACTTTCTTTTCCTTTTTTTGCTGTCTATTGGTATTTACACTTTTGTATATTTGATATACAGCATCTAATATTTACTGTATCTTTCTTTTTGTTAATTAATAACTACAGTGAGGGGAAGGGAAGGGAACATTACATACATTAGGTGGCTCTTTTGCCCTTTTTCTTTATAAAGGCCAGGCAATGTCAGTTCAATCTGTCACTGTTATATGATTTTAAAAACAATACTGTTTAATGCTATTTTTTCACAGTTTTTATTTGCACAGAACATGTCTCATGCAGCATAACTCTGACACAATGCTTTATCAGACTCCCTATTAATCACCTAACACTTTAGGATACTTTTCCCCTAGTCTGTGATTATCTGTGATATCTGATCTCATAAGTCTGAAATATAATCTCAGCATTCATTGCAATGGTAGAGAGAAAGATTAGCTGAAACATTAGAAGGAAACCGAAGCAAATCTAAATTAAGAACAAAAAGCAATAATTTAAGTGACCTAATCAAACAATACATCTACTGGGGCTTTTCCTAGTCTGAATGAACGACTTATCATGTCTAGCATCCAAGGAAAATTAGCTAAGAATGGGACACTTCAACTTTGCATTATGCCAGCTGTCAACTTTTATTGACGTTAACTTGTTGATTCAAAACACAAAGCTACAATAACAGAGTCAAAAGATGGACAACATCGAGGGGAAGACCAACAGATAATTATCCAAGTGTAAATTTTAGAGGAAGGATATATATTATTTTACTATTCATGTCATTCCCCTTGCTGACCAAAACAGAAGGCTAAATCCCTGCTATATTTTGATGAACATGCATAATTTGGTCTTCTGAATTTTCTCACCATCAAAATATACTACCCGACCTGGAAAACGGGCTAAAAATTTGATATCTTCAATAGACATAAAGTATCTGACAATAACTTAAAAACCAGACAAGAACCGGCAATACCTAGCATAACGTTAGTTGACAGTTTAAGTGATCACCGTAGCTCTCCTTTAAGCTAACGAGATTGTTGATATCTGTCAGGCAAGCATACTTGAAACCAGAGCAAAACACAAATTATTCCACTATTCAGATTGACAGCTTTGACCCTTGCTTTGAGCTTTGTTTAAATAGTGAGCCTTTGGCTAATAATTGCCTTCAGTATCATAAGCAAGCAGTCAGTTTGTTAGCTTAGTGTGCTAACCACAGAGACCAAAGCTCAGCTCAGTCTGCTGTTTACGACGCCAGTCAGGTCGTGTGTACGGTTGTCGAAAGTCAGCAAAGGAAATTAAACGATGGCAAACAGACTAATAACTAATGAATAAAACATCAATTACATTAAAAGTAGACACACCTGAAAGTCGGCCAGAATCATTTCTCTATCCATGTTGCTATCGCCGCTTTCGGAGGCCATGGCAATGACTGGCTAAAAGCAATTCTTCTTCCACTAGCTCTCGTCGCTTTCTTGCCACACAGAAAGACACTGAGTATCAATAAAATACTTTGCTCAGATGTGACGACGAGTGAGAGTTGGCAAATTGGAAATTTCGAACTTTATCGGGATTTAACGGCCTCAAACAGACAAAATTTGGTAAAGTAACGTTACACTGTTCAGTTATCTCATATCATTATTGTCATCTTGCTTAACGTAAAGTGCTTGACGTAAAGTGGCTCGAGATGTTGCAAAACGACGTAAATTCTATATTTAGAGTTTACCTGCTCGTTGCAGTATAAATGTGACTTTTACTCCTTTAATGCAATCGCAACTAAAAAAAACGCTAGAAAATATTTCCATTATCTTCACTGATATGTTTAAATGGTTCATATCATCATTTGCACATATTTAAAGTGCCTGTTTAGTTGTACATTAAATTAATCTTCAAGCAGTGTTCCAAATCGTTAAGTAACTTTAGGCCCATACAAAACTATAAGCTACAATATATATATTTAGTGTTTTCTAAGCCTGGATCTTCCACGTATATCACACTTTTACAGGCCTTGTTGTTGTTCATTTGGTGATGTAGGTCAGAGTAATTTTGTCTGTAGTGTGTCTAATGTTGTAGCAGACAGCCGGATGTCAGGGTACTAATGCATAAAATTCGAATGTGTGTTCCAAAACAGTGTGTCGCAGTCCAAAAACAAATCTGTTGCTTTGATTCATAAACCCCTGTGCCCTCTGATTCATATGCACCTCAACTATCAATAGCTGCAACAAATAAACAATCTACGAAACCGGGAGAGAGGGTCAAGCATATGTGTGGGCAGTGTACGGAGAGAAGAAATAGCACAGCATCCTTGGATATACTCATAAACAAAATGGTCCCCCGACAGATGCAGCATCGGGGTGATGATACACAAAAAACCCCACAGATTTGTTATAGACTAGTGGAAATTTCGTTATGTCTTTAGAAGGTAGATACTTGTATAATTTAAAGCATTGCGTATCTCAGAAAGTTATAAAAAGCATGTACAGGCAACGTCTGGCTCAGGTCTCAAAAAGTCACAGTTTTTCTTTTTTATTTGGAAAGCAGCAAACGCCACCTATGCATCCAGCTGCCCGGTAATGGCGCAGAAGTCAATTTAAATTCCTAAATCCACTTATGAATGCATATGAGCTACTTGACCTAGTCTGGATAAAGCGTTGACGAAACGCAAAGTACCTATTACAGCCCATTTATCAACCGATGGCGTGAAAGAGCACCTGTTCCATGACCTGATTTGACCTTATTATTCTATGTCTCCGCACCGCTGTGACCTGCAGTATATTACACTGAATCTTCTACATACAGTCTGTGAGTTCTGTGTAAAGGATATAAATCACGTCAAAGTCCGCATATCCTCATGGGCCCTGTTACTAGATTTTGTATTAAAAGGGGCACAAGAACTCACAATAAAATCACCTGACTTTTCGGGCTTTGGTACTTTCCAATTTTCCGTCACTAGAGGGCGACAAGATGAAACGAAACTGAAAGATGTCATCGATGACACTATGCTACAAAAGCTTTTTTGCGCATATACTTCATATTATAACGGATGGAAATAATAATGATCGAGTAGGGCAAAGTGTTCACATTTATGCTATGCTATGCTACAGTGTTATAGAAAGTTTTTTTTTTCTCGGGAATATAACGCAGCAATGAATGTGGGCATGTCTGTCACCGTTGCATCATTTTTCTTCCAAAAGACTAAGCGACAGTGTCCCGCCTCGTAAAGAGCGTACAACCAATCAAACCATCTCATCTTTTTTGGTAAGAATTTCAAACATTATTGACTCAATCGTGGGTAAGCATCATCCCTCCTCTATACTTCAAGTGACCCATATTCATGACCCATACTTTGTGATGTCAGTGACTATATTTCATCAGGAGCAAGTGCGTCTGTTTGGACTTTTTAGCCTGTACCAAAGCTTATAAGAAAACAATTGGACATCGCTGTGACAGTGCTTCATGGAGGATTATCGGTATGTTTACTTTTGAAATTGAAGTGATTGTCGTTATGATCGTGTGATCCCGGGCAGATCGGCTCTCTTCACTTTACTGAGTCTGTGCATGCTGACAGTAGACTATAACAGGATGGTGGAGCAACACAGATACATATTTTTTTTTTACGTTTTGGCAAAATGATTGAAAAAAATGAGCGGGAAGTGACGGTGAATGACATCACATCTTATAAAAATATGCGTCGATGTAACCATTTTGTGTTAATTTATTTCTTTTGTTATTCTGTTGCTTTTTCAGCGCTCGACACGGTGGGATGGCATCCAACGAACAGTTACACGGAGGACGGCTGGTGTTATGGTTTTAAACATATTCAAAGTAAGTTTTTTTTTTCTCCTCAAATAGAAATCCCACAAATTTAAGCATCGATTACTAAGATTCATAATAGTTGCGAGTAGGTTATATTCTACGCAAAATATTTTAGCATTTTGTAAATGAGTCCTGCTTCTCTGGGTCTCATATAGACTCGCATAGTCTAGATTGTGCATTCGATTAGATTCGACATCTGCCCCAGATCATTCGCTTAATGTCGGATCATAAGATAGTCTGAGCTGCGAGGCAGTGCTCTAACAACACATGCGAAAGTAAGTGTTGTTTTTACATCGTTCTAATATTTTGACCTTAATGTAAATATAGAATCGAAAATGTGCCACCTACTCAAAGGTACCCGAATATGTTTGACATCTGAACCGCATAAGTTCATAGATTCACGCAGAAAATATTTGGCTATAGCTCTAAGCTACAAATCTATTTGAATTTTTTGAGATAGTTAATTAACTTAATAGAACTGTAAAGGGGTCAATAGCTGTCTAGTTACTGATTAAGTATTGAAACATTGATCTAGTGGTATAATAGTAATAGCAGTAGTATAATAGTAATAGCAACATTTGATATCATTTAAAAGTGAAAAAAAGGGGAGCTATACTATTAAAAGGGTTGCATATCATAGTGAAAAATACACCCCTGCAAAGTCTTGGGCTTTGCTTAGTAAAAGTAAAATCTAATCTAAAACCATACATGGTTAATCCCTAACCGTCATATCTATCATTGTTTAGTCTAGTTTAGCAATATCAAAAATAGCTTTACTCTTACATTTATCTTCTTTTATTTCTTTCTTAAGTTTAAAATAAGTCAGGTGGATCAGCAGCTATACTCTGTGTCCCAACATCTGTCCTATAAACACCTAAAAATCTTATAATATCTAAAAAATATATTAGCTTTAAAACATGTATGGCTGTAAATTTGGAAATTGTCTGCAAATGCCTGTATATAGATATACAAATAGTAGGTTAATCCAAGCATCAATATGAAAAAATGGTGAAGTCTATTGTACTTATTCTTTTTTCAGGCATGACTTAAGAACCTCTTCTAAAAAAGACTTTTGTTGTCGATTTATTTGATAATAAATATAGCAAACTGTTCCACAGAGATAAAGGTGTTAATAATTCCGTTTTTTCTCAGCTTTAGCTTTCAGTTGATTTGTTAGGTCAAGCCTGTATGTGATGTAATTGTGGGAGGAGTAATGCGAAGAGATATACTCAGTCTAAACTGCTTCCTGAACCATAATCATTTTCTTTACGGCCTGTCAAAAACCTTGGCTTCTATCTCTTTATACTTTTTACAAGAATGGCTGAAAGGTCAGTAGCTGACATGCTCTGCAATGCCTCTGCCAGTGGAAACCTGCCTGAAGTGTTGATTTTGCTGCAAAATGGAGCAGATGTTAATGGATTTAATACACACAACAGAACTGCACTGCAGGTTGGTAAAAAAAAAAAATGCTTTCAGATTAGTCTGTGTCAAATTAACTTTGAACAGTACGTTTGTTCGAGCCGTGGTCCCTTTTTGCAGATTGTAGTGTGAGGCCATGAATTTGACTGCATGGTGTGCATGCTGTGTGACTTCCTACTGTGCAGCTGCATAGCATTTCATGCCTAATCCTTTTACCTCTAAATATCCAGTAAATTTTGTCTATATTACACAAAATAGTTCAAGTATTTTTCCAACGTTTTGAAATGTGTTTGTGTGTGTCTGTGGACAGAATTTAGAAAAGAGTCTGGACTTTGTGTTATGTGATCTAAATACATTAAGTTAAGAAATAGCTAAGTTGCTTATCAAAATCCCTCTGAAATCCGTAGTTTTTCTGTTATTATTTCATGTCATATAAAAACGTGTATATGTGTATTTTTTTGACTGATTGAAAATAAAATGTTCTTTAATCACCATAACTGTCATAGTTTAATACAGTTCCAGCAGATAGTTTGCACATTTAGATCCTGAAAAAGAAGTTATTAATGTATACTAAAGAATAAAACATAAAAACATTTTAGTGTTTTTGTCTTAAGGAAGGTTGTACAAGGCAAAAGTCGGTTTGAGGGTTAGCCTGGTGGAGTTCGACTGAGGAGGAGCAACATGGTTCTAATGAGGAAATGGTAGCTGAGGCCTTTCCTTTGTTCCACTGCTCATGTTGCTGCCTGCACTGGGTCGTGGTTGTATTGATACAGTTCAAGAAGTAATTTTTTTACAAAAGTCATTATAGTAGGCCAATTACTAATATTACAATATTGTAGGCCAGGTCTATACCTTAATGCCTATCATTATGATGTCTTAAAACTGTAAGTGCAGATTCATTTTAGTTTCTTTTTCTCAAAAATAAACGTGATCACATTTCCACAGCAATTCTAACTCTGTTTTAATGTATAGAAAAGTTACATCATGCCTTGTACTCTTTTTGATAAACCAAAACACTATAGCACTTGTCTGTCAACCTTAATTAGCAATGGTGTGGATTTCTGTCTGCCTACAGCCTAATAGCTTATCCTAATAGCCCTTAAAGACTATCAGGCTATTAGCCTGACAAAGTTAGGCTGTGGCCCATGTTTTGAGTTGTTATGCCTAAATGTAAACACAATAGTATTAGACTTATCATTCAGTATCCTTCTTATCTTGTGTTCATTCTCCATCTGTATCTTTACAGGTGGTGAAGCTAGGGAACCCAGCCTTGGTTGAAGCACTTCTCCTGGCTGGCGCAGACCCTAATAAACGTGACCCGACCTGCGGCCTCACAGTGACACACGACGCCGCACGCGAGGGATTCATAGATACTGTGCGGGTGTTGGTGGACCACGGGGCAGATACCAACCTCGTGGATGAAAAAGGCAACCTGCCGCTGCACCTGGCCTCCAGAGAGGGCCATCTGGAGGTGGTCCGTTTACTGATTGAACGCACCGCGAACCCCCAAATGCCCAACAACCCGGGAAACACCGCCAGGAGCCTCGCGCTCGATAACAGGAGGATGGACATTGTAAAATACATTGACGAATATTTGAGCTCACGTGAGTAGTTTGCATTTTAAGTATACCTCTCAATTGAATATTTCCCGCGCACACCAGAATCTTAAAGAGTAATATTTTTATATCTTTTAAAATAAACATTTTTTATTACTTCATAAAAGGGGCATAG
>JAPZDY010000021.1:16446371-16458831 GCA_029783645.1 Ctenochaetus hawaiiensis | reverse complement strand
AACATGTCTTTTCAGACCTGCTTTATTTTAAAACCTATTTTACACCATCATATTGCTGTCTTTGTAGAGTAAGAAACAAGAATTACAGGTGTGTTTCCTTGCGCCCATAGCCTTTTACTGCAATAGACAATTATAGCAGGGATGCTTGAACCTTTTCAGGCATGCCCACTTTTAAATGGCCCAAAAATTTCAAGCCCCTCCGCTGCACAATTTCAGGCAATTAATAATGATAAGGAAGGCAACTGTTTGATAGGCTTAATTTTCCAAATGAAGATTTTCCCAACAAAAATTGAATTAATTCAACTAAGTTTCATCCCATATTTTCCCCTGGTCATCCCAGCCCCACCTGCAAAGGCTTTGTCTCCCCCCAGTGGGGCCCAGCCCATAGTTTGAGAGCCACAAAGCTCTGGTGATGTTATAAAAAGTATTTTGCTTCCTTGGTTCTTGTGTATAGGACAAACCTGCAAAGTGTACCCAAAGTGTCAAAATAACAAAAAGGATTATTAGTAAGAAAAAAAAAGGCAATGACAAAATCATTAAGAATCCAACGAAAATATTGTCTTATAATAAGGTCAACACCTGGATAATTTCAGTCTATGTAAAAAGTTTAAGTTTCTGGGAAAAGTAACCATGTGCAGCTCTTTCATCAGTTCAGCCTATGATGACTTGAGTTGGCCCTGAGCCTTGCAGATGCCAGTCAGTGCATCGCCTCTTTTTCACCAAGAAATTATTCCACAGCATCAAAGCGGCCTCTGGCTCTCAGCACTAGATGTACTAATTTAACCTCCCCTGACTCACCGCTGACTGTGGATTCCAAGGAACATGGTCCGAGCAGCGTCAGTGTGATAGATGAACTTTGGTAGCAGAGTATGTTTTACCTGCACATATGGTGAAACATGGCAGCAATGTATGCTAGCCTTCAGTCACAACTTGTTGAATTTTTCACACAGCTGTGCCCTGTTGCCTGATGCAGTGTCTCCTACAATGAGTCAGCGATGTGATTAGTTGAATTTTTTACATGTTCTCAAGAAGTTTTACCATCATCTATAAAAGTTATTGCCAGGAATAATTTTAAAGGCAAAACGAGTCTAGACAGCTTGAAAAAAACCCCTCCATATCCTGGATGTCTAGGGATGTAATTTAATGTTGTTTCTTTCAGCTTTGACTTCTGATGAAATCCCAATACAAATCTGCTTTTATGATGTTTGGAACTAAATAGACAATACCACACTACATCCATTGCTGTCTTTCTTCTGTACAAATTTTCTGTAACTTAAGTCCAGACAGAGCTCCTGTCTTTATTTTAGATGCCAGTGTTGGGTTTTCCAGCATCGTGTTTTTCACCATAAACTGCCAACTTCACTCTTAGACAGTGAGCACAGTGAGTACACTGGCCTTTGCATCGAGGTTCGTATTTGGCAGCTTTTACAAAAATGCCAAATTCAATTTTAAATCAAGTGTAACTGAGCTTCTAGTCTCACCTCTAACACACAAAGCACTTCCAAAGTGTGTAAAACCCCAAAAAAGTGTGCTGTGTTCTCAGGCAGGGTTCAGATGGTGAAGGTGTTGATTACTGTGGTCACTAGGGAGAAAAGAGTTGGCAGGTCTAAAAGAGCCCTTTATAAGGAGGTATTAACTAGTTAGTTAACCCTCTTGTGAAACTTTGCTGGTACAAACAAACTGCACAGAGACTCTCTTAACACAACTGAAAGCTTAGGCAGAGCTCTTCCAAAGAAATTGAGCTGTGTTTGTGACGTTTATCACACCATTACTCCTCTATGATAACAGAGCTGGCTGCCTTGCCCTAATTACACACTGTTGTATGCCAGACATTACATACTTGTAGCAACATGGATACAAATGCATAACAAGGACTTTTGGCTCTGTTTAGATATGATCTTTGACTGATTCTGATGAAGGCCTTTTGTGACATTTCACTTACAAAAAATGACAAAAACTTTGAACAAGATCTGAATTAGGAACTGTCTGGTTCCTGTGATGTTGCCAGGTGGTTTAAAGTTTGCATGAATTGGCCTAGCCCCAGTTTCTGCCTCTCATGTTTCAGCATACATTTGGGTTAAAAGTATTTTTATTAGATAACAGATGGAATATTTTTGAATATTTTTGGCCCAACCTGAGTGAGTTTTCAGCCTGTAAGACATGATAGCAACCTGTTATGTGATGCCCAGGTGGGCAACAGAAATTGCAAATTGAGAAAAATGTACATACATTAAAGCCTAATAATTACAAATACGATAGAATAACAAATCAAAAATCAGCTTAATCAGTTTCAGGCATGATTTTTGGTCACTGCAGTAAATCATCAGAATTATTTTTCTCATTTTCCACATCTGTCCTGTAGATGTGATCTCAGCTTTTAAGACTGAGAGCAGCATCTCTGGGCATATGTTGTGACCTTGACCCAACAAAAAATGACTGTACTTTCCAAAAATCAGGGATGATTTCAGTATAACTAGTCTTTACATGCTTGTTGTGAGATAATATGTCCTCCAATCCAAAAATATGTCTCTGTTACACATTTTTTAATATCTTTTAGAATTGTTGGGTTTAGGTATTTTAAAGAAATGTATTGATGACAACACAAAGATAATGAAGCACCATGCTGACTCACCCTTGTGCTTGATTACAGTATAATGAATCAAAAGTACAAAATGAGGTAACCTTATATTACAATAGGAGCTCTCACGCTGTACTGACCTGAGATCACCTTCAGTTTCCCATGCTTTAAAAACACTTATCTTAAATCTACTGATAAGGCTTAGCTTAACCTAGTAACAGACAAACTCTCTGCCAAGACCTTACATAATGCAAACCAGTCACCTATTAACACAGAAAAACACATAAGGCTAACGCCATGACTCATATTTACAGCTACAACATGACCTAGTCTCCTTGTAGATGGTATTCAGGAAATAAGGGCACCAGACAAACAAAGTTGATGCCCTGGAGGGGATCAGTGAAAGAGGCAGCTGAGAAAGTTATGAGAGTCAACCTTTGTTGGAGAGCTGAAGTCTGTGTTAAGCCCATTAAATAACTGTTTATACTGTTAAAGTGATCTACAACGCATGATGATGTGAGTCTTAGTTAATCTCTACCTAGAATGGGTCAAAAATACAGGATCTACTACAGCGTTTTTGAATGAAGACTATAGCAAAGGAAGATATCATGCTATTATCATATCAGTGAACGATGAATCATAATATGGCTTCGGGGAAATGGCAGAGACTGGAGACCTTCGGATAAAACAAAGCGGATTAGTGTCAAAGCCATAAGGGGATGGGGTCAGTGGGATGGGTTGCTGGCCATGGATGATGTTAAGGATCTGTAAACAGCTGATCCACCTGGCTTTATATATTGTTTGTCTCACATTACTGTCTTGGATTCGTCTCCTTTTCTTGATCAACGGTACAAAAATAGTCAAACTGTGCCACACATAACATGACATTATCTTAACTTCAGGTATTTAACGTATTTGGTTAACATTGTGACAAAAACAAGACGACTTATTTTGTTGTGTTTTGATCCAAACAAAGTTACCTGATAGGGGGGCGGTGGCTCCTGGTCTGGGTCAGCACCGTCTCCGTAGCTGGCCCGGTCCGACTGAGATTCGTGCAGCAAAGAAATATCATCCGAGGTCGGAGATTTCAGACAGTTTCCCATCTCCTTCCTCTTCGACCAAACTATGTTCTTTCTCGGTGTATCTTTACTGGTATTAAACAACTGGATTTCAAGGGCCACTTTCACAAAAATTGGCTGATGAGAGGGCGTCGATAAGGCGTTTTTCCCATACACAGCTGATGAATCTCCTCTCCCAGACGACGGGAGGGCTGCACAGTTCAACAACAACAAAACATCCCTTAGCCAGCAGCTAGCCACACAAAAAGCTAGCCTGCTAACATCAGCTAGCACTCAGAGGGGAGCATTTAATCGGTTGGCTGAACTATCACAGATGAAACAAGCTTATTGGATTCTATATCTGCAGTCGCAGCGAAGCGAAGAAAACATAAAGATCCCTCATTTAAAATGACAAACCTGAGAGCGGTTTTCCTGACTGAACCCTCCCTGGCTGTCAGGGACTTTCCAGTTTGCAGCTGCCGAATAACGACAAAAGGTGGTGATGTAGCGACGTAGCCCCGCCCCGCCAAGGGAAAAACGCCAATGAGCGCCACCTATATCCAGGAAACGCTTTAGTCACAACCAATGAGATTCGTGATAACGTGCCCCTCGCTGGAAACGTAAACACAAGGCTAAAATCGAGAAATTAGTCTTTGTTATTGCCATTTTTGGGGGCAATTTTACAATAACCATTACTGTCCTCAAAATGTTATATCATAAACTAGTTGCAATAATATGTCACTACTAAATTTAAGATTCTTCGATGTATTTTCAATTGTATATTGTGTGTAAATTATTTCAGCACCCCGTCTTCTTCTCCGTGGCTGCCATCGCCTTGCATGTCAACAGGAAGAGACGACATGACTGTATCAGGTGGATTAAAACACACAAATGAGAATAACGGGTGCAAAAACCTGCAAGCATGCATCCTCCTTGTTTTGTAAATAACACCAAATTGTACTGTACATGTTGTTTTTGCTAATTGTATGTGTTTGTGGTGCACAAATGACAAATAGACAACACAAAAATGGTATCATCGTTTCATTTAAATTACAATAGAAACATTAAGTATGTACAGGAATGTCATTCTGCAAAGTGGTAGCCATACCCAGTAAAATATGCTGATTGTAAACATTACAATGCCACTAAATTTGGTTAGAGTTTCTTTCAGATATGTCTGAAAACCCAAAGGAAGAAAGAAAAAATAGGCTTATTTAGTAATTCAAAAAAAAATATGATTCGTTACTGGAAAGTTCCAGAGGATTAAACAGCTGTTAAAACAATATTGAAAGTATATTCCTCCACCATTAAAAACACTGAAACTGACTCCAAGTCATCATCTTGAGACCAGACCTTACTCTAATCATAAATAAATCAGCAGTGCTCTAACTGCAACACTTGAGACACCATCTAAGTTTCTAGGTTTTGGACACTCTGTTGCCAGGACACAAATAACCTCAGCACCAACACAATTAAAGATGACCCCTGTCTTATCATTTCAATAATTTCATTACAAGTATTTGTTCATATGCAGATTATTATTTGACACAGGATTATGGTTATGATGTTCAAGTCCGTCTATAGGTGATTTAAGTCAAGCATTGCTGATACAATAGCAGCAGAGGATGTTTACAAAGCAGGAAGACTGTGGTGGTTCCCGTTCAGAGCTTTCTCACCCACTAAAGATGCAACAGGCGGACAAGCACGCAGTCCTTCGCTGCTTTGAGTGAATGGCCTGTTTGTTCTAGCTCAAGTACTGTTGGAGACTGTCCCACACACCAGGAGGAGAAAAGGAGGGTGTCTGCCTTTCTAAAAGACACATTCATCTGTCCTCTTAAAACGGGACAATTTGTGTAAAAGGTGCCATTTACAGTATATAAATGTAAAGAACAACTCTCACTGCAACTCTGATTCTTTATCTATGGAGAGTTTGCATGGTTGACTAATATATAGTACCTCTCTGTTATAGCATTTACACGTAACACTAAATACAACAGCAGATTTGATCATTTCTTCAGAAGGAGACTGAAAAAAAGAATTTCAGAGGAATAAATGTTTCTTGCAATGTTTCAGTAGGTCTTTAAAGAAATTAAGAATATTTAAACTCAACAATAAAACCTTTACTCACTCTGAGAAACACAATGAACTACAGCTTTTGAAAGTGACATAGTATAAAGCATAAAGAACTTTTAACTGATTAGTTCATATTGGTTTTGATCAAAATTTTTAACATAGGTAGAACCTGTCAACCAAAATGTATCAAAAGACACAGTAAAAAATAGTCTCGCAGTCCTGATGGACTATGTGGTAGGTGGGCTGTATTATATGATATATACCCGATGTCAAAGTATGTCAGCACACAATTTTATATATCATCCCCCTTTATACTCAAGTCAGTTTATCAAGAATCTCTAATTTACATTAAATTAAAAAATAATTAAAGGGGGGGGGGGTAGTAACCAAATCAAAGAGAAGCTCCTTTACAGGTGAGTGAGTGTCACTTACTGAATAGGGGTATGTTTAGCACTCTGGCTCCCATCAGAGTCAACCTTTCTACCCTTAACAGAGCAAATTTTAATCCAGGGATAGTAGTGGAGGTAATCTGCAGAATATGTATACTACACATATGTGACCATATTTTCTACCCTTGTGCGCCCCTTATGGGTGGCCACAGTGCTAGACAAACAAGCCTGTTAGAAGCTTTGTTACATAAATATAGGCACATTTCTTAAATTGTCTCTATTTCAAATCACTCGAGGAAGTGACGTTTATTAAAATATATAACTCCAGAAGAGGGCAAAGCAAATCTGTCTAAAACAGTCAGGGTCACATAGAGCTACAGTTGCCCACAAGGGCAGCAAACACTAGAAAAATGAGAATCCATCTTCCCCTATCTTCCTTATGAAAAAAAAAAGTCATCCGTCCTAATGGGCGGGGCTGGCCTGGGCTGAGTGTTGCATTGTGGGACAGCAGAAACAGAGTGCTGTCTCAGCTCTATTGTGCCCTCCTCTGTCTGTTATGGGCTGGAGGGAACATGGGTGCCATTCTCCCCTGTGCCTTTAGCCTTGTGCAAAGCAGCCTGAATACGGAAGTGTGTCCGTGATTCCATTGAGTAGTTTTTGTAATTTTGCCTGAAACAGAACAAAAATGTTTACAGTCACTTCAGGAGTAAATCTCGGCCTAAATCCATGAGTCACTCTTATTTATGACTGAATGTTGATTAATTTACCAATATCTGCAATATATATTGAAACCCACAAATAGGACTATGGTTTATCTAAATAAAAAGCTGGTAAAAATGATGACTTGTAGTTATTTAAAAAAAATAAATAAAAGGCACTAAATATCTCAATTGCTTGTTGCAAGCAATTAGTGATTTATTTACTGAAAACTCTTTGTAAGTACAGATGATATTAAATGAGTTTGCTGGTTAAATAACTTACTTTGCTGCTTCCAGGAGCTTGATAGCTTCATCTTTTCTGCCTTGCTCCAGACATAACAGGCCATGCTCTAGCAGGGCATTGGGAACCAGGTAGTGATCATATTTGATCTGACTCTCACTGTAGATAATGTCAAAACACAGTGGTTACAGTATATTTTAAAGTGAACCAGTATGAACAAAGACTTCATTCAACAGTCGTGCTGTTTCTATTGAAAAACAAAGCTCCCTTATTTTACCAGAGGATGCACAACAAATACAAACAGGTTCTTTGGACCATATACTGCACCTGTCTGGGCACATTACTGAGTGTGGCTTACTTGCAGAGGACGAGTGTGAAATAGTGTTCGGCCTCCTCTTGATGCCCCAAGTGTTTAAGACACAGTCCTTTCAAGAGGCTCAGCAGACACTGGTCGTCTATAGAGAACTCAGTCCCTGTCAAACACACAACAGGACAGTTAGGACCAAACAAAACAGGCAGACAAACTTTAGAGGAGATTTAATCTACAGACTAGGAATTCCTCCTAAATGCTTACAATAATTTAGAATCAATATAGAAATTAAAATCCACATTGGTTTACTAATATCAAAATATAAAAAAAAATAATCTGAATCCATCAAAAGAACTTTTTGGCTTCACTAAAAAATTTTGCATACTTGGTCTGCTTTCAAGTTCAGCCTGTGCCTCATGAAGTGTTTTCAGCATTCCTTCAGTCAGATCTTTGTGTTTGCCAATAACTGTGTAGCCGTTCCAGATGTACATCATCTCCTACACAACACACAAATACACACACATCGTTCAGAGCCAAAAATCTGAGAATTTTATTGATACAAGTGAATATAAATTTTTTTCTCTGTGACAAAATTCAGTACTTATTAAACTAAAACAAAAGTTACTCTTGTAACATTAGTTATGTGAGCAAAGATGGATTTTTCCAAACTGCTCTGAAGTCTGACTGGTTCAACCAAATAAGAAGGCTTCACCAAGGCCCACAAGTCTTGGCTGTAAAGTGGCCCCTCTTATGGTGAAAAAGCATGATTCCTGCACCACCTGGCAGGACAAATGACCTAAGGCAGAGAAATGTACAGAAGGCCCATTTCTCACTCAGTAAAACTTTCAATTACTGATCCAGCTGTGCTAGAAATGTGCTAGAAATGTCACAATGTAGCCACTCTGTTTTGTTCTCTGTCAACTTTTCACTTTTGTTCCAGAGTAAAATCTTTGTGAAACAGAAACAATGTTTTGCATCATAGCCCTGATTCTGTGAGAACAGAGGTACTTTTTTTTCTATTTTTCTGAATCGGGTGGGGTTGTGGGTCCACCCTGAAAGGTCCAATTAGCACATGCTTATTTCTGTGTGCTGCCCTACGGGGTAAACCAAGAGTATATAGCTTGTGTGGAACAAAACTAGTATTTTCCCTTGACATTTTTGATTCAGTCACTTCAAAGGAAGAATGCAAACCACTGTGGTAACAGTGTAAAAATCCTGTGACTCTACAAGTAAGGCAGTGTGGCCTGGTAATAGCCCTTCCAGTACAAACCAGCGGAGGAGCAGGAAGAGGAATGGGGTTTTCCGCGAGGTAGCGGCGAGCTTTCCTAATAGCGAACTTCTCTGTTGGCAGGGATTTTCCTGCTATTTTCTGCTTCAGCCCAGGCACTTGCCTAAAATATGATTAAGTATACACACACATATCAGTAATTTAGAGATGAGTCATCTAGATATTACATATTTCACAGATTGTTTGACTATGCTAAAGGTCCAGTCAAATGTTTATTTGTGGAGCACTTTTGAGCCCATGTACCAACATTTGTGTAGCTCTGTGAGACAGAAATGAATTTTAGCTATACTATCATTCTAATGAAAATTACATCCCTTATATTAATTAATATTCTTTACCAATGACAGTTTCGTCCCAGATGAAGCCAAAATGATATCATAAATATTTAACCGTTACAGTGATTCATCTCTGTTTATCCCTGGGTGATGTGATAGTTTCAGTAGTGCCTTAGCTCAGATGCAATTCATACCTGAACAGAGTGAGCGCAGTTTCCCCGAAGGTTAGGCAATCATCTGCAGTCAGCATGCTGAGGTAGGCTGCTTTCATATATGCATAGGTAGCCTAAGGGAAGGGAAAAAGTGGTTACTACTGCAACCCTATCTTTAATTTTAAATTAGATGAGTAGAGGAAAACCTACAATAGTTTGTAGTTGAAACAGTCTGAGCGAGGCTGCAGAACTCCTCCTATTCTTAACCTTTAGTTTTGTTTCAAGACAGATTTTATTTTCATGATAAAATATTTTTAATTTTCATTATTATCGATCACTTCATTGATGAATTTCTTCTGTTTTACTGCTGCCTTACAGCAAAGATGGCCCACTGGAATTAAACTAAGTAGTATAAGTAGTAGTGGTGGAATTTAACTAGTAGTTTGTGACACAACCACCAAGGATAATGTGGCAAGGATCACAGGATGATGTGGAAAAATTCACCCTCCTCTGTGAGCAGAGGAAAGTTGACAACATTTCTATTTCTGAAAACTAAAACTAATTTAAAAATATTTTCTGAACTAAAGAAATTTAAGTTGGTATTTTTTTAGTTTGTAAAGGTTAGATTTATAATCAGGAATTTTCCAAAGATTTGATTGTGAAATTAAATGGTTAAGTTCTACAACTCATCTTTTTTGCCTATTTTGGCATCCTGCATTATTGGCATCCAGTAAGCCTGAGCATATTTTAATCCCACTCTATACTGACCCACCTTGGACCAGGAGTTCTCCTTGCTTAGCAGGTCAGCGTAGAAGTAGGCCATCTTCCAGTGTCTTTTGTATGTGAAGCACCACATCAGCTCCCAGTAACACATGTGGTGGAACTGCTTCCACTGCTGCTGAGCCTCACAGCACTCCTCAAAACGTGTGATAGCCTAGAAACATACAAACCACTTAGGATCTCACTTTGGCTTACTGTATGTTCAAACATGGCGGCGCAACATGACAAACCCTGTGGAAGAGGACCTGCTCCCTCTACAGATATAAAGGGCTCATTCTTAGATGAAAAGAGACACTGATTCTTATTTTAAGGTGATTTTATACAAATTGAAAAACACATTTGAAAATAATATTCCATTTTTGTCAACAGATCCTCAATAAACATTGAATTTAATAAGTAGTGAGTTATTCAACATATATCATGCTTGAACTGGTCAGTTATTCATTCAAATTTACTTTTGAAGAGATACTGTGTGATGAAGATGAAGCCAGAGTTTTCTGGTTGTGCTTTTTATTTAATTTAATTCTAGTCCAGTACTTAATAAGTGTTAAGAATTCGGTGTAGAGGACAAAGAGGCTAAACTCAAAACATCAGATTTTTTTCTGGATTCATGAAGATAAAGTCAATCTATGGACGCTGAAATGCAAAAGTGCAATGATAGGATGTAGGAGGTTTTTCTTTTTAGTTGGGTAATTATGCCATTCTCTTCAAATTCTCTACACATTACACTAAATGAAATATTTTCTCTGTTGCCTGTTTCTCTGCCCTGTTTGCTTGGTTTAGTAACATAAACCAGACGGTATCATTGAGCATTTGTGGATTATAATTTTCAACTTGAAAGTGCAGTGGGGACTGTGTTTTTGGTTGAAATGACTGGAACTCACAGCATCCAAGTTGCCTTTGATCTCCTCTATTCGACCAGCAAAGAACAAGAAGATGGATCCCTGAGAGAGAAACAGCCCACAGCATGTTAGTGAACATGACACATCTTAGCATGCTAAAGATGTTTTAAAATAACAGCAGTGGTTTATTCTGGCAAACCTTAGGATACTTTTTGAGATATGGTTCCAGCAGTTTCTCTGCATCTTCAACATCTCCTTCACCAGTGCCTGAGAGAGACAACATAACGAACATAACGATCTGAGTTTCTTTTGTGGTTTGTCACAGCTGCATGTGTGAGCGTGTGTGTGTGTGTGTGTGAGAGAGAGAGTGTGTGTCTTTGCATACCTAATATAAAACTCATGAAGGTGTGATAACAGAGCAGCAGCATGTTACAGAGGAAGGACCTGAAAGTGCTTTCTGCAGAGCCCTCCTGAAGCTGCTGAAGACCAAACTCCTGCATAAACACATACACAAATACACACACATGGACATGCACACATGAGCTCAAAACACACGGATGCATTTTGGAGAAATGTCCAATGCAGGAAAATCACAAGGGCAAAAACTACATTATATTTTTTGTAATTCAGTTTGTGTTGAGGAAGCAGCGTCAGCCTGTCTACCAGAGTAATTTCAGGCATCCAATCTGAGTCAGAGACAGATCGCAGATAGGCTTGTGTGCGAAATATGCAAGTGCATAGTGCAAGATTTACAGGATAATCAAGTACTTTTTGTCAAAAACATGTCTGCATTTTTCTTCAGACTCCACATGTCTGATAGGATGTCTCATTTTTTAAACCTGCTGTAAAATCTGTCTAATTATGAGAATAATACCCTAAACATCATATCATATCAAAACCCAAATCCTGATTAAAATTAATTTTCAGAATATTTAATATAGTGGTTACATAAAGTGAATTTAAAAAAATGACAGCTTCAAAAATTGTAGCACAACAACTAACTTCCAGGAGGTAAGGAGGAAGAGGAATTGTGCAGTCAGCTGTTATTTTGATCAAAAGTATTTTTTTTTTAGTCATTCAGCTCTGGAGTTGAGCAGTTGCAGGAGTTTCGTTTTTTGCTTTTACCAAACGTGTCAAAGTTAGTCATAAGTTTAACCACGAATCACAGTCCAACTTTCTCTGAATCACTGAACCAGTGAAACTGCATGTACAGATATAACTTCTGAGTCATCCAAGTGTATGTTTCATTAATAACAGAAAGCTCAGCCTCTCTGACCCCACCAAGCCAACAGGCCACAGTCCTGTCGCTTCATCTCTCATTGTCACCTGTCGGCCATAGCTGGCTCTCACAGAGCTCACCTTATTACCAGAGAAACCGACAAACTCCAGAAGCTTGAGCGTCCGCGTGGGCAACATGGAAATCATCTGCAGGAAATAGTGGTAAGTGAATGGTGAAATAAATGTGCCACAACAGGATTACAGCACAATTCCCTTCTTTATTAGAACAAAACAAGCAGCCTCCAAGGAAATGATCTCAAATTTCATAAATATACTGTGCAAGGGCAATGGCTGAAACGTTTATTACAGATATTCTCCAGTCAACAAAGATTCCACTGCCAATAAATGAAAAAGATAACAATGACGGAAAAAATGAGCAAATGTCTAAAGGCACCAAATCATCACTGTGCTGTTTGTTCAAAACAATTTAGAAATGTTTTGAAAAATAACACTGAATACATTTGAACATTTTGCTGCTTTTGATGCTCATAATTAAAA
>JAPZDY010000021.1:16420733-16434744 GCA_029783645.1 Ctenochaetus hawaiiensis | reverse complement strand
TGAACATTTGTACTCCTAAACAAAGTGGATGAGCCTGTCCTTAAAAGTGCACAGCAGTATAATGAATGGTGACTGAAAGAAGAGAAGCTGTTCTCATATCAGGTATATTTGTGCACAAACAACAGTGCATATATATTTATATTTTTAGACCACCTTTAAAAGAATATTATGTCCTGAAAACATACGTCTTGAAGCAGCAGTCAAAGTTTACATAAGCTTTGCATAACAGCATGCCATGCTACTGTAACAGAGACCACAAACAATATATTGCTAATACCTGGCAATAAGATGTTACCAGCTAATCCACTGTTGAGCAAAAAACAATTTCATAAACATTTTTGCTAACACAGTGAAACAAACAGCAAGCGTGACAATAAAAGACACAACTTCGCAAGCCAGCTAATATAACTTACAAGTCCAACAGCAAGAAATCTATCCTGGTGTCTTTTATTTTTATTTCCCCATAAATTCCTGAAAGCTAGTCCATTATTTAATTTGTCTTTCTACTCCTCAGAGCAGGCCAAGGCTCCTGTGATCAATGTGTATACATGAGCTAAACAGTTAGCTAGCTACACAGCTTATAGTGCTAATTAGCAGCTACAGTAAGTGGCAGTCAAAGGTTACTGTATTGCAGAAAACTCATAAAATCAAAGGGAGTTGAGACTGAATAATGGTAGAAAAAAAGAGGAAAAACCAAAAAATATTATCTGGTGTCAATTAAATTGATGGGAGTTGTTGGTGTGTGAGACAAGGTGCTATAAAGGCTAAAAGGTCAAGATTACAAGTCAATGTTTTAAATTATTTTGAAGTTTTGAAGTTACATAATGTTGGTGGGTTGAAAAATGTATTGCTTTTGTTGTACTGCAGATACTGCAAAATAGCTATGCCATATTTCTTCTAATGAGGCAAAATTATCTGAATTTGAAAGTATGTTGTAAAAATAATACAGCTTGAATTAAGGGATGTATTCATTTTTTGCAAACTAAAATGAATGTGTGCCAGATAGCAACAGATCACTGTGCTGTTAAGCAGCCATAAATTGCATCACAACACAATGATGAAGCAATGTTTTGACATCTGGGAAATGTGCTTATTTTCCTTTTTGCAGCAAGTTAGATGAGAAGATAATGCTCTTGTATCTGTCTATAAAATATGTTAACATATTTTGTTGTTGTTGAACACAGCAGGCTACCATTACCCAGTTTCCTGTCTTTATGCTAAGCTAAGCTAACTGTCACCTGAGTACAGATTCATATTCAGCATACAGGTCTAACAGTCTAATCAATGTTATGGTCTAACTCTAATGAAGAAAACAAATAAGCATAGGTCCAAAAATGTTGAACTATTGCCTTATGTCACACAGTATTACAGAGAATAACAAAAAATGAACATGTAATGTGCGACTGCTGCCTTAAATCTCCTTTTACTCTGGATTAGCTTAATCCATTCTGTTTATCATCCATGCTCTTTTCCTTGAGTCCCCTCCCTCAGCTTTCCTCCTACTCTGGCTTCCAACAAATCCTTTAGCCTACATGTCTTGACAGAGAGTGCAGGATTACACCAGTGAATAAAAAACTGATTCATGTTCACACTCATCCGATCATAATTTAACAGGGAGAGAAGAGAGATAATTCTCAGGTTCTCTCTGCCTTAATCGCTGATACCTGGATCAGCATGAAGAAGCTGCGTTAATGCAAGTCACTCCATGACCTTTATCTTAACATTTCACTTCACAGCTGTTAGTATTGTTAGGATAGTAAAGAACAAGTATTCTTCCATATGACAGGAGATCAGCGAGTGGTTTTCTCAGAGCACTTATTTTGTGATTAAAACCAGAGTTTTGCTTATAATCAGTTAACAGTTTGTTCTTACTCGCTTGACAGATTGGTTGACTCCAGCCCATCTTTGTTTTCTGGTAGCTGTAACCTGAAACAGAGGAACAAAATTGAGGCCGTTTAGAGAAAAGAGGAAAATCTCAAGGGATTGAAAACCAGCCAAAAGGCCAGCTATTGTTTGAGGAACATGATCGTGAGAGCCATTGAAATGCAGATACTGATATCTGCAGACACTCCCAGGCTACTGCAGTTATTTCCTCAGAAATCAAGGTGAAAGTTTTGAGAAAAGTTATGGGAAATCGGTCTGATATCAAGACAGATCTTGTATCCAGTTTCACAAAAGAAAAAATGTATTTCAATGTAAACTGTGACCCAGAATGTGTTTTTATGTGTTATGTCCTTCAGCGGTTTCCAACTAAAAGACTCTCACCTGAAGTCTGTGATGATGGGATCCAAATCTGGACTATCTATGACTGACAACCTGGGAAAAGACATCAAAGTCAATCTGTGTATGACAGCATATCTGTCAGAGTGAAAATGCAAACAGCTTTTCATCACACTGTCACTACATTCGCAGTGAGCACTGTGACCAGCACAGGGTTTGTAGTTTCCTTTGACACAGTTGATTTTTCAGAATAAGTAACTGTTCCCACAATGCAAACGTACCGGCTCGGGGAGTCTGGACTGACATGTATGTCCTGCGTCTGCATGGCATCCCTGTGAAGAGGTCAAAGGTTAATTTAGAGAGAAAGTAAGAATGACTCTCATGGTGGTGAGAGGAGGATTTGAGCTGGGACACTGGAGGTTTGATCGGAAGAAATAAGGAGGACTCAAAAGTTTCATACAGACAGTTTTAATTATAACTGTTAGCATAGATAAGCAATATGTGATAAATACAAGAGATGAAAAAAAAGCGTTTATAAACTGAACGGATTCCTGACATTCATTGTGCAATCAACCAGGAAACTAATTATGGCAAGACAACGAGGACGCACATGGCAGCAGTAACACAAACCTAAACAAATTAAAGCTGTTTATTCCTAATGTTTTGTTTTGTGTATGTATGTATGGATTAACAGAACTGTGTTTAAGTTACCGTGAAGCATTTATGACAGCATTCAGGCCTTGATGATCTCAATTTTAACATAAATCTTTGATTCTCGAGTTAGTTTGGTTCCCAATTTCCTTAGCTTGTGACCTCTGGCACGTGTCACATTTGTGCATGTGACCCCTCATCACAGGGTTCATGTCTGTGAGACACAGGAAATAATTTTCCTTCGACTCTTTTAAACAATTTTTTGAGTTTACAAAACCTCAAATTTGTTTTATTTTTTTTGGTTAGAACACGCCTTCATGAACATACTAGAAATATTTATGTATTCAACATTTTTTCATTATTTAATTTAATTTAATTTACCCAAAGCAGTTGAAGAGATGAGAAAAACCAACAAAGCAAAAACCCTGACCCTAAACCTAACCCATTCAAGGACTAAAAACTGTACCTTTTTGAATCAAAGTGTGTATTTCAGCACACTGCTACACCACTAATAGCCTGTTTAGCACAGTCATGAATGTAATGTTGCCTAACAGGCTACAGACACCTGATGAGGACATTTAAAAGGATCATGACACAAACTATTATATAGTGTTTTTCCTGTTGGCTCACAGATGTCAGATTCTTTGGATTTTTAAATCCAGGACTCCTTTGGTTGTCTATCAAATGCAAGTTTTTTCCCTCTGAAAAGTGAACAGTGGCAATTTCTGTTACAATGACATAACAGGAATCTGAGCCCTCCACAGGATAGAAACACAGGACTGAACTGCACAGGTCATGTATCTGCCCAGCTGATTGTGTGTGTGTGTATGTGTGGTCTACACTGCATCTACAGGGCCCATGAACATGCTGTGCTCTGGGATGGCAGCACATACACATTATGATACTCCTACAGTGAATAATCCTCACTGTTCACCACGAACACAGACAAGTACCGACAGAGCCGGGACTTGCAATGATTTTCTGGAGCCTTCTCTTCTACTTACTGTTTGTTGTCATTTTTCTTCACGCTCCTCCTCCAGTTGCTGATAAAACTCATTCCACAGCACTGTGATCGAGTAGAGACAGCAGAATTACCCCGGACAGAGCAGGTTTCACACGGCGGGCATGGAGAAGACCGCAGCGGCTCACACTCAGTTTACTCTGACAGGAAAAAAAGTGCGTCTTCCTCCTTCCTGACGTGGAAAGGTGTGCTGCTCGCATCACCATCAGCAGCATGACTTTCCTACTTTAATGCACTGCAATAGCTGCTGCAGGTCCGGGCTGCACGGTCCTAAAGCCCTCCAGATCTGACAAAGTTACACAGCAACTACCATTAAGTTTTATCTTCCTTAAATAAAACAAACACGTAAAAAAATGCATTAAAAAGAAATAAAAATGAAGTCTCAAAACATATGATTCAAAATAATTCATTTTAGGTTCTACAATATGACAGTTTTAAGGATACTGTAAATAATTCAGGCTATTTATACACTGTAATAGTATTTGAAATTATTTTGGTATTAAGTTTTAAGCATTTTTAGCAGTAAAGTAATATTTACAAGTATACTTACAAAAAGTTAATAAGTATACAATAAAAAAACAAGTTATAAAAAGAGAATGAATACTAAAGGTCTCTAAGGTTATATTTTGTTATTAAACTTATAATATAGACAAGATGGCCCTCTTCAGTATTGAAACAAGTCTGAATATATTTTTGCATTTTTCTTCTGAATACTGAAGCTTCTACTTGCTCCATCAGATAAAAAAACATGCATGTATGTTTAGGTGTATATGTGTATGTAGTTAAAGTTGTAATAATTAGGAAAATACATGTATATTTTCTATTTGAAAGTACAATAATCAATAATTAATACTCAAACAATAATCCATAGGAATGGAGAAGTATTAAGCAGCATCCAGTAACTCAAAAATGCATTTATCTTTAGTACCTGAGTAGATGTTTATAGTTTCAACCATTACTATTACACGACTAAAACTTTAAAGACAAGACCTTTTTCATGTCGTGGCACATTCTCGTAATGGAGTATTTCTACTTTTACTCTCTAAAAACATTACACTAAAACTCCATCACTGCATGTTCTGACAATAACATGATTCACCCCAATAAGAACACACGAACTGCAAAACTACATGTTTAATATTTATTCTGTTTCAATTAAATGCATTACATATTCTGGCCAAACCTCCCAACAAACAAGGACTTCTTTTCTTACATGTTAGAAAATACAAAATAAAATACAATTAGCTTGAGTTTTAAAAAGCCTTTATGGGTACGCCTACAAACATAAGTGGTTCTTGATTTGTAAAATTCAAGGAGTCTGTACAAATGACAGTAACACGTCTGGTGGCCTTTAAATGTGAGAGAATAAAACTATAAACTGTAGTATGACAAGAGACTCAGCGGTAGAAGTGAAGAACAGATAGACGACTCCTGTTTCTTCTGTATTTACAATAAAGTGCAACATGACAGATGCACTGAGCAGGAAGTGCAGCATCAACCACAGACAGTGAACTGGTTAAAGATGAGGAGAGGAAACTATGACGAAGCCCATTTGTAACAAGGCCAAAAAGAGAAAATCAGAAGTGGAAGAGGTGTCCAAAATGTTGTGCGTTGCTTGGTCAGAAATAAGCACAGAAAATGAAAATAAAGGCCTCCTGCTCTTTAGCCTTCCCTTGTTCAGAAACCGTCTATCACAGTTTAGCACAGTCTTAAGTAACTTAGCTCATTTTTCTAGGAGAAACACAGAACCACCGAGCGAGAAAAATCACTGGCCAACCAGCTGCGATGTGGGCGTTAACAGGAATGAGGTCGCAGAGCAACGGGAGCTTAATCCTCACAACACACCAGCAGGTTTTTTTGCAAGTTAAATCCCCACAGAGCCTGAAGTGGACGAACAGAAGACAAACTGCTCCACCAAAACACAGAGACACTAATCAACTTCTACTGACTTTGAGTAAGACTTTGTAATCCAGTCAGCTTTTCCTGGAAAAAAAAAAGAACATCCTGGGAAAAAAAAGTAAAAAAAAAAAATGCTAACAAAAGATGCACAAATTTTGAAAAGGGACCTGGTGTGAGATTTGTGAAATGTATGTTGACTAACGGAGGAAGCTGAACGAGTATCATTTGGTGTGACACTGATTTAGGGACATGGCTCTGTGCCTAACACTGACCTCTGACCTCCAACTGTGGGTGGATTAATCTGTGTGGATCAATCAGAATTAACAATGTTATTGACACTATTCATTTCACATGAGGAAAACAGAGCAGGTTTAAATTTGTTCCACACTCATATATTCACAACAACCCAGTCTCTATCCTTAAACTCGCTTGTTCGTTGTTATCGAATTCACCAGTTTTTCAGTCATATTTCAATACAAAAATATTCTTTAACCTAAGGTCACATTCAAAAATGTCTCAGTAATTCTTGTGTTGAGAGGTCCAAATTAATTAATAAAAAGATAAGAGTTTGGGTGACTAAATAACATTTATTGAGGTTTACTATCTAAAACTCAGACACTGAATAATGGGCTTTCTCAAAAATGCAGTTCTTGCATTGTGTAATCCCTTGTAGTGTCCAGCAAAATTTAATGCTAATTTAAGTGTCATAATAACATGTAATTGATGTAGTTTCATTCCTTTTGTGATCTCCTCAAGAGATAAACTTAAGAACACTGACAGAACAGACACTGGGCAAAGCAATGCACCGCCGATATTTAAAAGACATAAAGTATGTAGAGGCTGAGTGTAGTATCTGTTGAAGATTTGTTCAGTTTTAGTATAAATCTGCACATGCATTTCATCAAACAGAGGTAACTTCCAGTAAAACATGTGGAGATGTTAAATGTTCTGTCGCCCTCTCCTGAACAAAAGTATCTTTAAAAATTTCACAGGACTGAAAAAGTATGTGGTTACTGCATTTCTAAATGACTGATTTGCACTTCTTTTTGTTTGAGTCACCCATGAATGCACATCATTTCCCAGCTTGCTCTCTTGAAAGAACACAGTTCACAACTAAGTTTCAGAGGACAAACCAACAGCTGGAGGAATTCTGGGGGAGCTCTCTAAATTAGCAAGCCTATTTTTAACAAAGAAAATCACATGAAATTCTCAATATAACTGCAAAAGCTCAGGTAAGCTGAGCTTCAGTACAGTGTGATGAGTACTGTTAATGGATAAACACCAGATTTTTAGACAAGGCCATATTAATCTATCTTCAGGTGGATGTTTTAATAAATTACATTCCGGAGAGTTAATGAGGCATTTGCCTGGTGTTGAAAGAAACTTAGCAATCCTAATGTCCAGCAATCGCTAAATCCATATTCACTGGATTTCATTGACAATCCATTCTCAAGAGCAAACACTCCATCATGGTCCTCTCCTCTGAAATGAAAGCACAGAGACCAACAGGATGGAAAAACACAATATTGTAACTCCAGTGAACGGTGAACACAGTCTGGGGGAGGAGGGGGGGGCGTCGAAAAGATTCTGAGAAAGTCTCTCTTCATGGGGTCGACAGGTGCTGCTCAGTCAGTCCTATACAGTCCCCACTTTGCTTTGGTGCATTCTGGGCTGGGTCGGGCTGTGCTGTGCTGTGCCGTGCCGTGCCGTGCCGACCCGGGCCAGCGGAGGAGGGGAAATGAGCTCCTCAGGAGAGTTCAGACTTGCTGAGTGCGATGGCCAGCTCCAGGTCCTCTTGTTCCTGCTGGGTGAGTCTGGCCAGCCGCTCCTTTTCCTCTCGCTCGCTCTCGCGCTTTGCCCACTCTATCATGTCTTCCTCTGTTGGATACTGCTTACAGTATCCAACACAGAAAACACAGACAGACAGACAGACACACACACACACACACACACACACACACACAAACAAACACAAGGGGGAAGGAACGAACAACACGTGCAAAGAAAAACAGGAGGTGAAAGGAGACAAAAACACAGACAAACACAAGTACAGTTAACAGATCCTCAAAGATAAAAGAAAAATGTTCTTAGAGCCTGTTGATAACAGATAGCCAACGATGACAGCATACCAGGATGATATTATGAATGCCGTTCTCTTTAAGCTTTATATGCTCCTTTAAATATCTAATAATCCTGTGGCTGTTGTATTAAATTTCTTAAGTGTTGCTGTTTTTGGTGTCTGGCCTTGTAACAACCAGGTAACCATGTTACAAAAATAATCTGGAAGGAAACTAGTGTCCGCCAATATGTGATTACTGATGTTCTTCTTTTTAAAGAACAAATGAACAAACTGTGTAATAGCTCCTCAAATATATCACTGGCATTTATTTCCTCTTATCTTATTTTAATGATTGTTTATGAGGCATTTTTTGCCATAAAATAAGGAAGGAAAGATCAAAAGGAATTACATGTGACAGAGACCCCTGGCTGGACTTGAACCAGGATGTTCCAGTTCACTGATAGGCATTTTAGCCTCCAGGCCGCTGCTGAATTTTTTTTTGTAATGAGGGTAAAATAAAATTAAGTTGCCACATTTCTGAGCTTTTATGAGAGATCCGTGTCAGATTTCTCAATGCATGTACTGACATTTATGATCATGACAAGAACCCAGCCTATCTGCAGTTGATTCAGACATTTTGATGTGTTACTGCAAGAGAAACAAAGGTGTAACTTATAATAATCTGTAGTTAATAAATAATTTTCCGTTTCTGTAAGAACAGTTGCATGCACAATATCAAGGCTCTCAAACTGATGTATCACGCAACCATCATTATAAGCTCCACCTGTGTTTGATTACTTAAAAGGCCAGTGTTTGGTCTAAAAAAAGTCACTTTTTAGTCCCCCCACCGAAACACAACAAAATTACAAAAGACAAGCAATTTAAATCAGTTTCCTCAGATCAAAGATGACCTTGAAGAAAGTGATCGTCTTTGCCCCTCCAGCATGTGCTATCACACATCTTGTGGAGGCATGTGATATGACAGTGATCTCCACCAAGGCATGAAAGGAAGTCGTGCAAACAAAACCTCATTTGTAGGTTCACACCAATAAAAAAAAGAAAAGGATGTTAATTTTAAAACAGAGTATACTGATCAAGTCAGCTAACCATAATAAAACTGGGACACACGTTGTGTCAACAGGAACATATTCTCAATGAATGAGACAGAAGCATCACAGAACATCCAGTGCACATTTATCCATGCAAAGAAAAGTAGGAAGTAATGACGGATGTTCACTAAGAGGCATTTTAGAGCTGATGATTTTGGTGGAAAGTAAAGCAGAGCATGCATGGTGAGAACATTTAAGAAACATACCAGATTTAGAAGAGAACATGCATTTATTATTTGCAGGAGAAACATTCCAGTGTTGATTTTAAATGTGAATAAACTCAGACATCAATAAAGGACTAAGCAAAAGGAAGAGTGCACTGTATTGCTAAGAAATTCTTCACTTATCTGCTATTTTGTCTCCATAACTTTTATTTATAACTTTTTATAACTTTTAGATACTGAAGTTACATGATGGGATATTATCAAAACACTTAAAAGGACCATACTGTTGTTTTGCATGTTTGAGCCAATTTTGTACAAATCCTCTAAATTTTATATCTTTGATAAACAATTTCCAAAGCACACCACATTTTAAACTATTCAGATTTTTGTGCTTTTCTGTGGCCACAACAGTATGAAAATATTAAGAATATGGACTTGCATAGACATAGGACCTGCTTCAGATAAACTGCAAAGATTAAAAACATATTTACCTCAGTTATTGTCCACTGCAACACAACAATACAGAAATGACAATACTGACTGTCTGCTTGTAGGAAGGAGATAATCTTAAATTCCAAACATGCTTTGGAAAACATCAGCAGTTATGTAAAGTATAGTTACAACCTGTGGCAAATTAAGTGCCAGTACAAAAATGTTGGTATGGTCCTTTAAAAACTGATGTAATTGCAAAAAGTGGTGTCATGAATGCACATAGAAGCCAGAGATTTTGCCCTTTATTCAACTCTTTATTCCACTTTTATGACAAAGGTGCAAAGACACGCACACACACTAAGGGAATACAGGCAATCTGTTTCTCCACCAAACAAGAATGAACTGATAAATGAAGGGATGAATAGATGAACAAATGAATGCATGGATAAATAAATAGAGGTAAAAAAAAAAGGAAAAAAAAAAACAAACAAAACAACCAACAGCACTGAACTAATGAATGGCGGAGGCAGGACTGACAGCCAGCTACACAAACACAAAGTTAGTGCGTGCGGATCGGGTTCAGTGGGGACATGCGGGTGAAGTCATGTGACGGCACAGGAAGTAGAATCAACACAGTCTTTTAATAATAGTCAGCCATCCCAAATTCACAGTGTTACAGTGCATTCCTATGCAGTCTGACAAAAGAAGGCCTGGGAGGATTTTAATACTGTTACAAATTTAATCCTGAAAAATCAACACGGGTTCAAACCCTATTTGCAGCAATGTGTAATGACTCACTGTCCTGTCATCAAGCCACAACGACTTCTTTTATAGTTTGGATGGTAAATAATGACCATTTTGCATTTTATTGAATGGATGTAGAAAACAGATGAATCCCCTTGTTCTCCTCAGTTAGAGTAATGTCATTACGACAGCAATTGAACTCTAACTTGTGAAAAGAGATTAATAAATGTAGTACTTCTCAGAAAGGCATCTGTAGTGTAGCTCAGCATCTCCACATTTTTCCTGGAGCATATTTAATCAACGAGTTTGTAAAAAGCACATAGATTCGTGACACTTCAAGTTTCTAGGTTGAAATGGTCTGAAAATGGCACCTCACTCAAGAAGCAGCACACACTACTCTGCATCGCATTCGTCAAAATCAACTGATGTAACACCTTTAGGCAATAATTGTGCCGACTAAGCCACATTTCACTCTGAATCCAGTCACTGGTCAGACCAACAACGACCGGATTAAAAATTTACCTGAGATACAAAATCAGGGTAAAAAGGTGCATAAAATAAAACATTCTGCTATAAAATATATATGCAATTTCAGAATGAAAATATGCACACGCTATGAGATGTGCTGAGTTGGGATGGCTAACCAAATTCAAGCAGCCTCTTACCTCTCCATTCACTGCCAACCATCAGCAGGGATCATATGGGTATTTCAGTAGTCTATACTTCATTAATGTGTAACAGAACTTGTTCCCATTACTACAAATATGTTGCAGTTAATATGCATATATACAGGTATCTATAATTGCTATGCAGATTTTTCTGTACATTTCCTTTGAAAGTAAGACAGTGCAACTTCGATCACAGTGCTAAAATTAAGTGAAATATAAATCAGTAACAAGTAAAGAGCCTTTACAGGGCATGATAATATTGCATTTATGATAAAAAGCTTCAGCATACACTAGCAGCAGATAGCACATAAGAAAAGTCAAATCAAATATAGAAGCTACTTGCTGATGTTAGCTTAGCTCAATAAAATAAGGTTAACAAATAAGCAAATGAAGCATCTGAAACCCGTGCTAGCATCATGTGACACTTTAGATAAGCCGATAAGATGGCCTCTTTGGGACTTTCTTAATGGCAGTGGATGGAGTGATTTATAAAGCTGACCTGATTTGCCTGTCGGTTGTCATTTAAGTAAACAACAAAACGTGACTTATTAGCAGGAAAAATAGAGAAGAGGGCGTGACTATGGAGAGTCAGGCGAAGGTGAGGGAGAGGGCGAGAGGGAGGTGCTCACTTTGTCAAAGCTGGCAAATCGGTCAGCTTCCCGTACGTTGTGACGAGGAGGGGAGGAGGGGGCGAAGGGGTCGGCTAAAGGATCCTTGGCAGGCAGGGAAGAGGAGGAGAAGTCTCCTGAAGGCTGGAAGTGCCCTCGTCGCTGGAAAGAGTCTGAGGACTCTGTTCTGGAGAGGGATGATCTCTTACCTGATAGGGCACAGACAGACAGGCAGGCAGGCAGGCAGAAAGACAGACAGACATATATTTAAGTGTCAACACAGACAGACAGAAAAGAAACAGACACACGGATTATCTTTGTAGATTTAACAATGCAAGTACTGACCTGGAGGTGGAGGAGGAGGTCTAGTTGGTGTCCCCGTTTTTGGGGGCAGGGCTGGGGGCACATCGGGGCCAGCAGACTGGCCGTCCTCCTGGAACAGGTTCTTGTTGTTGATGCCAAACTGGTCAGCACCGTTTGACTGAAACAAAAGTTCAACCAAAACAAATACAGCTTTTAAAAATGAGACACAAGGAGAGACTTCTGTAAAATCACAGCAGCTGTGGCCCTATTTAATATTTGCTGAAGATTTGAAACTTGAATAATTTATGGCGATACAATTCAAATAAATTGCTTCTTTGTCAAGTATAAATGATGAGTTTAGAGCCCACTTCCTCCACAATGGAGAATTAAGTGCAAGTGTTCCAGTTATTTCCTCCAAAAAAACCACAGCACACTCAGCAACTCACTCACAGTCTTCCTGAATGTTCTAGTTTTACAGCAGAAGTGAGTTCACTCTGTCGCAACAATGTCTACTTCCACTGACTTCACTATTTCTAACTCAATGTTCGCTTTGCTTCACTCCATACCAGCACTTCAGCGCTGTGTGTACGAAGCACATTGCATAAACAGCTACACTTGATTACCTTTGTCAATGTACTGAAATCTGCAAAGCCCCCTCCAAATGACTCATTACCAAACACAGCAGCAAACGGATCTGAAATGAAAACAAAAATCATCACACAGCCTATAAACCAGCAACATTTATCCAGGCTATGTAAATAGAGCATTTTGTGCAATATAATGTTAACAGCTGCAATGTGATTTGTTCCCAGAGGGTGGCGCTATCACGCTGCAAGTTATACCTGGATCTGAGCTGGCGTTCACTGTGGTACCACCTGGAGCGAAGGGGTCATTGGTTGCTGCTGTGTCCTTCTAAAAACAAACATACAAGGTATATTGTGCTTATTATATATTGCACAACTCTACAACTTAATTTACAATAAACAAAAAAAAAACAAGAAAGGAAACAGTTCCTAAAAGAAACCACTAAGAAAAGAGTCTGTGCATTATCTTAAGTTATATCTGTGAGAAGGCAGACATCTCTACAGCAGATATCTGCAAAACTCACCTTTCCACACAAAATTAATCTATATGCAAAGAGAGCACAACAGGTAAGGGGGGAAATATGTGTTTTGGATTTTTGGTGGAACTGTCCCTTTAAGAATTATGCTAAATGATGAAAAACAGGCTTTTGGTGAATGGCTCACAGTTAAACGTACAGTCCTGTACACTGCTGTGTTTACATTAACTTAACATTACATTTGGAGGTGAATATATTGTGATTTGGTTTAACAGCAGACTCACTCACCACGGCCAGATCAGAGCTGTTTGAAGAGCAGCTGAAGGGATCCGTCCCTCCATCCTGAGTACCAAATGGATCTGCATCCCCAGTGGGGTTCATTTTACCTCTGAATGGATCTGAAGCAGCCTTATTTTTCCCTGTGGAGGTGAACGGATCCTTGGCTGCTAAAGCTGGATTGGTAGGTTTTGAGGTAAAGGGATCCGGACCTGGTGCTGGTGCAGCTGCTGAGTCATTCAGCTTTGCTGCAAACAGGTCTGGCTCTGGCGCCCCAGCAGTGGTACCGAACGGGTCAGCTGAGGCAGAGAAGGGGTCTTCTGATGAAAAGGGGGCGCTGGAGGTCTGTGCAAAGAAAGAGTCTGCAGCAAAGGGGTCAGACCCTTTGAATGGATCTCCTCCAAATGGATCTGGTTTAATAAACACAGCGACAGACACAGAATGTGACACATCCATGGATGTATTTTTCAGGGTCTTTTTAAGTGAAAGAGACAAGTTTGCCTGTTGATCACATCTAAATATGGGCTGAATGTAGAGAACACACCTGCAACATCTGTTTTTCCAAATGGATCATCTTTGAATGGATCGTCTAAAAAAAAAACAAAAAACATTGACATCACCACACTGACATTATATCTATTAGGGATGGCTTGATACCACTTTTTCACATCCGATACCGATACAGATACTGCAGCCTTGAGGATCGGCCGATACCGATCTGATACCAATCCAATTCTTTTTGTCACTCTAAAAGTTGTTAATAATACGTGGATGTAATTTGCTTGATACTGACATCT